>JAYESA010000007.1:176229287-176581787 GCA_036927795.1 Iris macrosiphon | reverse complement strand
CTATTGGAACAGAGATGGGTACAGGTCTGGGAATTAATTAATAATTAATACGGACGTTTGTAACAATTTTTGTGCGACTAAAACGAGGCACAAAATAGAGTATTTGGGAGTTGCACAAAGTTCAAAAAAATAGACTAGCATGTCTAGGAGAGGTATGTGAACTTTGTTTGGGGATAACAGTCAGTGTAATGCTCTAAATATTTAGGTGATGGACAGGTGCACAAATCAATAGGATATGTAAGCAAAATAAATTTAAAAAGTTGTAATAAATTCTAATTTGATAAAAATAACCCTAATTTATTATTAAATACTGAAATCTGGTCGAGAGAGTTTACAAAGACTCCGTATATGTTCCTAAACGTTATTATCCCGGGTCGGAATAATCCGTAGAGGAACATCGATATATATTTACAGCCTTTGATAGATGAGTTGAATCAGCCGTGGGAAGTAGGTGCCAACACGTACGATGTTTCCAGAAAGCAAAATTTTCAGATGAGGGCAGCACTTATGTGGACCATCAACGACTTTCTGGCCTATGGAATGTTATTGGGATGGAGCACTCATGGTCATCTCTCATGTCCGTATTGTATGGACTGTACTAAGGCTTTCCGTTTGAAACACGGAGGCAAACCGTGCTTCTTCGATTGTCATCGATAATTTTTGCCGAAGGATCATCCGTACCGGAGGAACATGAATGCTTTTCGTACGGGCATTGTGGAGAAGTCCAATCCACCGCCAAGGTGGCCCGGATACATGATATGGAAAGAGGTAAAAGATTTACCAAGTGCTATCGAAGAGCCTGCTAAGGGGTACAAGTGTGATGGATTTGGTCGCACCCATAACTTGACTAAGAAGAGTATATTCTGGGATCTGCCATATTGGAGCACCAATCTGATCAGGCATAACCTTGATGTCATGCATATCGAGAAGAATGTGTTTGATAACATAATTAATACTGTAATGGAGGTAAAGGGGAAGACGAAAGATAATCTGAAGGCCAGGTTGGACTTAGAAGAAATATGTAGACATCCTGCGTTGCATTTGATAGAGGAGGGAAATGGAAAGTTAAAGCAGCCTAAGTAAGTTTTCTCACTGGAGAATAAGGATAAAGGGAGACTTTGTAGGTGGATTCAGGGTCTAAAATTTCCAGACGGGTACATATCGAACTTGAGAAAATGCGTCGACCTCAAGGAGAACAAACTGGCGAATATGAAGAGCCACGATTATCACGTATTCATGGAGAGGTTAATTCCGATTGTATTTCGAAAATTCTTATCGCAGGTCGTTTGGGATCCATTGACAGAGCTCAGCATATTCTTCAGAGATCTTTGTTCTACTAAGCTGCTCGTCGATCATCTAGAAAAGCAAGAGAAGGACATTGTGGTAACACTACGTAAGCACGAGAAGGTGTTTCCTCCTGGATTCTTCGACTCTATGGAGCATTTGCCAATTTATCTTTTCTATGAGGCACGTGTTGGTGGTCATGTCGGTTATCGGTGGATATACCCCTTCGAGCGGCATCTGAATCACCTAAAGAGAAAGGTAAAAAATAAGGCACGGGTTGAGGGTTCTATTTGTGAAGCTTATATTCTCGAGGAGATTACAAACTTTTGCTTGACGTATTTCAAACCATATGTTGCTACTAATAGAACGAGCTCCGAGAAACGATGACGGATATCAGGAATCTAATAATGCAATTCTCAAAGTATTCAATGCGTCCGGAAAGCCTTCAGGGAAAATGAAGAAGAGATATTTGAATGACGACGAGCTAAGGGCTGCTCAGTTGTATATATTACTCAATTGCGATATGAATAAAGTGGAGAAGCTAGAGGGATAAGTAATTAATACGTCCACGTTTACATAATCTCAATATAATAGTATAAGCTACTATTATGCTACTAATCAGCGGTTGCTTCATTGTTTTTCAGCACATATAATGATGAGTTGAGGTTTGTTAGACCCTACATAACAGACGAAGAAGTAGAACAAAAAATGAGATGCCATTTTTCTTTTTGGTTGAGCGCATATGTAAGGAGCTTGGTAATTACTTTTTTTTGCACTTGTACAATAAATAACTTACTATCGCTACTTTGGTATTTAGGTCGATCGTCTAATAACACCCGAGACTGAATCTATTAGAACTCTAGCTAAGGGACCAATTACTGTCGTCAAAATATGGCCAAGTTTTTGTGTGAATGGGTTTAGGTTCAAGTCAACAAATGCTCCAATCAGAGACAGCTTTCTGGATCTTGATTCCACGAAAAATAGTTGTTTGTGTATCAAATCTTCGAACTACAAACACGTCGATCCAGACAATGATTTCTTTGGCATCTTACGAGAGATTGTGGAGTTGACGTATAATTATGGCACAGAACCTGCTAAGATCGTGCTATTCAAGTGTGAATGGTTTGATCCGATTCAAGATCAAGGTTGAAAAATTGACAAGCATGGACTTGTGGATATAAACTATAAGCGTAGATATCAAGGCTACGAACCATTTTTCCTATCAAGTCAGGCTCAGCTCGTGTACTTCACAACTAATCCTAGATGGGGGACAGCAAGGTCGGATTGGTGGGCAGTATACAAGACTAAAGCTAGAAATACCTTTGACATTGACAGAATAGCTTATCAGGAGGACGAGCTACCTCTTGTAACAAATATTGTAGATGTGGACTCAACGGAAGTTACTCATTACACGAGTAATAATGTAGAAGATATAGAATTATCCGAAGAGGAAGACAAAGAGGAAGACGAAGTAGATGAAAGTAAAGATGAGGAGGAAGAGGAAGAGGAAGAGGAAGAGGAAGAGGAGGACGAGAAAGGCAAACAAGATAAATTTTCTGAAGATGATAGAAAATAAAATATTTTGCCTGTAGAATGTACTATATTTTGACTGTAGAATATACTATTTTGACGAAGATATGTATTATATTTTGCCTATAGAATATACTATCCATTTAGACTTGTGACACCACTACTTATTTATTGTACAATTCTATGAATGATGTGAGATATGCATAACATTTTGACTGTAGAATGTATTATATATTTATGTATTTCTTTATTCATCATATGTTGTTATCAGGTATGACAGGACGACACGGAGGGTTTGGCAGGTCCCAAGGTAGATGGAGTGCTCCTCCGGTACTGCCTACTGTTGGTTCTGGATCCTCGTCGCCTAGTACTCGAGTATATCGACCAGTCACATCTCTGACTGCGACGACTTTACGTGGCATCACTCCCGGGACGAGTAGTTCTAAGCATGATAGTACTCCCTCGTCCAGCGTTCCTTCTACTGATGGAACCATGGAGACATATGAGCATATGGAGGAGGTCGAGCCGACGTTGTCCCAGCATCAGCTAGATCCTCCATGCGCACCTCCGGAGGAGACGAGGATAGAGATTTGGGCCGACGGTATAAAGTAAGTCAATTAGATGGTTTAGCATCATATATATTGTGTATTTCTTTATTCATCATATTTTAACTTTTTCGATAAAAATAATTATCTCTGTATAGATATCGTCCCTCGTCGGTACAGAGACGCCTGAGCCTCTTTTTGAGGAACAACTATGGTGGCCCTTGGATCAACTACACTGAAGTTCCGGAGGAGAGGAAGGCCTTCTGGTTTGCGCACTTCAAGGTAAAAGTATATTATATCAATCCTCTAATTTATGTATATTATATAACTTACTAAATTATTTATTGTAGCAAACGTATTTCTATCCTCCGTACTGGGCCGAGTTGATCGAGCAAATATTTTCTACCGTTGCCGCCAAGCTTATCCGTGATGCTCTGGATGACCAGAAGGCTCGTGATTGCGTGGGTAAACCGATCCAAGATTGGATCACGCCTGAGTAGTGGACTGCGATAAGAGCTAGATTTGACGATCTGAGAAGGCCAAGGCGGCTAAGCGGAAGGCAGCAAAGTGGTGTGGTGGCCCCATTCCGATGATGAAACATTTTTTTTGTTTGGTATATTTTTTATTTTAGATATATTATTTTAATGCAAGTACGATAAAATGGTAGTAGAAAAATATATTTAATTTTAGTACTAAATAATATATTTTTAACAGGTACAGAGGGGTGAGGATACAAACATGGTGACCGTCTTCCTGTCCACCCATCGAAAGGGCAGGAATCTCATTGATGAGAGGACCTCGCAGACCTATGTAAGTATTACTTTACTTTGTGTTAATTTTAATATAACTTAGGCAATTATCGAGTATCCAAACTTTTTTAGGCCTAGTATCTTAGGCTGCGTGAGCGGGCAACTGCTAGTGCACCTACAGCGGAAGAGGCTGGTACTTTCTCGCATCCCTCTCCAGCTTCGTCGGCGGACGAGCTGTGGGTGACCGCCGCTAGTGGTCTCCAGAGGGGTACGTACTACGGTACGGGATCCTATTGTGCCCTTGTTACGATGCAGTCATCTAGGCCTCCCCGGCAAGTGCGCATTCCCCACAGCCCTCGCAGTCGTCGGCCCGAGTCCAGGAGGCCGTTGACCGTCATATTGCATCTCTCCGTGACGAGTTGCTACGAAGGATGGAGGAGTAACCCCTGTCCCAGCCACAGGCAGATGATGCGACGCTCATTACACGATTTGATATGCTCGAGCGTAGCATCATGGAGATCCGAGATTTGACAACTGATCTCAGAGCATCGACAGAGCGCAGCGTGACGGAGCTGCATACATCACCGTTGTCCATGGGCGAGAGGCTGACGATGATGCAGGATTCAATGGTTCATAGCAGTACAAGGCTGTTATCTACCATGGATTCATACAATAAGCGACTAGTAGAGTTGGAGCAGATACGTTCTCTTATTGCGCCTACATCAACACAGACTCTACCAACGTCACTGCCTTCTCCATCGACATCGGTGTCAATTTTACGGGAGTAGTATGATCTGTTCTTATCCTTCATGTGCGCCAGTGGTCATCCTCCTAAAGATCCGCAGTAGTCCTAGTTAGGACCGTTTATTGATTGTTTGTCTTGAGACCTACAATATTTGGTCATTAATGAATTTTTTTTTTTTGAGGCATTCAGACATTATTTCTTCTATTCTTTAGGATGAGGCTTTCAGACTCAGTTGTGTGGATATTTGTTGTATTCTTACGATGATATTTTCTTCTGATTCGGTGTATAATCTCAATATTTTGTTTTCTTCAAATTTTATTATATTATTCAAATTAAATATATGTTGATTTACCAGTGTTGAGTGTTCAACCGAAGGGGGTTGGCGAACCCAGCTAATTTAACGGAGGGTTGCTCCGGGTCTATTTGTAAAAATTGTGAATTCATAAACTGCAGGAAGAATAGTTTGGAAATAATTCAATATTCAATTTTTTATTTTTTTACTGTATCTTTAGGGACGTTTTTAGCGACGTTTTGTGACGTTTACTCATGTCGCTAATTACGTTGCTGAATACGTCGCTATATACGTCGCTATACCCGTCGCTAAACAAAGTCACTGTCTGTCGTAAATTGCTGACATGGCAGTATTGCCAGGTCAAAATAATGTCGCTATAAACGTCGCTATCTACGTCGCTAATTTAGCGACATATAGCGACAAAAATACACGTCGCTAATTTAGCAACGTTGCGTCGCTAAACGTCGCTAATATAGCGACGCATTTACATCGCTAGAAAATATCAAAATAGCGACGTTTGGCGACATTTTTCCTGTCAGCGACTAATTTAAAGGCGACTTCAACCAAACGTCGCTAAAAAAATTTAGTGACGCTTTTTGGCCATTTAGCGACGTTTCTTTACGTCGCTATTTTGACTTATTCTTGTAGTGAAAAACTTTGATCGATTTCCTAGAAGAGTGGCGACTAGGATTTGGTTTAGGTTTGAGGGAGGTATAGTGTAGCATATATATTAAGGGAGAGAGAGTTGGAGAGGAGTGGGCCACCGTTGGAGAATGTACCGCCCGAATGCACAGCTACCTACTCTATAATACCATGCAGCAACAAGGACACGTTGTAAGCAATTCAAAATTTGGATTATTTAGACCGGGTTCGGGTGTAATGGTAGTGCCGGTTCAAGTGATTGGCTCCCTTTGATAACCGGACGAAAAATGAGGGTGTTCCCTCCAAACAATGCCATACAACAAAATAAAGGAGTGTAGTTGTTCTTTACAGATCACTGAATATGGGTAGGTTTTTCTACAGAGCTGGTGCAATAGTTAATGACAGGCTTCTTATATACGGGCTTGGAGGGAGAGCTATTCAGTAGGATTTAATGCCCGGGACTAAAGATGGCAGCATACTCTAAGAGACTAGTTCTAACATTATTAAGGTGTGCTTGGGTGTACGGGTTGATAAGGCCTGTTGTCAGTTTGAGTTAACATGGAGCCAAACACAATTGCTCTGCTGCTTCTATGAACTATCAAGGCTCCTAAGTTTAAGTGGGCTAAACTTCAGTTTTAAGAATAATCTTAATAGGATGGAAATTTATATGTGGCTTAAGCTAATAATAAGTATATGTACAGGAAGAATAAAATTACAAAATCTAAGAACTCAAGTAATAATACAAATAATAATATATACAAAACAATAAAAAGGAAAATAAAAATGGGGGTTTACACTTTACTCCATCTAATAAAGGAGTATATCGATACGTTCGCCTAGAGTTATGAGGATATGCTTGGCCTAGATTCCCAAATAGCCACACACAGGCTCAATATTCTTCCGAATGCTAAACCGGTGAAACAACAACAACTACAGTTTCGTCTGGATATGATGGATGCAATTAAAGCAGAAGTCAACACATTCATAGCATGTGGCTTCTTTTGAGAAGAGCAACATTCAGACTGGGTAGCCAATATTGTTCCAATCATGAAGAAAAATGAAGTCTGTGTAGATTATTGAGATCTAAACTCGGCCTGTCCAAAAGATAAATTTTCTCTTCCCATCACAGATGTCATGATCGATAATACATATGACTTTGAACATATATCCTAAATGGATGGATTCTCAGGATAAAATAAGATCAAGATGTCGCCTGATGATAAAAAACAAACCTCGTTCCGTACACCATTGGGAGTTTACTGTTATACAGTCATATCCTTCGGCTTAAAGAATAGGGTGCAACGTATCAACGAGCCATGAGTACAATTTTCAAGAAGCATTTATGAAAAATTATAGAATGCTATGTGGATGACAATGCTGTCAAGAGTCGCTACAAAGATGATCACCTTCAAGATTTGAAGACTGTGTTCGAAATGATGCGCTACCACTAGTTGAAGATGAATCCAACTATGTACTTTTTAGGAGTCTCCAATGGAAAGTTTCTTGGATTTTTTATAACTTTCAAAGGTATTCATATTGACCCCGATAAAATCAAACCTATCCTTGAAATGCAGCCTCCGTGTAATCTCAAAGACCTTCGTGGTCAGCATGGCTGTCTGGCATACATTAGGAGATTCATCTCCAATCTCTCGGGATGATGTCGACCTTTCACTCAGTTGATGAAGAAAGGCATATCCTTTTTCTGGAATGAAGTATGTCAACAAGCATTCGATGATATCAAATGATATTTAATAAATCTTCCAGTTCTGGTGTCTTCGATCGTAGGAAAACCCTTTTTATTGTATTTTCGAGCAATGGATCACTCCCTAGGAGCTCTTCTTGCAGAGAAGAGTGACGAAGGCCATGAACGGACGATCTATTATTTTTATCGCATGATGGTCGGCACTGAACATCGATACAATCCGGCGAAAAAAGAATGCCTCTCTTTGATGTTTGCTACTCAGAAGATACGATATTATGTGTCAGGTTAAACCATTCATGTCATATCCAGGGTAAATTCCCTCTGGATATTGATGACCAACCCGAGTATACTCAATTCTGGGTTGGCTATATGGGCAATGCTGCTATCACCTTATGACATGATGTATGTCCCATAAAAAGCAGTGAAGGGTCAAGCACTAGCTGATTTCCTGGCAGCTCATCCTGTGCTGAAACTTCCAAACTATACAATGACATCCCAAATGAAGTCTTAAAATCTAATATGGCAATGGGAGATGACACCTGGCAACTATTTTTTGATGGCGCATCAAGAATAGGACCCAAAGGCAATATAGTAGCTGGAGTTGGCATAGTCATAGTATCTTTTGACACAATACTCATTCATTGATCATATTCTCTCAGTGAACCATGTTCTAATAACGTGGCAGAGTATAATGCTTTACTCATCGGTCTCTAATTAGCTAAAGAATTGGACATAGAATATCTTAAAGCCTATGAAGATTCTAAACTGATAGTTAATCAAATCAAGGGAGAGTACAAGGTTTGGCAAGAAGACCTCATCCCTTATCATCAAGCGGCAATTGAACTGGCTTTCACTTTCAAAGGATTCTTCATCGAACATGTGCCTCATTTACAGAATATGGAAGATAATGCTTTGGCCGTCTTAGCAGCATCATTGGTTGTTCCTATAAAGAGATGACACTCAATTATGATAACAGGACAAGAGTTGTTCTGTACAAAAAATAACTTGCACGTTGAACAGAGTTATGTCATAACTTCAACTTCCATGGATAAAGATTGGAGAAACCCTTTTATAGACTATGATGCTTATAGGATTCTTCCAAAAGATCCGAAAGAAGCCACTTCCATTAAATGACGCTCACTCTGATTCCACTATGACACCTCGCCCAAAATATTATATCGTCATTTTTATGATGGATTGTTGCTACGTTGTCTTTCCAGCCCTGAAGCGAGATAATTACTCTGTGAGGCTCATGATGGCATCTGTGGAGCACATCAATCGGGTCCTAAATTACAAGACCACCTCAGAAGAATGGGTTCTTATTGGCCCATCATAGTGGCAGATGCCGTAGACTATGCCCGTAAATGCAGATCATGTCAAATTTATGCTGATTTTATCCACCAACTAGCAGAGTTCTTGTGCCCTACAGCTACCACCTGGCCTTTTAAATCTTGGTAAATAGATATTATTGGTCCAATCAAACCTTCTTCTTCTAGAGGACATTGGTTTATACTTGCAATAACAAATTACTTCTCTAAATGGATAGAAGCAGTCCCACTTATCGAAGCTAAAACATTCAATGTAATTAACTTTGTCAAACACAATGTTATCTATCATTTTGGTGTTTCCAGAGGATAATATATAACAACGGGCCATAATTTGCCAGTCAAGCATTCTATCGGCTCTGTGAAAAGAATCGGATCCAGAATATAGCATCTACGGCCTACAATCCACAGCCAACGGCTTAGCAGAAGCCTTCAACAAGACCATAATCAAACTCCATAAAAAGTTTGTCTCATTCAACAAATGCGATTGGAATAAGAAACTCGGGAAGTGTTTATGGGCGTATCGTACGACAGTTCAAACTCCAACTGGTTGTACACAATTCTCTCTGGTCTATGGATGTGAAGCGGTCCTTCCACTCAAAATCCAGATACCTTCTCTCAGAATAGCTATTTCTAATGAGCTAATAGTAGAGAATAATGATCGATTATGCCTACAAGAATTAGAAGCATTGGATGAAAAGAATCTGCACGTTCAACAGCATATTGAACTATACCAAGCATGTATTTTAAGAGCTTTTTATCGAAAGGTCAAGGAAAGAATATTCTAGGTCGGTGAATTGGTCCTTTCAGTGAGGAGCCCTATGATCACAACCCATAAGAGTAAAAAAAATTCCAGGCTAAATGGGAAGGTCCTTATATGGTGGAGACAGTATTCTCTAACGGAGCCTACAGGCTTGCTAAGCCTAATAGAGATTTGATAATGATACCTATCAACGATAAATTCTTCAAGAAATATTATGTCTAAGCACGACATATTCTTCTTCATCTCCAGCAGATTAAAATAAGATGTACAACATATACATTTTATTTAATCTCCATCAACTCATAGCCTACACGGCTTATCGAACTATTATCTATATTCATTTTTGAATAAGACATGGGTAATGGGTCCTCAAAGTTCTCCAGTGGGACAATACTCAGAACTAATGGAACACTCTCATTGAAATCACGTAAACGATTCTCTCAAACCAAAATGTTACATTCTTAAAGCCCAGCTGTTTGAAGGATATCCTATTCCTTATCCCTAGTTGGGTTGGGAATAATCTCACATATTTATTCACCAGTCAATAAGTGTAATGTGATTCATGTCCATATTACCTCTGAATCATATTTTATTTATTATACCCTAAAGATAAGATAATAGTTCTCCCTTGAACTACTCTTTATTCTCTTCCCCGATGGAGTAAACTAGTGAACTATCATGTCCACATCACCTCTGATAGTATTGTATCCTATAAAATTTATCATTTATATTCAGCAAGAGTATGCCCCGAGTGATACATCTACCAAATTCGTCCACATAATTATCCTGCCATGTCCATAACACCTCTGAGCAGATATATATTCAAAGGATCTCGATTTGAATGTATCACTAAGGTGAATCAAAATTTCTTTAATAGAAAATGATGAAAGGATAATGTTAGTCCGAGGATTCCCATGTGTGCACATTTTTCTGATTGACAAAAAATGTTGCATAGTGTGCATGACCAGACAAGTTGCAAGAATGTGTGCGACAAACCGCACAGTGCGCATAAAATCCAGTTTTCTCTAAAAAAATACATTTATGCGCGTACCAGTGGGATGGCAAGGGAAAGTCAACATATTCAGTCTTTTCTGGCGCACTTTGACCAAAGCCTTTAGTCAGCAATACTCATACAACACAATGAAGTCAAAACTAAATTTTATTGATGCTTAATCATGATTACATATGATGGAGATCTATCACAGCTAGATTTTTATTCTAAAAAAATCATGATTATATATATAAAAATCTATTACATTTGGATTTTTATATGATGGGGATCTATCACAGAGCCATCACCATCTTTGCATGTCGTCTGCTTCCGATGTAAATGAACTGAGGCACAGAAGAAATAGGCTCCTCAGTACAAACCACAGTACATAGAAAAGAAATCCATGCTGTGGGCGAGGATGTTATACAAGAATAGGCCTGTTTAAATTAGTACGGTCCCATTTCTATTGGACTCGATGGAGGACATTGTAAACCCCTTAATTTTTCAGGAATTTTTAAAATGGATTTTTTTACAATTTTTCTGGAATTTTCTTGAATTTTTCTGTAATTAAAACTAAGATATTTTATGATTAAAGGATTTTTAATTCATAATAATTAATATTCAAATATTATGAAAATAATATTTTATGGTGTAAAATGGAAGACTGGACATAAGGTAATTTTCTGTGAATTTATTGGACTCCGAAAATATTTTTAAAGCCTTAAAAACCAATGTATAATTAAACCGAATTTAACCCTGACTGAACCCGGTTTAATTGGAATTATACAAAACCAAACCGACTCAAACCGAACCGGACCAACCCATCCTTAACGGGTCGGGTCGGATCCGAATCGAACCCGACCCGAACCCGAAAACCCTAACCGAACCCTAATCCCAATCCCTACCGGATTTACTGTTCAGGCTATATAAACCCCTCGACGTTCGCGCCTAGCCGCCGCCGCACTCTCTCTCTCTCTCATCTACTCCGCCGCCCGCAGCCCAGCCCCAACGAACTCCCCTCGCCTGAACCCTAAACTTCCCCCGTCGTCTTCTTCCTCCAGACCCCAACCGACCGGCCTCCGCTTGTCACCGACTCCACAGCTCTCCTCCGCCCAGCCCTGGTCGACCCCCTCGTCTCGTCGACCTCTCCCGACTTCTACCGTCCCTCTACCTCGAGCCCAGCCCAGCACCACCACCATCACCATTCCCCCGACCTCATCCTCCCCAAAGCCAACCGACCTCCGCTCCGCCCTAGCCCAGCACTACGACCCCGCCAACTCGCAGCCCCTCACCCCTGCCCTAGCCGTCGACGGGCTCCGCCAACCAGAACGATCACTCTCAGCCGACCAGCGTAGCCCTAGCTCCGACACAGCGGACACGGACACGAACAGCATCCCGGACACGAGAAATTCTTGTCCCACGAAGCCCTATTCAGGTAACCCGTTCTCTCTCCTCGTTATTCCGTTTTCCATTCCATCAGTTGTGTCGCGTAGACTATGTAACCCACTTGATGCCTGTGCAACCCGCTCGGTGCATCGCATCCTGTGGTGATCGCAAACCCTGATCCAAAAATAGGAAAACCAACACCTTGTTTCACCCCGGAACTGAGTGCGCCCCGCCAAACGGGATAACTTGGTCGCGTGCGGTCTTCACCGAAACGTGCGCGCCGTTGATACGGACGTGCGGGATTTCACAGAAGTTGATTTGGATGTGCGTGCACACTGGAATCAGCGCGTATCCGCCGACAACGCCCCGTATCCGCCTATTCTAGAACATGTTGTAACTTTGTGTACACACGTCGGATCGAGACGAATCTTGCGCCATCGGACTCGTAGCAATACGCTGGTCCTGTGACCCAAGTTTGGTTCAATTCTGAGAACGTTAACAAAATCGCGTATCGTGGGCCCCGCGGCTCCACTTGACGGACGATTTTGTGATCGGCTCATCGGAATCCAATTCTAGAAGTTCTGTTGGGTTCGTATCATCGTTCTGGACTTGTTGACACTAAGTTTGACAAATTTGGAGACCATTGGCCCTGACACATTTTTCGGAGCAAAGCGGCCCACATGTGGACCCCGCTTTGACCAGAAACTGTCATTTTTGCCCCTGTGTCCAAATTGGACTCAAGGACAGGCGTTTCTAGCTATCTGATATTTTTTGAGACTGTTGGTGATATTTATTATAGATTTTGGAGGAGTACCTACAGGATCCACTGATACAGGGACAGCTATTGGAGCCAGAACCCCGGGCAAGTGTACCTTGCCAACATTACAGTTCTGGTTACATATTTCCTTGTCTTATTTATATATTGATTGTACATGCTTGACCTAGGACCGTATGACTTTACTTAGCGTCCGATTAATGGTCGGGTGCCAACCCCATACGCGGAGTTGTGTAATATCGCCTAGAGATGGACATTCGTGACCCTTTACATTCTCGTACTTGTCTTATCAAGTACAGTATGACCCAGGACACTTGACACTATACATGAGACAAAATCTTCCTGAGATATTCATGGTGATTATGTGTAGGATGCAGGATTGACATAGACATTATATTCATAGATATTAGATGACTTGTTGCATTAGCTATGATCTTGCGTGTCATGGACATGAGACGTGTGATTATATTGGGTGGAGAGAGACACACAGGCTACAAGCTGATTTATATATATTTATTATGGTGAGGCCTTAGACTCTACATCAGAGCTAGGCACTCTACTAGTGTTATATTTATTGTGAGGCCTCAGACTCTATATCAGAGCTAGGCACTCTACTAGTGATATCTCTGCTACCGGCTCCCCGACACAGAGCTTGTAGTGGTCTCAGCCTGAATTTTAGTGATGCTCTCATCTTGTATTTCACATAGATGGTTATATAGATTACCCTCTTGTTCATTTATTTCTGTACTGCATTTATTTTGGCTTGAGTTATATTTTACCTTGCTATGTCCCCTGAGGACCTGGATCCGGATTATGTCCCCAGGATTAGCAGACGAGATCTATCCTGAGGTATACGGGACCGGAGCATTAGAATTAGCAGAAGCAGGTGCCTACATTAGAGCAGAACCAGGACCAGAGGACGAAATCGTACCAGAGGACTTCTCCTGAGTATTGGCTTGAGATATTCATTTATTTTTGTTTCTAGTTATTTTATTTCCAGTCTATTGCATTGATGTATCAGACTTGTTCTCGGATTATTCTTCGAGATACTTTATTTGAGATTTGTCAGTTTATTTTATATGTATTTATTCTGGCATTTGATCTGTGATTATCTGTTGTGGATGAGATTAGAATAGACTGTGACTTGTATCATTGGACCTTTTTATTGTGGTATTACAGCTTAAGTACGCCCCGGTGGATCCATTAAATTAGGTTTGTCCATCGGTGTGTGCTGCTGGCCATTGTCACGTGTCCGGTCCCTCGGTATTTTGGGACTGGGGCGTGACATGGTTTTTGTAGTGGCCCATGTAGGTCAACGACTAAATTGTTCGGTTTCAACTTAGAGACCGAACAGGCCTGCAATAAGAATAGGATAAGTTTTTGGATCTCATCCACTTGCTTGAATCGTTCTTGACATCTATAACGGATTCGAATTAATTTCTTGACTTGCATCTTGCCTTGATTCCTGTGCGCCTCTTATAGTTTATTTTGGATGCAGAGCAATGGATTCACAAGCATGCGACGAGACTCCCGCAGGAACACCACAAGTTGCAGATGTCACCTATGACGATGAAGTGACACCAGTTGGTGGAGGTCAACTAGAACAACAAAATAGTCAAGATACCTCAAGAGGTTGGCGAGACAACATTCTACCTCCGCCGCAGTTCACACCACCAATGGCCGTATTCCCACAAGGGCAAGCTATGGACGGGCAACAGATGTTTCAAATGATCTACGCAATGATGCAAGCTCAACAGCAGATTCAACACGAGGCTCTGCGTCACAACCTAGCACTCGTACTGGAGCAGGCGAATCTACCAGCACGACGGCCAACGACGGGCTCTATCACCGATTTCCGGCAGCTGAAGTCCCGTAACTTTTCTGGCAAGGAGGGACCAACCGAAGTTCATGAGTGGCTCACCAACACACATCATCAATTAGAAGCAGCTGAGCTTCCAAGGAAACGTTGGATGACTGCCGTCAGAATGCAATTGACGGGTAATGCACATCACTGGTGGCTATCTAAGAAGACACGGCTCGAACCAGACCGAGTCAGTTGGGAAGAGTTTTCTAGACTCTTTCAGGAGATCTACATTCCGGCTATCGCTCGATCAGAACTTCGGGACAAGTTCAATCGCCTCACTCAGGACAGTATCACAGTGGAAGAATACAACGCAGAATTTATTCGTCTAAGTCGCTTTGCCCCAATCCTGATCCCGACGGAAGAAGAGAAGGCTGAGAAGTTCTTCGACGGACTAAACTTCGAGCTATAGAGACTGATCGGATCCGTTGCACCTACTTCTTTTTCGGACGTCCTTGCAGCAGCCCGACGCATGGAGCGCGTCGTCAGGAGAGAGACCAACCTGAAGCGGCCTTCCACATCCGCCCCAACCAGAGCAGCACAAGAGGAGTCCGCAAAGCGTCAACAGATAAATCCACCACCGAGAGCAGCACCAAGAGCCTCATTCCTTCCTACTTGTTACTACTGTGGCAAGATAGGCCATATTGAAAAAGAATACAGACGCAAGCTGGGAATGTGCTTAATTTGCGGATCCAGACAACACTTAGCCAGAGATTGCACAACGCATCGAGGAGAAACACCGATGATTAACCGAGAAGCCTTACCAGCACCGGGAGGATATCAGCCGAGGCCACCCTTGGCACCACAAGCAGCACTCTTCCAGCAGGCCCAGCAGCAGCAGAAGAATGCACCACAAGGATGCGGACAAGCTTATGCGATGACCTTGGAGGACGCACAGATTCATGGAGTAGCTAATGCGCGTAAGTTTTTATAGTTATCTGCTTCTAGATTTGCTTTAGTTTTTGCATGTTGGTTCGTGACCTCAGCCTTAACCTAGTAATGTTGAACTTGCTAATAACCTAGAATATTTTTATAATTGATAACCTAATATGTTTTTATAAGTAATGAACTGTAGATGTCTAGATTTCCTTCATTCGGAAAATTGCATAACTTTTAATGCTTAGGGAAATAATTTTCCTTTGTATTATTCTTACACCCGCAACCTTGATTCTTCTTGATAATGATGTGCTTCGAACAATGTTTTGCAACCGTGTCATCTCTGTTGACCGGTTATTCTTTGATTACGAGGACGCAATCCTCTTAAGAGGGGTAGATTGTAAATCCCCTGATTTTTCAGAAATTTTTAAAATAGATTTATTTAGAATTTTTCTGGAATTTTCTGGAATTTTTCTGTAATTAAAACTAAGATATTTTGTGATTAAAGGATTTTTAATTCATAATAATTAATATTAAAATATTATGAAAATAATATTTTATGGTGTAAAATGGAAGACTGGACATAGGATAATTTTCTGTAAATTTATTGGACTCCGAAAACATTTTTAAAGCCCTAAAAACCAATGTATAATTAAATCAAATTTAACCCTGACTGAACCCGGTTTAATTGGAATTAAACCAAACCAAACTGACTCAAACCGAACCAGACCAAGCTATCCTTAACGGGTCGGGTCGGGTCAGATCCGAATCGAACCCGACCCGAACCCGAAAACCCTAACCGAACCCTAATCCCAATCCCTACCGGATTTACTGTTCAGGCTATATAAACCCCTCGACGTTCGCGCCTAGCCGCCGCCGCACTATCTCTCTCTCTCTCATCTACTCCGCCGCCCGCAGCCCAGCCCCGACGAACTCCCCTCGCCTAAACCCTAAACTTCCCCCGTCGTCTTCTTCCTCCAGACCCCAACCGACCGGCCTCCGCCTGTCACCGACTCCACAGCACTCCTCCGCCCAGCCCCGCTCGACCCCCTCGCCTCGTCGACCTCTCCCGACTTCCACCGTCCCTCCGCCTCGAGCCCAGCCCAGCACCACCACCATCACCATTCCCCCGACCTCATCCTCCCCAAAGCCGACCTCCCTCCGCTCCGCCCTATCCCAATACCACGACCCCGCCAACTCGCAGCCCCTCACCCCTGCCCTAGCCGTCGACGGGCTCCGCCAACTAGAACGACCACTCCCAGCCGACCAGCATATCCCTAGCTCTGACACAGCGGACACGGACACGAACAGCATCCCGGATACGAGAAATTCTTGTCCCATGAAGCCCGGTTCAGGTAACCCGTTCTCTCTTCTCGTTATTCCGTTTTCTATTCCGTCAGTTGTGTCACGTAGACTATATAACCCTCTCGATGCCCGTGCAACCCGCTCGGTGCGTCGCGTGCTGTGGTGATCGCAAACCGTGATCCAAAAACAGGAAAACCAACGCCTTGTTTCACCCCAGAACTGAGTGCGCCCCACCAAACGGGATAACTTGGTCGCGTGCGGTCTTCACCGAAACGTGCGCGCCATTGATACGGACGTGCGGGATTTTGCAGAAGTTGATTTGGATGTGCGTGTACACCGGAATCAACGCGTATCCGCCGACAACGCCCCGTATCCGCCTATTCTGGAATACATTATAACTTTGTGTACACACGTCGGATCGAGATAAAACTTGATTCATCAAACTTGTAGAAATACGCTGGTCCTGTGACCCAAGTTTGGTTCGATTCTGAGAACGTTAACAAAATCGCGTATCGTGGGCCCCGCGGCTCCACTTGACGGGCGATTTTATGATCGGCTCATCGGAATCTAATTCTCGTATCATCGTTCTGGACTTGTTGACACTAGGTTTGACGAATTTGGAGACCATTGGCCCTGACACATTTTTTGAAGCAAAGCGGCCCACATGTGGACCCCGCTTTGACCAGAAACTGTCATTTTTGCCCCTGTGTCCAAATTGGACTCAAGGACAGGCGTTTCTAGCTATTTGATATTTTCTGAGACTGTTGGTGATGTTTATTACAGCTTTTGGAGGAGTACCTACAGGATCCACTGATACAGGGACAACTGTTGGAGCCAGAACCCCGAACAAGTGTACCTTGCCAACATTACAGTTCTTGTTTCATATTTCCTTCTTTTATTTATATATTGATTGTACATGCTTGACCTAGGACCGTGTGACTTTACTTAGAGTCCGATTAATAGTCGGGTGCCAACCCCGTACGCGGAGTTGTGTAATATCGCCTAGAGATGGACATTCGTGACCCTTTACATTCTCGTACTTGTCTTATCAAGTACAGTATGACCCAGGACACTTGACACTATACATGAGACAGAATCTTCCTGAGATATTCATGGTGATTCTGTTTAGGATGCAGGATTGACATAGACATTATATTCATAGATATTAGATGACTTGTTGCATTAGCTATGATCTTGCGTGTCATGGACATGAGACGTGTGATTACATTGGGTGGGGAGAGACACACAGGCTACAGGCTAATTTATATATATTTATTATGGTGAGGCCTTAGACTCCACATCAGAGCTAGGCACTCTACTAGTGTTATATTTATTGTGAGGCCTCAGACTCTATATCAGAGCTAGGCACTCTACTAGTGATATCTCTGCTATCGGCTCCCCGACACAGAGCTTGTAGTGGTCTCAACCTGAGTTTTAGTGATGCTCTCATCTTACATTTCACATAGATGGTTATATAGCTTACCCTCTTGTTCATTTATTTCTGCACTGCATTTATTTTGGCTTGAGTTATATTGTACCTTGCTATGTCCCCTGAGGACCTGGATCCGGATTATGTCCCCAGGATTAGCAGACGAGATCTATCCCGAGGTATACGGGACCAGAGCATTAGCATTAGCAGAAGCAGGTGCCTACATTAGAGCAGAACCAGGACCAGAGGACGAGATCGTACCAGAGGACTTCTCCTTAGTATTGGCTTGAGATATTCATTTATTTCTATTTCTAGTTATTTTATTTCCAGTCTATTGCATTGATGTATCAGACTTGTTCTCGGATTATTCTCCGAGACACTTTATTTGAGATTTGTTAGTTTATTTTATATGCATTTATTCTGGCATTTGATCTGTGATTATCTGTTGTGGATGAGATTAGAATAGACTGTGACTTGTATCATTAGACCTATTTATTGTGGTATTACAGCTTAAGTACGCCCCGGTGGATCTATTAAATTGGGTTTGTCCATCGGTGTGTGCTGCTGGATATTGCCACGTGTCCGGTCCCTCGGTATTTTGGGACTGGGGCGTGACAGACATGGCGAGTCGAACAGAAGCTGTTCCGCTATCGCCATCCAGCGCCACCGCTAGAAGCCCCGGTTGGGATTTTAATCCCAATCCTGTAATCAGCACAGGGGCCATATTAAGAGAGTGATTCCAGTTAGCTGGGTTTGAAGACAACGAATAGTCTTCTAGGTAATTCCTTTGATCAACACAAATAAAAAAGCCTATGATATCATTCCATGCTCCATCACACAAAGAGCTTGGCGGCAACGATTTCCAGACGAGCCTTCCACCCATCATTGAGAAGCGTCTCCTCTTGCGTCTTCTCGAGGGATAGCAAAGTCGATGGAGCCATACTGCTAAGGCTATCTTCGTAGAATCATACTTAACAGTGTCTATGCTCAAGTCTCACAGCAAGAAGGAGATAAGTCTGGGAATGCTTGGTAAAGTTTTGCTCCTATTTGTAAGAGAAGACATGCCAAGTAAGGCATAGCTCTCAAAATATGTTCCTAAAAAGATGCCTGCATCTCTGGAAAAGTCTTCTACATCTTCTCAAAGACCACGTCAAAACCAAAAAAGTAAGCCAAAGATACATGCATGTCATCCACGTCAGCAAATCCGTTAGGATTCTATCCAGAGTGCGTGCACAAAATATCTCAACAACTTTTATGC
The DNA here is from genome assembly GCA_036927795.1 of Iris macrosiphon. NCBI lineage: Eukaryota > Viridiplantae > Streptophyta > Magnoliopsida > Asparagales > Iridaceae > Iris > Iris macrosiphon. Next base: position 176,562,329 of record JAYESA010000007.1, on the reverse strand, counting down.
TTCTAATTCAAAGTAATTTTGAATTCATCTGAACGAATTCAAAACTTTGAAGGGGGTCTTGTAGAAGCATAAAAAGTGTGCCTCATATAGATGGCATAATTTTCTATAAATAAATCCAACAAGTAGAAGAATAGAACACTTTCTACTTGTTCCAGAAGAAAGACACGCATTTTCTTACTTTGTTGCAGTTTCTATTAATTTTAGAGGATGGTGCACTATTCAGAGAGCAGAAAAGTGGCATACTTTCATAATGTTACGAAAGATGGCGCACAAGCGGTCTGCTCTCTCTCAATAATTAATACAGCAGACGACAGATGCAAAAATCGAAGAGTCAGAGGTATCATTACAGCGGAGCTACGGCACGCAGACCCAGGTTGTTATGTCGTGACCCAACCACAGTGCTATTCTCTTCAAAAGTGAGCCGTAGTGCCAATTCCTTCAAAAGTGCGTTGTAGTGTCATTTCTTCAAAGTGCCCCACAGTGCCATTTTTCTCAAAAGTATGTCGCAGTGCTATTTTCTTCAAAAGTGCGCTGTAGTGCCAATTTCCTCAAAAGTGCAACGTAGTGCAAATTTCTTCAAAAGTGCGTCGCAGTGCCATTTTTTTCAAAAATGTGCCGCAGTGCCAATCTCTTCAAAAGTGTACCACAGTATCAATCTCTTCAAAAGTGCAATGCAGTGCCATTTTTCTCAAAATTGCACCGCAGTGCCAACTCCCTCAAAAGTGCGCCACAGTGCCAACTCCCTAAAAAATGAGCCGTAGTGCCAATCTTACTAAAAATGTTCCAGTCTCTAAACGACTTCAAAAGTGTGCATACTATCCTAACCCACAGTGAGAAGTTATGAATGTGTGTCTTACATGCCGTAATTCTCATGAAAGGTGTACAAATAATTGTTTCCCATAACCTGTGCTTTTCTCATATTGGAAGCTATGTGTCAAGCATGCAGCAAGTTGTGCACCCACTCATGCAGAACGTCGGGTGTTAATCTACCAAAAGTGCGCACATAATGGTAAAATAGTGTTGACTGTCCATAGTGTGCACACTCTCATAACCGCTCTTAAACTCTATAAATATGGGAGAATAGACACAGGGAGGGGCACATACAGACAGATAGAGAGAAAGGGGCTACAATTTTTTAAGTCTTTGAAATTCAAGAGTAGAGTAAGAGAAATAGAAGCTTCTCGTGTCGTTGAGCCAGAGCATTCTTATTGTTCAACTCTCCAAGTTGTTCGCAGCATTTTTCAAGTTTTCAAAATTTAAGAGCAGAGTGAGATAAATAGAAGCTTCTCGTGCCGTTGTGCCAAAGCTTTCTTATTGTTCAACTCTCCAAGTTGTTCGCAGCATTCCCTATATATTTTTGTTTTATGTGCAGTTCTCTATCTTCGTGTCCAGTTCTTCATCGTCGAGTGATCCAAGGAGTAAAGTGATCGTTCGCAGATCAGATCTCTACAACTATACTTCTCCAGAATCAATTGTACTTAGATTCCTGTTTAGGATCTTTTTGTACTTTTCTTTCTTTTCAATAGTTTGTAACACAAAAGTTTCGTATAAACATTTTCTCGCAAACAATAGGCACGGCGCTATAAGACATAGGAGTTACTCTATAATCCAATAGTCTAAGCTAGGTCAAGCAAATCATAGGTGTCTCAATCACAAACTAGTAATTAATCAGCAAAAAGTATAATCATCACAATATAGTAGTAAAGCATCCTAAACTACCAATATGTGTATGATCATGAAGCTAGTATACAAAATAAAATACTAGCAAGACTATAAAATTATATATGATAATGTCTAGATGCAATCTATAATATATACAACTGTATTAACCGGAGGTAGGAAGAAGATCCCAAAATATGAGCTAACTCATGATCTGTGGCTAAAAGCCTCAAGAAAATATACAAAATATACAGTGGGAGATGAGAGAAAAATTCTAATTAGGCAATCGAGTAGTGGTCCTCCTGGTGCTAACGTCACACCCAGTACCGAAATACAGAGACAGACATTACCAGCTACCCCACACAAGGTATAGAACGTCGTACGGCGATCACGGCTATAGAAAGACAAGGGGTGCATGCTACAATCAAGTCTTATATGGTCCCCGAATATCTATGTCTCAATCATTCAAGCAAATAGTAGTAAGCATAGAATATATAAGATAAAACAGTAAGGCATCATAAACGCTCCATCAAAAAATTCTAGAAGTCTAGCCATCAAAATATTAGGCTAGAGGAGTATCAAAATTTACATAACAGAGATCAACTACAGTCTGATTTATTACGATCATGTAAGAAAATTAATGTCCAGACTTGCCCGCTAATAAGTACCGGTGGCTAAATGCCTAAAATAATATAATGTATAATAACAAGCAAGCAAAAAGAAACTCACTCGTGTCCCTCAGTGCCCATCCGCCTGGTGAGCACCATTAGTGGGAAGATAAGATGGATTCTCGGGCTCTGGCTCCAAACATGGCCATGCAAAACCAGTGGGGTTAGACCCCAAATAGCAAGTACCAAAAGAAAGCATGAATGAGGAAACAAAAACCCAGATCTAGCATGTAGATACATGAGCCAAAAATTAATGGTGCGTGCCCTATCCATGACATGATACAATACTCCTACACTAAACAAGGACAAAAAGTGCCATACATCATCAAGATAGAATACGTCACTTGATTATGGTTCAGCTAAAAGTTTATGTGTCGTAGCTTCGGTTCATAGCATATCGTAACACAATAGTGCAACCCTACAACCAAACCAGGACAAGGGTTGAACCACCATGCCACGACAGTCCATGTTCCTATACCACTAACAGAAGACACATTACACAATAAGGTACAAGATAATATATATATATATATATATATAAAAGATAGTATAGCTTCGGTCCATGGTCTATTGCAACGCAATAGCGTAACCCTATAACCAAACAAGGACAAGGGTTGAACCGTTATGCCATAATAGTCAACGTCCCTAACTACCAACAGATTTAATTGAATCGACCAAGAATAAACTATGACTTGATATGTGGTGAATGGTTTATCCTAGAATGCATTAACATAGGAATTCTCAAATCTTCTTATTGCCAAGCAGGGCTAGCCGAGCCAGTAATTCGAGCATGTTGTGATACATCGGTCCCTTGTAAGGCTATTGTGCCTTTAAATCATTATCATGTAGTGTATATATATATATATATATATATATATATATATATATATATATATATATATATATATATAATCAGATATTGCACTCTGCTAGTATAAAAGATATACAGTATCTGGTAGGGACCAACCTTGGCACGCCATGACTAATGTCTGGAGGTGGCTGGCAGACATGATCTCGGAATCATGTTGCCTCCCAATTGTAATGACCCACTCCGCATCAATACGGATAGACGATTCAAACGGCACAAGTGCGACAACCTGACCTGCCTTATTCTACGTCAAGTCTCGCTTGAGGCAAATGATTCAGACTTGGCCCTTCAGGAGTTCAGACTTAGACTTTCAAAGACACGCTCGAAGTATCGCTCGACCGAGGCAAATTATCGCTAAGGTAGGTGGATACGATAAACCTGTCTTTGCTTAGCCTGCATACTTAAACATACGGACGATACATGATAGTCGCTAGGCGGATCACCCATTGCATGCTAATAAGAATACAACGGATCTAGCTAAGGGAATAAACCATCTTGTATTGCTTGTGTTAGAATATAGAAGTGAAACTTGGCTTATAGTTAGACCCTCGCATACTACCTTAGCTTCATAAAAGTAGACTTAGCCCTATTATTTATAACTGGTCCAAATGATGACTTTATGCTATTTATCTCATATGTAATGCTTGTCACAGAGATAATGTTCATGATATGAAGCACAAGATAGAACTGTAGAAGCATGAAAAATATGCTGTAGAGTTATACGCAGTATTTCAGTGCTGGGCGGCGTAAAATATGACTTCAGAGCCATCGGCGTACGACAGGGCTTCATCGCTAATACAGCATAAAATATAAGCTCCAAAATAATCCGCGTAATACTGTATTTCCAGGCTGCTTCAGCATAAAAAAGTTGTTACATCGCCACTTCGGCGTAAAACCTACTCGCTTTTAGTGCAGTGGGAAGTCGTACGGGGAACTCTTCGTATTTCTCGAATGAACCTGTCAGATCACGCAGTGAACCTGACTCCTGACAAAAGAATACTGCACAACTATCCAGACGACGGCTGTAATGATGATTCGGCACAGAGACCCAAACCGTCGTTTAGTGACATTTCCTTGAGATAATTGCCTTTACACATTCAAGAAATACGCCGCCTGGTTTTATACAGGCATATGTGAGTTTTTACACTCAGCAAAAGATAAAACGAACTGCCACGTCAAAAGCTGTTCTTCGTACAGAGCTCGAGGCACGTCTCTGCATTTAATGCTCAGAATGGGGGCAGATCTCTGCATTTAATGTACAAGATTTGGTTCTATTTTCAAAGACTGGCTATATGGAGTACGTCGTTGCTATCTCCTCGGAATACGCCAACTCAGGCTATCTGGTCCAGAATACGCTCAAGACCTCATTCAAAGAAGGAAGATCAACTATCTTTTACGCTAGCTACCTATCCATGCAGCATCAGGCTTCTACGCCTACAAGGCTTCTACGCCTATTTGGCTTCTATGCCGACTCGACAACCACTTGGCTTCTACGCCAACCTGACAACTATTTGGCTTCTACGCCATGGTGACAGTTATTGGCTTCGACGCCAACCTTTTCTACGCAAGGGGCAGTTACCTACATGGCTTGCATGCCGTGATCTTCGTAGCAGTTATACGCATTTTCTCATCATGGGACATGCTTCACACGCGGATTCAGAAGGTCATCTATACGTGGGTGGCAGTTATTATAACCGCCGCGTAAAAAGTGCCATACTCTCCACTGTCCGGCTTCTACGCCGACTGGATGGTTAATGTCACTAAAACCCTATAAATAGAGACCTCTATTGACAGAGGTCCAGGGTCAAAGATTTGGAGCTGGAGAACTTAAGGTCGGAATTTTGATAAAGGTCAGAAGATTGATTTTGGAGAGAGAGAAGAATCCAGAGCACAGACAGAGAGTAGTGATCGACGATTTTGGCATCGAGCATCCACTCCTTCTTACAATCTTTGAAGCTTCTCCGTCTTCTATAGCACTTCCTCATCATCGTGTGGTCCAAGGGACAAAGTGATCGACTGCGGATCAGACTCCTATAGCAATATTTACCCAGATTAAATTTTGTACTTAACATCCTCGCATAGGATTAATAGTACTTCTTGTTTGTAAACCTAAGAAAGGGTTTCGTATAAACCTAGTTTTATTTCTTCCGTTTATTATCAAATACAAGATGGTGACTCTGCTGGGGATCGAACCCAGAATCTCTGGTTTCGCAGACCAGTAAGGTTGTAGCTTCGCAACCTATGCGCTCCGTGCGTAAAAACCCGTCTCCCGTCGCTGACGTGGTTGACACAACTTCTGGCAATGCCTCAGCGCCAATCCAGAAATATACAACGCGCTCTGCGCGTAAAACCCTGTCTCCCGTCTGTGACGTGGCAGACAAAACTTCTGGCAATGCCTCAGTGCTAGTCCAGAAGTATACTCTGCGCTCTGCGCGTAAAGCTCTGTCTCCCGTCTGTGACGTGGCAGACAAAACTTCGGGCAATGCCTCAGTGCTAGTCCAGAAGTCTACTTCGCGCTCTGCACGTAAAATTCTGTCTTCCGTCTGTGACGTGGCAGACAAAATTTTTGATAATGCCTCAACGCCAAATCATAAATTCTAAACGCGCTCTGTGCGTAAAAATGCATCTGTCTTCCATGGAAAAGCAGATAGTCCCTGCAATCTACGCAAGAGAAAACAAGTGGCGGACTTCTCAACTTCTCAACCTTTACTCCAGCAAGAGAAGAATCTGTCCGCTCTCCAGATTACGTGAGAAGCTAATGGCCGATTGAGGGCTTCCTCAGTTTTATGCCAGCCTGAGCAAAGCTCCAAATTATGCCAGAAAGAGCCCCTTGGCGTAAAGAGGGCCTATTTTGTGGATAGATACGCTCCTCATGGGTCATGTGCTGCTCACATGGCTGAACTGCTGTATTCCTACGGCAAAGAAAGAGTTGGGGTTCCCAATATCCGAGTTCCCACTGATGTAAAAAGGCAGAATAAGCCTTCTTCTTCTTCTTCTTCTTCTGTTAATCCCCCTAATTTGCGCGATTTCTTGATCCAGAAACGCAGAGCCAGGGGTCAAAATCAAGACTTAGTACCCCTAACCACCAAATGTGGGGAGATTATGTGGGGAGTAGCGTCAACAACTAATGTCATCACGACATATGGACCACGTGAAGATTCTATCTTTATCGTTCCATCTACTCGCGACGATCAGCATCAAATAGTCTTCGGTCGAATGCGGAGCAGACCGACTGTACAAGAAGATTCTCAAGAATCCGATGTTGGGAGAATGCAAATCCACCGATATAGCCCACAAGCATTAAAAATTATGCAAAATATGGGTTATGATTTGAAGTTGAAGCCAGGTCTCAATTTTGGAAAAGGCAGGCGAATGCCATTGCATGGTGACCACTACTGTCAACAAACTCGTTTCGGGTTAGGATATGCCTCATCTCATGCGAACTCCAAAGCCCCGGAGGCAGGTCTTTCTAAATCCACTTCTCTGGATAATGACGTGTCTGGGGGTAGTTTCCCTCAAGAAAACAAAACAGCATCCAAAGCTGGGGGTAGAATTCTCTCTGAGTCCGAAGATGATGCAAATATGACCGTCTTCCCTGAAGATCGTACAACTCAAGTATCGGCAGCCCAAAGGCCAAAGGGGACTTTCTCTTTCAATGATGATGATATCATTAAAATCTTCAATATACTGATGAAGGAACACAAGCTTCGGCTACCCAACATCAGACACCCTAAAAGGGCTGGCAATGTCAATGACCCAGACTATTGTCTCTTTTATCGATACATTCATCACCCCACATGGGCATGCTATGTATTGAAGAGGAGAATTCAGGAGTTGATCGATGCCAAAGTTATCCCTTTGTATTTATAAACGAGAAGAAGATCACTGCAAATTGATCTCACTCCAAGGTGACAATTTGCTCCTTCATTCTAATACCGGATGATGCGTCCAAACAAAATTTTTCCAGCTGAGTTTGTTATGTCCAAGTGACCTCTGAACAAAACCTCCAGGATAGTTCCTCAATCAGAACTTCTCCATGTCCATATCACCTCTGAGTAAAGTTCTTATCTTTTGACTTTCTGCTATCACGTTCGCATAACCCCTGATAGTATAAACCCCTATTTCCTAAAAACCGTATTAGTTATTTAATTAATTATTTAAATTATTTATTAAGTATAATAATAAGGAAAAGAAAAGAAAAACAAAAATTCCTATTGGACCAAACCCGTAACCCGTTAATCATCCCTGCGTAAAACTCATTTAGCAAAAACCCTGCAGAACTCTTTCATACGTAAAAACCAACCTGCCTAAATCCCTTTCTCTACGCACAAAACCAATCCCGCACGTAAAGTAAGAAAATAGCATCAGCAGTTCACCCCGCGTAAAACAGTCAATAGCAAACTCCTCACCATACCGTGTATATTTTCTCTGCGCGTAAATATCAACAGCAATAGCAAACTACCCAGCGTAAACTACAAAGCTGTCCTCCGACTGCAATCTCATTTTGAGTCAACACTTTTGTAAGCCGTGCGGCATATTAGCTGACTCGTTCAGGAGTTTGTAATAGATGTTCATTATCAATAAAGAGAACTTTTCCATGTTTTAAATCTGTGTTTTAATTTATCTGCGTACTCTGAATATGTGCTCATTATGCAAAATACTTTAGCCTTGTGCGGGCTCAACCCCAGGCCCGCACTGCATCACGATTCGGGGGACGCCCCAACGGTTCTACGAAATCGGGTCGTGACACCTGGCAGTTATTTAGGGGATTAGCATATGGTAGAGGAAACATGCATAAATCATTGGGACGGGGAGGACGACTCATAAGTGTACGGGACACCCACGGGCAGGAGTATCCTCAAGAGTATGGGCCTGGACCGGATGCTACTTACCAGGCTGAGGAGATCTTACCCTCAGAGTACCTGTGATCTACTGCCACTGTTTAGAGATTTTTTTGCTCCTCAGTATAATTATTTTGTAGTGGATTTGTTTCCACCTGACTATCAGACTCGATACTTACTTGGTTATCCAGTTATATTTTTAGCTCTTTATTCCTACTGAGTATTGGTGTTGTGGATGAGATATAGATTGTGTGTGACTTGTTGTGACAGTATATTACCACTGATGGATTGCATATTCATTTACAGTGTACGTGTGTATATGGTTTCCATATATTGGAGTTCATATATATGCGGCTGGGCGTGTTACGTATTCCTAGTCCTACGTATTTTGGGACTGGGGCATGACATGTTTTTGGTGGTGGCCCATGCAGGTCTAGAATATATTGTCTTGGTTACGTAACTGTTCCAAACAAGCCTGTATATAGGAAAAGATTTTAAGGATCTCATCCACACTTGACTAAAACCTCATTCATCTTTTCAACTATCCTATATTTTACTTTACGCCACAGATCCTTTACTCTTGTTGGCATATACCTTATGCTGCAGGAGATTACCTATTTTTTTGCCATAGTTAGGTATACTTTACGCTGCAGTTATAATAAACTGTTTCCAACTATCCTTAGTCTTTCTAAATCTGCGTATGCCACTACATAGGTAAATATCCAACATAAACCTGATGATCCCTGAACCCAGCATAAATAGTTTGATCAGGCGTAAATATAAGGATGATGATAAGCGTATTTGTCACTATCTTAGTCATTAAGAAACCAATCTTTTGCATTAAATGTAGAGATATGCTCCGAGCCCTGTGCAGCAACAGCCTTTGACGTAGGCGTTTGATTTCGTCAATATTATTAGACGACAAACCCGGGTTTCTGTGCAAAAACATTATCACAGCCGTCCTCTCGATTATCGTGTGGTAGTTTTTCAGATGTCAGGTTTTCTGACAAATTCATCCAAGGAAAACAAAAAGTTTCTTGTACGACTTTACGCTGCCAAGTATGTTATACTTTACGTAAAGAAATTTTATGAACACAGTAGTTACGTTCAGATTTATGCGCAGAACTTTTACGCATAATCTACGCAAATTTTACGCATAGACCTTTATGCGAATAAAACCTGAAGCTATGTTTTACGCCGACGATTTGAAATCTTTTCTTTACGCCAAACTTCCTTGGAGCTCTGCTCTACGCAGCTAGCTCTGAAGCTATGTTTTACGCAGACAACTCTCCAGCGTATTTAATACTTCTACATCCTATTTTATACTTATATCCTATTCGATTTCTATACTTTGCCTAAACGATTGTGTACATTAAACTGTAGAAAGATGGATATGCAGAAAGAATGTACTATCACTAATGGTGACACAACTCCTGGAGTCAATGGTCAGACTCGGGGAGGGACTGCAACGAACCCTAGACTTTCAGGACCAGATGGACAGATTCCTAATCCAGCTCCATCTAACTTTCCCATTTCACCTAATGGGACTCTTCCAGGCTCATCATCACCGCAGGACGGCCAGACCCAACTGTTCTAATTCTTCCAGATGATGATGCAGGAACAGAGGCAACAGGCAGCTGAGCGACGACAAGAATTTCTGGCAGCACTTGAAAGGATGGCTGCACAGGCTGCTGTACCAGCTCAAGCACTAGCTCCAGAACCTCGAGCTAGGGTTGGTTCCGTAAAGGACTTTGTACAAATGGGTCCAAGGACGTATAAAGGCATTGAGAGTCCAAAAGAAACTATCAACTGGATCACTCATACTCAGAAGTTATTAGAAGCATCACAGCTACCTACAGAGCTGTGGATGAGGGGTGTGAGAACGCTTCTAGATGATAATGCCCATCACTGGTAGGAATCCATGGAGCGCCAGCTGGGTACATACCAGACATGGGAGCAATTCCTGAAATGCTTTGAAAGAAAGTACTTTCTGGACACTGTCAGAGATTCATTATACGATCAATTTCTCCACCTAGAGCAGGGAAACCGAACAGTAGACGAGTATGATGCTAAATTTAGCCGCCTCAGCAAATATGGCGTTGCTTTGATACCAGATGACTTGGCCAAGGCTAAGAGGTTTCATCGTGGACTGACTCAGGAGCTCCAACACTATACAAGCTCCCAGTCCTGAATCTCTTATGCTGAACTACTAACCGAAGCCAGATTGTAAGAAACTATCAGCAGAGGAAAGGGAGGACAATTGAGGATACAACAAGGACCAGCAAGGATACAACAAGGACCGGTCTGGACACAGCAAGGAGGACCTATCAGACGTCCTTTAGCTCAGCAACAGCAGTACCAGCAAAGAGCGGGACCATACCAGATCCCAAAGAAACCCCTCTGCCATTATTGTGGCAAACATGGACATATTAGAAGAGACTATCGAGCTCGCCTAGGACAATGTATGAGATATGGTTCTGGACAGCATATATTGAAAGACTGTCCTATGCAACAAGCATCAATACTTCCACCGCCAGCACAGAGGCTAGCACTTCCAGCACCAAGGCCGATTCAACAGATAGCTAGACCAGGAGCACCTCGACCTCCAGCAGCAGCAGGATTTCAGCAAAGGCCACCGCTACCTACCCAGGAAGATCAGTACCTGAGGGCTAATCATGGACAACCACAGAGGAATGGGCAAGCTTTTGCTATGGAAATAGATGACATGGATCAGGAGATTGATGTCATAGCAGGTATCACTCTTGTTTTTACTTTTCCTGCTGTGACATTATTTGATACAGGAGCCACCCACTCATTCATATCATCTAGTTTTATTGCCAAACACAATATTACCACTACACCTTTACCTAGTTATGTTAGAATTCTTACCGGAGGAGGAGTAGTACCTATTAGTAGAATTTGTAGATCATGTCCTATAGCGATACGTGGCAGAGAGATGAATGCCCGACTCTTAGTCCTTCCTATGCCAACTTTTGATATTGTGTTTGGAATGGACTGGCTGAGCAAGTACCACGCTTTCTTCGATTGCTTTGGAGGAAGCATACTTTTTAAAGTACCAGGCCAGCCTGAACTTGAGTTTGCACGAGGATCCACAGAAATCCTTGATGGTATGTAGCTCGCAATGGGCGATGTTGTCTATCATCCCATTATTTCAGAATTCCAAGACGTCTTTCCAGAAGAATTACCAGGACTACCCCCAGATAGAGACGTAGAATTCTCAATTGAATTGACACCAGAAGCAGCACCCATAGCATCACATGTTTATAGACTAGCAAAGAAGGAGATGGATGAACTAAAGACACAATTGAAAGAACTAGAAGAAAAAGGTTTCATCCGACCAAGTGCATCACCCTGGGGAGCACCAGTGTTATTTGTACCAAAGAAGGATGGGTCAGTACGTATGTGCATCGATTATAGAGCCTTGAATGCAGTAACAGTAAAAAATAAATATCCACTATCACGCATTGATGACCTATTTGATCAGCTTAGTGGAGCCAAGATGTTCTCAAAGATAGATTTGAGATCGGGATATCACCAGGTGAAGGTACGGAAGGAGGACATTCCGAAGACCGTATTCCGGACAAGATATGGGCATAATGAATTTCTGGTCATGCCATTTGGATTGACCAATTCTCTAGCTATCTTTATGGAGTTAATGCATCGAATCTTTCACCAGTATTTGGACCAGTTCGTGGTCGTCTTCATAGATGATATACTTGTCTATTCAAAGAACCACAAAGAGCATGAGAAACACCCGCGGATTGTTCTAGAGACCTTGAGGAGAGAACAGTTATATGCGAAGCTCAGTAAATGTGAGTTCTTCTTGGACAAAGTCTCGTTTCTTGGTCATGTTATTACAGGAGATGGTATTTCTGTTGATCCAGGAAAGATCTCGGCAGTCGAGACATGGCCTGTTCCTACTTCAGCAGCAGAAGTAAGAAGTTTCCTTGGACATACGGGATATTACCGACGATTCGTGGAGAACTTCTCAAGGATAGCAACTCCTATGACTCGGATGACTTGCAAAGATCAAGAGTTCATATGGACTAATGAGTGTCAAGCCGCTTTCGAGAAATTGAAGAAGCGATTGACTACAACACCAGTACTAACTATTCTATTAGGATCATGAGGATATATGATCTACAGTGACTCATCAGGGAAAGACTTGGGATGCGTATTGATGCAGCATGGCAAGGTAATTGCATATGCATCTAGGTAATTACGAGTACATGAGAAGAATTATCCAACTCATGACTTGGAACTTGCAGCAGTTGTATTTGCTTTGAAGTTATGGAGACATTAATTATATGGAAAACGGGTAGAAATCTATACAGACCACAAAAGCCTAAAATATGTCTTCATACAGAAAGAATTAAATATGAGGCAACGTCGATGGCTCAAATTAATAAAAGATTTTGAGATAGAGTTACATTATCACCCAGGCAAGGCTAACGTGGTAGCAGATGCATTAAGCCAGAAACCAGCAGCTTATTTCCTAACAATGCAGAGGGAATTATTGGAAGACTTACAAGGTCTTGGCATTGAAATAATATTGTCCGGAGCAGACGGGACATTAGTCAACTTGCAAATACAATCATCACTAGTAGAGAGAATCAAGGCAGCATTACCTACAGACGCAAGATTCAAAAGATTAAAAGAAAGAACAGAGACTGGAGAGCAGACAGGACTGCACATCCGTGATGACGGGACATTACGATGTGGTAATCGTCTCTATGTTCCTAATAGAGAAATTTGACAGGAGCTGATGACAGAAGCTCATAGTTCGATATATTCTATTCATCCTGGAGGCACCAAGACGTATCGTGACTTACGACAACATTTCTGGTGGCATGGAATGAAAAGAGAGATAGCTCGCTTTGTAGCTAAATGCTTGGTATGTCAACAAGTAAAAGCAGAGCACCAACGAACGACAGGATTATTGTAACCACTTCAGATTCCAGAATGGAAATGGGAACATATCACCATGGACTTTATCACGGGCTTTCCCAAGAGTCCAAGTGGTAAAGATACAGTGTGGGTAATAGTAGACTGACTTACCAAGTCAGCACATTTCTTGCCTTTTAAAGTTGGCCAATCTACAGAAGCTTTAGCTGACTTATATATGAGGCAGATCGTGAGATTGCACGGTATTCCAGTCAGCATTGTATCAGACAGGGACTCGCGCTTTACATCACATTTTTGGAAAAGTATGCAAGAAAGCCTTGGAACTCGTCTGAAGTTTATTACATCTTATCACCCTCAAACAGATGGGCAGTCAGAACGTACTATTCAGACATTAAAAGATATGTTAAGGGCTTGTATGTTAGACTTTGGGAGATCATGGAAGGACCACCTACATCTTGTGGAGTTTTCTTACAATAATAGCTATCAGGCAAGCATCCAGATGGCTCTATTTGAAGCATTATATGGGAGGAAGTGTAGATCTCCTGTATGTTGGAGTGACGTAGGAGAACGTCAAATTCTGGGACCAGAGTTAGTGGTCAATACTGTTGAGACAATCAAGAAAATACAAGGACACTTGCAAGCAGCGCAAGATAGGCAGAAGCAATGGGCAGATCTTCATCGTCGTCCCTTAGAATTTAAAGAAGGCGATCATGTCTTCTTGAGGATATCACCTACTAGAGGCACCATTCGGTTCGGAGGGCGCGACAAGTTGAGTCCAAGGTATATTGGACCATTTGATGTACTAGAAAGAGTGGGAGAAGTGGCATATCGACTTGCGCTACCACCTTCACTTGAGGGAGTGCATGATGTATTCCATGTATCGTAGCTCAGGCGATATGTGGCAGATAGCAGTCATATTCTTGACCATTCGGAGATCACCGTTGGGCCAAGCTTGACATATCAAGAGCAACCCGTAGGAATCATTGATCGTCGAGAGAAGGTATTGAGAAACCAGTCTATTCCCTTAGTCAGTGTGGCATGGAAACATGGCTCGCCAGGAGAATCTACTTGGGAACGCAAGGATGACATGCACTAACATTTCCCAAACCTATTCATCGACCAAGGTATGAATTACTTTGTTAATTTATATCTTCTACCAATCCTTGACTTTTATTTTAATTTCGAGGACGAAATTTTTATAAGTTGGGTAGAATATAAACCCCCATTTCCTGAAAACCATATTAGTTATTTAATTAATTATTTAAATTATTTATTAAGTATAATAATAAGGAAAAGAAAAGAAAAACACAAATTCCTATTGGACCAAACCCGCAATCCGTTAATCATCCCTGCGTAAAACTCATTTAGCAAAAACCCTGCAGAACTTTTTCATACGTAAAAACTCAACCTGCCTAAATCCCTTTCTCTACGCACAAAAGCAATCCCGTGCGTAAAGTAAGGAAATAGCATCAGCAGTTCACCCCGCGTAAAACAGTCAATAGCAAACTCATCACCATACCGCGTATATTTTCTCTGCACGTAAATATCAACAGCAATAGCAAACTACCCAGCGTAAACTCTTCCTTTTACCCTGCATAAAATCTAACCACAATTCATTAGGAAAGAAATATCAATAGCAGAAGCAAAACTCAACTTTGCTTTGCCTTGTTCTTTTACACGTGTAAGTTTCTCATTCCACCACTCTTTAGGAAATATCCTCAGCCGCACACCTAAACCAATAAGAAGAAAACAACAGCAATAGTTTTCTTAACCATTAAGTATATTCCACTGCCTCCCTATTCCTATATATATAATTACAACTCCCAAACAATAACTCCTTCTTCTTATCACAACTTAACAAAACTTTGGACATGCACTTTACGGACTTTTGCTTGGCAAGTATACCTTGCCCTAATACTGTTATTTACCTTTCAGCTGATACATGCATGTTTAATTCTGCTTATATAGATATTTATTTTTGACCCTACTTTATGAGACCACCCCAGCATTAGAGAGCATCATTAGGTTCATTAACCGTAACACAGTGGCTTTCACGAGTTGTGAGTCTCATATAGATCACGGGCAGCGTGACAGGGATGGCCTCCTGTACGCATGGCCGTGTATTAGGAATGACTGCTGATAGAAACTTTGTATGCTAGTAGACCTGGCAGTTATTTATGGGATTAGCATGTGGTGGAGGCAACATGCATAGATCATTGGGACGGGGAGGATGACTCATAAGTGTACGGGACACCCACTTTCTTATGTAGTTTTCACTCTTGTTTACAGTGCGCCCCTGGGTTGGGGGGCATATGTGGCATATACTAGCCAGTTATCATGATTGGTGAATTACGTCGGCATATGTCTAGCCTACACTTTCTCTTACACTCAAAGTTGTCCTCAAACTGCATTCACTTAGATGGTTAGGCGACCCATTGAATGTTTATATTTCAGTACTCATTGGCATGCTTCTATGTATCTTGTTATGTCCCTCTGAGGACCTGGTCCCTTTCCAGATATGGACAAGCAGGAGTATCCTCAGGAGTATGGACCTGGACCAGATGCTATTTAACTTTAAGTACGCTAGTGGTGTTAAGTACGCCAGTAGTGTTAAGTCTATAAAAACTGCCACGTCCATATTACCTCTGGCAGGGCTTGTCTTAAACTTATTACTTGCACTATTGTGCACAACAAGTAATAGGTCCACAATAGACATCAGTTCACGTCCATATTACCTCTGGACTGCTGTCATAATATTCCTCTCCAGTTAAATTTGTCATGTTCATATTACCTCTGAACAAACTTTCAGAATTTTGGCTATCGATTATCATGTCCATATTACCTCTGATATTGGTTGTCATCTCAACTTAGCACCCGTATTTAACTCTAAGTACGCCAGTGGTGTTAAGTCCACGAAACCTATCATGTCCATATTACCTCTGATAGTGTTTTGTGTACAAATTTTAGTTGGATCATATTTTATCATGTCCATATAACCTCTGAATAGATATGTCCAGCTGAAGCTTACCGAAAGTATATTACGTCCATATTACCTCTGATATTACTTTCACCCTAGCCTATCGTTTATATTCAAAAAATGATAGGTCCACCAAAGTCAGATAAAGTCTCTTTATTATCTCCACAAAGAGCAAATTACATAGAAAGGAAAAAAGTACATCATTTGGGAGGAGCAGTTAAGTCACGAATCTGTTGTGTCAGGGTAACCATTCTCTCATCCCTAGAGTTCAAGACGTCGGCGCGAGCCCGCTCCAACTTTGCCGCCTCATTGTTCAAGGCAGATAGCTCGGACTGAGCATGAACAAAACCTGCGTGGATGACACTCACATGCGTCAGGTTCTGCTGAGCCGTCTCCATTCAATCCTTCAACACGTCGCGAGCTGTTGATAAAGAGAGAGCCTTCTCCTTGGCCTTAGCGAGGTCATCTTCCAATTTGCGGACCCTCGCTGTCTCTTCCTCATATTCGGTATCGTACTGAGTCAGCTGTGGAATGACATACTCCAATTCGGCACGCTCTTGATCCATCTGCTGCTGCTGTTCCTGGACTGATTTGTTCAGAGATTCCATTTGCCCAGCAAGCTCTGCAGTTAAGGAGTCATACCTAGCTTGAACGAGACCGTCAATACTGCCTCAAGATAGCTGCAAATAATCGTTAATGGGTTGTTCCAAACCATTAACTATCTGCTCCAGCGCATCAGCTCTCCCAACGTCGTTGAAGTCTCTGATCGGCGCTATCGCAAACTGGGAGGACCTCCTCAGAGCCTCAAAACCTAGATTCTTCACCAGCACCATTGATATCAGCGTTCTCAAAGTGGTGTAGAAAATACTAGTATACTGCTCAATCAACATGGCAAAATCAGATTAGACGTTGGGAGTGGCTGCAATATCGGAGAATTCCCTTCCAGGAATGATTGCAGACGACGTTACCACAGTCGTCGCCTCAACAGATGGCGCGACAAAAGAAGAAGCGCCAACAACGGTCGAAGCGGCTGGCATACTCAAAGGGGGCATAGTCGTAATGACAGGCTCATCCTCCTCTCGAGATATCGGAACCATTTCGGGCTAGCCGGCACCTGAAAACGTTTCCTCTTCAAAGTTGGGCACCTCCGTGTCATCGACAGGAGTTGAAACAAAACCAAAAGTTGTGTCGACGCTGCCCTCCCCGTAGATGTCTTCCCCTGAAAAGAAGACAAGAGAAAATTAATATCAATAGGTTGTTAATTTTTCTAAAAGAGGCATAAAGACGACATTTACCCATGGCCGATGGTATATATGGCACGTCTGCAGCCAGTACAGCTAAATCATTTCTTAATGATGCTAAGCAAGCTGTCATACCTGGAGAAGGGGGTGTGCCAACTGACACTGGCAGGTATTCTTCCAGGTCTTCACCAAGATCCACTCGAGGCTCATTGGGTGGAATCTCGCTGGGTATACTCACAGACGCGGCAGGGGTTTCTCCCGTTGTTGGTCTGGATAAAGATATTCTTATTTGGCTTGGCCTCGAAGGCAATTTCGTACCACTACTTGAAGCGGTAGCAACGACAGCTGCCTAGAGCAAAGATTCTCCGGCACTGCCAGCCAAAATTGTGGAGGTTTCCTCTCTAATAGGCGAAGGACCTCTAATCAAAGGATCGTCCCCAACAGGGGAAACAGCAGGCTCACTCCTAGGAGCCTCATGACTGGAAATCCTGACAGAACCACTAACTGTCTTCTTTTTCTTGCGAGAGAAAGTCTCCTTCAGAATAGGAGCCCTTCGCTTACCAGGGATAACCAGAGGCCCTGTAGGCGGAGGTATTTCACCTCTCGGTACTGTCAGCAAAAACTCATCTGGAGCGACAGAGTCTTCTTCTTCGTCAGATGAAACTGATAGGACTTCCACTTTTCCAGCAGACTTGGAAGAGGGCATCCTAAAACTTCCAAGCATATCAAAATCGCGATGGAAAGTATTGATAGCCACATAAAACTGGGCGTACGAATGGAGGATGCGTAATTCCATGGAGAGAGAAGTCGCGGGCACAGTAAAAGCTGCCCCAGTACAACCCATTATGAAGTACCGCCATCCTCTCACTCCATCAATAAGTTCACCCCTGGACTTGAAGCTGGTGATGGCATTTCCTATGTGCAATTGATCATACCTAAACTGCCTAGCGAACCGACTAGGCAGGTAGGGCTCCAAGAAGCATTGGTCTTCACTTCTGTACAATAAATGAGAAGGTCTAATGCAGACCAACTCAGGAGAAATAACGGTCTTCCCTTTACTTGAGTCCTAAAGCCTGCTCCCCTGTTGATTGAGATGTACAGTGGGGACGGTGCAGAAGAGCTTCCAGCTGTGAGCAAAATTTAACGCTCGTCGATAGTCTAAAATTGTGGTCACATTCCAGATAGAATTCTTGTAATTCAACAAGAAATTACTCTCCGAACTACTGCCAGAGCCGGGAGACATCACCCTGGGGTTATGGAGAATTAACCATCCCATCAAATACAGGAACGATTATTCTACCCTGGGAAAGCTGTCACGCCGTGTTTCATCGGCAAGTAACCCATCAGTAATGGCCCTCAAGCCAGCTTGTATGCGGCATACCATGGCAGGGAGAAGGCCCAGTCTTGCGCCGAACACCAGACGCACTGCAGGCCATAAGGTGTTGCGTTAAATGCGATCCAAAGATGTAATGCTTGGTACTACCAATCGGCACAACCATACAGAGAGAAAGCCAGCCAGTTGAGCTTCCCTTGACAGAGGCCTGCAGCAATGCCTCAAATAACTGTAGGCTTTAGTGCCTGCAGGATATTTCCCTATCCCTTCATCGAGAACTCGATCTGAAGCCCCAGCGTCTTCAATAAGGTCATCGACTACTTGAGCATTAAGCACGCTCAGAAGGCTCAAAGGCCTATCCCTACTATCCACGACTTTGTCGGGCTTAGCATCTCTAGCCTGATGGAAGAAGAGGTAGGATGCCCATTTGTTGGTATGAGCCAAATCAGAGGGCTCATTATAGAAGTCAGTGCACGCAAAGTAATGGCTTATCAACTCCTGGTACAATGCCACCACCCGAGGGTTTGTATCCCCCAGCTCCCGATTTGTAGGAACATACTCTTCATAAGGAGTATCTCCCATTGGCAGTCTTAAAATCTCTGCCATCTCATGAAGGGCCAGTCCCAACTCCCCTAGCGGAGTGGCGAAAGTCCCAGTGAGCGAGATATACCGCTCCATCAAAGCCAAAAATAGGTTGGGGTTGAGAGGTAACCCAACACTGATAGCACTCAATACCGCGTACAGACCATGCTCTCCAGCTCAGTCTGAAAATGCTTCAGGGCCCAGCCAGCTAAACGAGCCCATCGAAGATTTCTAGGGGTAACCCATCCATTGGTCCGAGGATTAACCTTGGGGTATACTCCTCCATGCCCCATGAAGTCATTGCAAAAAGTCGCCAATTGGACTGGTTGGAGCAGTGAAGTGTCTTCACTCGGGACACTGCCCGGATACAATCCCCTGAAAGGCATCACAGGTCCTGAAGGGCGGCTCACGAATGATCCTTGGTCGGACCCTTTCTGATAAAATATCTTCTCCGGCTGGCTGTGAAGATTAGGGGTCAGAGTCCACGACATCCTCCTCGGATGTGTAGCATGGAAGAACGCCGAGATAGGGTAATCTCTCAGCATCTTGGGCAGGTACATGACCATGCCCCAAACAGTAAAGACCCAGTCTTCCTTCTTGGGCTTCGTCTGGGATTGTTTATCGATCATATCCCCGAAGAGGAAAGCTGGTTTTATGTATTTTGCCCCGTCTATATACGTCAGGGGCTCTCCGTTGATCATGCTCAATAGCATTCGCTCTCCTTGATACGATATCAGGATTCCCCTTCCTTCAGGATACTGGGGTCCAAAAATAGGAAATGTTACATGGGACAAATCCTCCAGGTAATTAGAGTTCAGCATCCCAGCAGCAGAACCCATCGCCTCAGCCAACGGAGATATATGCAAGTCCACTACAAAATGCAAGAAGAACAAGTCAGTTTCTACACTAGACATCGCATTCTTGCTACGCCAAAGGTAAGCTGTCTATGCTTTTACGCCAAGACTGCAAAAACTTGAGCTCTTACGCTGGAATCTATTTTCGAGGCATAAAATTCAAGGTTGGCAGTATACACAAAAATTTGACAGTCTGAGTTTTTACGCCAGACTGCCAAAAAATTTGAGGTTGTACGCTAGCATTTACACCCAGTGCGTAAAACTCAAATTTTGTAGTATACGCCAAATTTCGACAATCTGTGTTGTTACGCCAGACTGCGAAAATATAGAGTTTTTACGCTGACACATTAGGAATGTGGGCGTAAATGATAAAACATCTCTGTGCATCATCTTCCTCGAAGAGGCTCTCAGCACAGAAGATGACCTAGCGCGTTCACGTACAACGTGTGCGAAGGGTTTTCTTCGTTTCTCATTCCAAAAGTTTTACCTATAACGCCGGGTGTACAGCTTGACGGTGGGACACTTCGTTCAGATTGGGGTTCGCTCAGCCCAACAGGAGTTGCTCGTGCTTGAGCAGAGGAACGAGAAGACGAGGCAGCTTTCTTTCCCTTAGCGGCGGAAGGTTGTGTCGGTGCCATTACTAAAAACTCAGAGTTCTAAAAGAAGAAACGAAGGAGAAAGGTTCTTGAAAAGCTAGGGTTTTTGAGAAGGCAGATAAAAGTTCTCTCTCCAAGTCTTGGGGTATTTATAGAGTTCAGATAACTCTTTGAATCCCTAACCAAATCCGATATTTAATATTCGATTATGATTGGGTGCCACGTCAGCCTATCATTTAAAAGGAGAAGACGGACAGTCACTGGATCCATAATTTACACACAAAGCAGATCTATGATTTTACGCTCAGGAGCTTTCACGCTCAGAAGCTATAAGTCTATGGTTTTACGCCCGAATGCTTTTATGCTCGGTAGCTTTTACGCTCGAGAGACTACAAACCTACAACTTTACGCTCAGGAGTTCTACGCTCAAGAAGCTACAAATCTACGATTTTACGCTCAGAGGCTATAAGTCTATGGTTTTTACGCTCGGATGCTTTTACGCTTGGTAGCTCTTACGCTCGAGAGGCCACAAACCTACGACTTCACGCTCAGAAGCTACAAATCTATAATTTCACGCTCAGAAGCTTTCTACGCTCAGAGGCTACAAATCTAAGACTTCACGTTCGGAAGTTCTCTTCTCAGAGGCTACAGATCTACAGTTTTACGCCCGGATGCTCTTATGCTTGTAGAAGCATGAAAAATATGCTGGATAGCTATACGCAGCATGTTGGTGCTGGACAGCGTAAAAAGATAACTTCAGAGCCATCGGCGTACAAACAGAGCTTTTCCGCTAAGTACAACGCAAAATACAAGCTCGAGGACTATCCGCGTAATACAGTACGTCCAGGCTGTTTCAGCGTAGAAAGGGTGCTATATCGCCTTTATGGCGTAAAACTCATCCGCTTTCAATGCAGCATTGAAGTGTACGAGGAACGCTTCGTATTCCCCAAAATGAACCTGTCAAATCATGCAGTGAACCTGATGTCTGACTCCTAACAAAGAGTACTGCACGGCTACCCAGACGACGGCTGAAATGATGGCAGACCCTCGAGGCACATCTCTACATTCAATGCGCAGGACGATGACAGACTGTCGTTTAGTGCAACTTCCTTGGCGTAAACTACTTTTACGCATACAAGGGAATACGCTGCCTAGTTTTACACAGGCAGATGTGAGCTGTTTACGCTCCGCAAAAGACAAACAGGCTGCCACGTTAAAAGCTGCTCTTCGTACAGGGCTCGAGGCACGTCTCTGCATTTAATGCACAGAATGGTAGCAGTCTCGAGGCACGTCTCTGTATTTAATGCGCAGAATGGTGGCAGGCTCGAGGCACATCTCCGCAAGCGCAGAATGGTGGCAGACCTTCGAAATATGCCTCTGCATTCAATGCGCAGGATGATGGCGGATCTCTGCATTTAATGCAAGAGATTTAATTATATCTCCAAAAGCCGTAATTTCGGCTAAGACGTCCACATCATCACTCTGGCATGTTACCCACTAGGCTTCTGTGCCCACTCGACTTCTATGCCCACTCAGCTTCTACGCCCACTCGGTTTCTATGCCTGCTCGGCTTCTACGTCTATTCGGCTTCTATGTCGGTTTGATAACTCTTTGGCTTCTACGCCATAGTGACAGGTTATTGGCTTCTACGCCAACCTTCTCTACGCGAAGGATAACTACCTACGTGGCTTTTATGCCGTGATCTTCGCAGTAGTTATACGCATCATCTCTTAATGGGACACGCGTCACACGCTCATTCAGGAGATCATTTATATGCGGGCAACTATTATTGTAACCATCGCGTAAAGAGGTGCCATACTTTCTACGGCTCGGCTTCTACGCCGGCTGGGTGGTCACTGTCACTAAAACTCTATAAATAGAGACCTCTATCGACAGAGGTCAAAGGTCGAAAGATCAAGGATTGGTCGAAAAACTGAAGGTCAGAACCGAGATCAAAGATTCCAAGATCAAGGAAGAAGGTCAAGGAACCAAGAGTCGAAGAGTCTTTGAGAGAGAAGAATCCAGAGCTCAGGCAAAGGGTAGTGATCGACGACTTTGGCATCGTGCATCCACCCTCTTTTGCAACCTTCGAAGCTACTTTCCGTCTTCTACGGCACTTCTTCATCATCGTGTGGTCCAAGGGACGAAGTGATCGACCGCAGATCAGACTCCTATAGCAATATTTACCCAGATTAAAAAATTGTACTCGACATCCTCGTATAGGATTAATTGTACAAGCTTGTTTGTAAACCAAAGAGCAGGTTTCGTATAAACCTCGTCTTACATCTTCTTTCGTTTATCACCATAAACAAGATGGCGACTCTGCTGGGGACCTCTTTCTCATCTGACGAGAAAGCAATTGCTCAACACGATACGGTATCCGTAGGATCCGTGAAGAAGACCCTGGTCGTCCAGTTCGACCAGTCTGCCTACAAAGATATGCTTCGAACCGGGGGTAGCTCTCACTCTCTCTCTGTCCAAGACAACAGGAAGCTGCATAAGGTCTGGCTGCCCCGGACATCCCCTACCATTCCTGCCGACTCTCTGACTTCTCCGACCAACGAGGTTGTAGCATCGCTCCCTCCACGCCTTGCGCGTAAAATTCAGTCTCCCGCCCCTGGCGGTATAGACAAAACTTCTGGAAATGCCTTAGCGCCAATCCTGTAGTCCACTCCGCGCCTTGCGAGTAAAATTCAGTCTCCCGCCCCTGGCGGTATAGACAAAACTTCTGGAAATGCCTTAGCGCCAATCCAGAAGTCCATTATGCGCCTTGCGCGTAAAACTCAGTCTCCTGCCCCTGGCGGAATAGACAAAACTTCTGATAATGCCTCAGCGCCAAATCAGATGTCCCAAACGCGCTCCGTACGTAAAACTGCATCTGCCCTCCGCGAAAAAACAGATGATCCCTGCAATCTACGTAGGGGAAAGCAAGTAGCAGACTGCTCAACTTCTCGGCCTTTACGCCAGCAAAGAAAGAATCTGCCCGCCCTCCGGGTTACGCGAGGAACTGATGGCCGACTGAGGACCTCCTCATCTTTACGCCAGCCCGAGCGGAGCTCCAGATTACGCCAGGTGGAGTCCCTCAGCGTGAAGAAAGCTCAATTTGCGGAAAGACACTCCCCTCGGGGATTGTCCGCTACCCAGATGGCCAACCTGTTTTATACGGGTGGCACAGGGAAAACTGGGGTTCCCATCATCCGCATGCCCACCGAGGTGAACAGAAGGAACAAGCCATCTTCTTTTTCTTCTTCTATAAATTCTCCTGACCTGCGTACATATCTGATCCAAAAACGCAAGGATAGGAGAGCTTCCAGCATGTCTATTACGCCTCCTAGGGAGCACTGTTGTAATAGTCATAGGATTGTGGTTAATTGTTGCTATTCTGAAGCAAAATGGTCGGTTTTCGACCGGTTGAGCTACTTTCGGTCTTTCTAGGAAGAAGAGCCCACACATGCATCAGTGAACATGGCTTCACACATACCTAGAGGAAGGTCGTGCTTAAGACGTCATCCCTCTAGAACTCCAAGCCAAAGGAGATTCAACCAGCTCCTTAGGAACACTGAAGCTGGGGTATTCCAAAACACCCGTTCGAGGTCACGACAACCGGCTTCGTATTCTTCTGATTTCGATGCTGGGGGTCGCCAGTCTCCCGAATCAGATGCTGAAAGTATAGAGTCAACTTCTACAGAGACCTATACTAATCCTTCAATGACGCCCAGGGAGATGGGAGTCTATGCCATTGGAGATAAACGCGAGGGTGCTTCCCCGTCAGGGAGCGCTGAGCAACACATTACTGTACTGGAGACATCTCTGAAAGAGATGCAATCCATGATGGAGAACATGCACCAGATTATGTTGACCCAACATGCAGCTGCTATGGCTCAAACATCGGTCCCTCCAACTCAGATACGTGTGGGGGTGGACTTACCACCATCCAACACGATCCAAGAGCCTGCTCAAGATCAGGAGTCAGCAGGTCCTCCTCTTCCTCACTCGAAGAATGTATTACCTCCTATTGGGGTCACGATACAACCGACTCCGCACCACTCTGTGGTCTCGCTATCGGCTGAAAATCCGATGCAGGCAGTACGGGAGTTGAAATCCCAATTCGATGCCTTGAAGCACAAAGATCAGTTCAAGAAACTGGGAATCAACCAACCTTACCACACTATCTGGGAAGAGGTTCCTTTTCCTCCGAGATACAAACCACAGACTATGGCTTTGTTCGAGGGAAAGATGTCACCGAGTCAGTACATGAACTACTTCAGTATGATGACGGTGTTATTATAAGGGAATGACGCCCTCCTCACCCGGGTGTTCAAGGGTTGTCTCTCGGGAGTGGCTTATCAGTGGTACCGTAGCTTGGCAGACAACTGCATTGCGTCCTTCGAAGACTTCAAGGCTTTATTCTTCATACGATTCTATGAGGGACGGATTGACATGGCTATGTCCTCTCTCATCGAAGTAAAGCAGAAGAAAAAAGAGGATGTTCGCACTTTCATCGAACGTTTTCGTCAAGCCACTTTGCAAATGCCTCCCGGAGTTCCAGACTCGGCATTGGTGGACATTTGCAGGAAGAACCTTCTTCCCGTAATCTCGGTGTTCACAGGACCATATCAGTTCCATGATTGGCCCTCGTTCATCATCTCAGCGGTAGCCGCCGAGGACAACAGTCGGAAGGTGCGCGATAATGGCATCATGATCTCTGCCTCCGATAGAAGCAAGAGGTCATCCCCCAACAGCGACCATCCTCGTGGTTCCAAAGGGAAAGAAGCTCTGGCAATCAATACGTCCAGGCAAAAGACTGCGGCAACCACACAGACGAGACCGGGGACTTCCAGGCCCATCGAAGTATACTCTTTCGACGACGACGATATTCCGAGCATATTCGAGTGTCTCGTCAAAAGCGTCAAGATTACCCTTCCCGAGGAGAAGCGGCCTAATGAAGTCGGCAGTACTAATAACCCCAAGTACTGCATCTTCCACAGATACATACACCACCCTACAAAAGCGTGTTATATACTGAAGAGGAAGATCCAGGAGCTGATCGATGCTAAAGCCATCACTCTGCACTACAGCGAGAATACGGTCACGGCCAACATGATCTCTCTGCAGTTTGGCAATCTGCCTCCCCGAGAAGTCCCGGACGGTGTTACACCTATTTCCTGGACAACGATGAACATCGTTAATCTCCCTCCAGCCAGAGGTCAAAATCATGACCTGGTACCCCTAACTACCCAGCGGGGCAAGATTATGTGGGTTCATCCAGATCTGGTGTTGGAGATCGAGAAAGAGGCTCAAGCTGCTAAGGCTAAGTCTAAGAAAAACTCGAAGCATAAACCGTGTCACATGATTACGGTACACTCGACATCAGAAGACGAGGTTTTGGCTACGATAACCCGTTCAGGGAAAGCTTACCTCAAGGACTATAGAGCAAGTCAGGAAGATGCACCGGCAGACGCTTCAACTGCCAAGCCTTCCGAACCAGAGCCCGCCATACCAGAGGCCAGTCATTCGAGACCAACTTCGACGGAAAAAGGGAATCAAAAAGAAGTGTGCTTCGATAAACCTTTGAAAAACATTTAAAACAAAGGTTTAGAGAAGCCATACAACTTCGACATCCTGTCCCAATTGGCCAATATGCCAGCCAGGTTGTCCATCTTCGAGCTACTCAGGCTCTCTCAAGACACTCGTCAAGCCCTGAGTGAAGCATTAATGCAGGCGGATGCATACTTGACCCAGCTCAAGTCCCCTGACGAAGAACCCGTGGCATGTCCTCAATGCCACAGTGTAATGGAGGGGGTCCCGAATATCACTTTCACTCAAGATGACATGCTGTTAAAACATAACAGGCATGACAGACCCCTCTATTACACCGGATACGTCGGTTCCATGGAGGTCGACCAGATTCACATAGATCCGGGATCATCAATCAACATCATTCCTCATAGTCTGCTCAGACCGTTGAGGATTCCTACCAGCGAATTGGCTTACACCACCACTTCAATCGTGGGTTTCAACGCCAGGAAAAGTAAGCCGTTGGGAAAAATTCGTCTGAGAATCCAGATCGGTGACCTCAGATCAGTGGATACATATTATGTCTTCGATTCAGAGGTGTCCTACAATATTCTGCTGGGTAGACCTTGGATCCACGACCACAAGATCGTTCCTTCGACTCTACATCAATGCTTCAAATATGTAGATACTCAAGGAACAGTACAAACGGAGGTTGATGACCTGAACCCGTTTAAAGGAGTAGAATCCTACTACTCTGATGCCGTGTTGTACTCTCAAGACTACATAGAAGAGGTCTCGGGCGAAGCAGAGAAGGAATCCCACCGGGAGCCAGAAGAACCCTCTGCCGAACAACCGTTGTCGATCAAAGTGAAAGGGCAAACTACTCGTCCAAAAACCATGGAGCCTATGGCTATCCACCTGAACAAAACCGGGTCAGGAAGAGAAGGAAATCCTCTAGTGATCACTTTGAACCAGAAGCCTCCACCCTTGGTCATCAACCTTCAGCGCAACAGGCAGCCGATTGATGTAAATGCAACCAGGAACGCGGTTTCAGATGATAATAAAGCTCCTTTTTTCCAATATATTGACGCTCAAACTCCAAATCAGGAATCCTCTCCCCATGACGATATAGAACCTATAGCACAAAAGTTCTTGGAAGCTATAGACTCCTATCATCTGTATGTATGGGAAGTAGCATCATCATCCAATGTCGTCACAATATATGGACCACATAAGGATTCCATCTTTATTGTCCCGCCTGCCTGCAGCAGTCAGCGTTCAATAGTCTTCGGCCGCATGTGCAATGAACCGACTATACAAGAAGATTCCTTCGACGATGATGCTGGTAAAATGCAAGTTCACAGGTACAGCCCGCAAGCTTTGAAGATCATACAAAGTATGGGTTACGACTTGAAGCTGAAACCAGGTCTCAACTACAGGAAAGGCAGATGAATACCGCTGTACGACGATCCCTACTATCAACAAACTCGTTTCGGGTGAGGGTATACCGCCTCCCTTACAACTTCTGAGTCGAACGAGGATATCTTTTCCTCTTTTCAAAATGGCTCGTCGCCCTCCGACTCATCTGAGGCTCTCGAACGAACATTATCAGTGAATATGGTAGTGGCAGATTCCTTCGAAGCAGACGAACAAGAATCTGAACCGTTCGAGAATGACTTTTGAGCTCGATAAATGGATACACAATGGGAATTCCGGTTCGAGTGGAGAGAACCTCCTACTGAAGATGAAGTTATCAAGATTGATGTTGGGGATAAACTTTCGCCAAAGCCGATATTTATCAGTAACAATCTTCCCCAGCTGAAAGGGAAAAAGTTATTCAGCTGATAAAAGAATACATCGACGTCTTTGCATGGAATTATGAGGACATGCCAGGTCTTGATCCAAAGGTGGCTACTCATAAACTCAACATATTGCCCGATTTGAAGCCTGTGAAGCAGCACCAACGCCAGTTCCGCCCGGATATGATGGACGCCATCGAAGCTGAAATTAAGAAGTTGATAGCCTGCGGTTTCATCCGGGAAGAACAATACCCCGACTGGGTCGCCAATGTTGTCCTGGTCATGAAGAAAAATAGGAAAGTTTGCGTCTGCATCGATTACCGAGATCTGAATGCAGCCTGCCCCAAGGACGAGTTTCCTCTTCCCATTACTGACGTCATGATTGACAATACGTACAGTTTTGAACATATGTCTTTCATAGACGGATTTTCAGGATACAATCAAATCAAGATGCATCCTGAAGACGAGAAGCATACTGCCTTTCGGACACCATTGGGGGTATATTGCTATATGGTCATGCCCTTCGGATTAAAGAATTCCGGGGCTACGTACCAACGGGCTATGAGTAACATATTCCATGAGCATTTACGCAAAACAGTAGAATGTTACATGGACGATGTAGCTGTCAAAACCCGCCTTAAGGATAATCATATCCAAGACTTGAAGACAGTATTTGAGTTGATGTGCCAACATCAACTCAAAATAAATCCTACAAAGTCCTTTTTGGGTGTATCTAGTGGCAAATTCCTGGGATTTGTCATTACCGCCAAAGGCATTCAAGTGGACCCTGATAAAGTCAAGGCCATCATAGAAATACGACCGCCCCGTAATATAAGAGAACTCAGGGGATTTCGAGGTCGTCTGGCTTATATCCGGAGATTCATATCCAACCTCTCTGGGAGATTTCAGCCTTTTTCTCGTCTCATGAAGAAAGGTGTATCCTTCATATGGGACGAAGCCTATCAGCAAGCGTTTAACGATATCAAACGCTACCTCACTCATCCTCCAGTTCTGGTGCCTCCCGTCATAGAAAGATCATTCTTGCTGTACGTTCGAGCGATGGATCATTCTCTGGGAGCTCTTCTCGCACAGAAGAACGATGTGGGACATGAACAGGCTATCTACTATCTAAGCAGGATGATGGTCGGAGCTGAACACCGGTACAATCCAGTGGAGAAGGAATGTTTGGCCCTAATGTTCGCCATTCAGAAGATGCGGCACTATGTCACAGGCCAGACTATTCATATCATCTCCAGGATCAATCCTCTTCGGGTATTGATGAACAAGCCAAGTGTTCTTAATTCCCGACTCGCGACTTGGGCGATGTTATTAACACCGTATGACATGGTGTACGTCTCTCAGAAGTCCATCAAAGTCCATCCGATCCCGGAGGCCTCCAAACTATACGAGGACATTCCCGACGAAGTTGCAGAATGTAATTCCGTGATGGAAAGTGATGCATGGCAACTATTCTTCGACGGCGCCTCCAGGACTGGTCCCAGGGGAAACGTAGTTTCAGGAGTAGGAATTATCCTGGTTACTCCTGATAAACTCGTCATATATCAAGCCTACTCTCTTAGCGAGCCCTGTTCCAATAATGTCGCAGAGTATAACGCTCTATTAATCGGGCTCCAAGTCGCTAAAGAGTTGGGCGTCGAATCTCTGAAAGCTTTCGGTGATTCTCTGCTGATCGTCAATCAAGTCAGAGGAATATATGAAGTCCGGAATCCAGACCTCATCCCCTATCACCGAGCAACGGTCGAGATAGCCATGACATTCAAAGGGTTCTTCCTAGAGCGTGTCCCTCGATCCCAGAATCTGGAAGCTGATGCCCTAGCCAGTCTAGCTGCAGATTTAGCTACTCCTATAAGAAGGCAGAATTCGGTAATCCTTCTTAACAGAGATTTATTCTGTGTGAAAAATAACTTTCACATAGAACACAGCTGTTCGTGGTATTAAAAGAAAGAATGAAAGTGTATTTCAATGACGGGGTTATAAGAGGCCCGCGCCCTTTGGTTTACAAACAAACTTGTACAATGTAATCCTATACGAGGATGTGGGAGTACAATTTATTTAATCTGGGTATAAATTGCTATAGGTGTCTGATCTGCGGTCGATCACTTTAGCCCTTGGACTACACGATGTTGAAGAAGTGCCGTGGAAGACAGGATGCAGCTTCGGAGGTTGCAAAGGAGGGTGGATGCGCGATGCTGAAGGTCGTCGCTCCCTGTTCCTTGCCCGAGCTCTGGATTCTCCTCTCTCTCTATCTCTCCTCCTTGATCTCTGGTTCGATGACCTTGTCTGATCTTCGAGTTTCTAATTTTTTGACCTTTTTCCCCATTGATAGGGGTCTCTATTTATAGAGTTTTGGTGACAGTGACCACTCCGTCGGTGTAACAACCGAGGAGTGGACGGTACAGCACCCTTTTACACAATGGTTTAAAATAACCAATGCCTGCGTGTAAATGACCTTTTGAGTGAGCATGTGACGCGTGTCCAACTAAGGGGACAAAATGCGTATATCTGCTACGAAGATCACGGCGTAGAAGCCACGTAGGTAGGTATCCCTTGTGTAGCAGAGGTTGGCGTAAAAGCCAAGCGACTGTCACCTTGGCGTAGAAGCCAAAATAGGCATAGAAGCCGAGCAGGCATAGAAGCCGAATGGACATAGAAGCCGAATGGGCATAGAAACCGAATAGTCGTAGAGACCGAGAGGGCGTTGGAAGCCGAGGGAGCACTGATCCTGAGCGGGCGTAGAAGCCACTGTGTACCGTGTCGAAGTGCTGATACGGACGTCTTAGCCGAAATTATGGCTTTCGAAGATGTAATCAAATCTTCTACAGAGATTTGTCATCATCTTATGCATTAAATGCGGAGACGTATTTTTGAAGGTCTGCAGCCCTTCTTTGCATCCGTCGCGGAGACGTGCCTTGAGGGAAACTGTCACTGCTCTGTGCAATTAGACGTAGAGACGTGCCTCGAGCCCCGTACGAAGTGCAGCTTTTGACGTGGCAGCGGTTTGCCTTACTGCGGAGCGAGAAACAGCTCTTGTTTGCCTGTGTAAACAAGGCAGCGTATTCCCTTGTACGCGAAAGAGCGATTTACGCTGGGGGGATTTTGGTAGGCGACGGTCTGGTGATATTTAACCAAATCTTCTGCATTAAATGTAGAGATCCGCCATCATACTGCGGGGTACGTCCCGAGGGGTCTGCCATCGTTTCCAGCCGTCGTCTGGGTAGCTGTGCAGTATTTTTTGTCAGGAGTCAGAGGCCAGGTTCACCGCGTGACTTGACAGGTTCATTTCGGGGAAGACGAAGCGTTCCTCGTACGCTTTAACGCTGCTTTGAGAGCGGCTGAGTTTTACGCCATGGAGGCGATACAGAACCCTATTTTTTACGTTGGATGGCTTCGAAGGCCTCTGCTTACGCTGCTCTGTATCGAGATGCTGCGCAGATCGTTCCAGCGTATTTTTTATGCTTCTACAAGACCCCCTTCAAAGCTTTTAAATTCCTCGGAATTTGAAACGCTTTGAAAGAAGCATGAACGGCCCCTCGTAACTCGAAACGTTTCTGAATGGAGCGTTGAAACGGTCGGTACTGACTTTATGGCGGATTTATTGGGGCCCGCTGTGATCTCTTGCACCTATAAAAGGCTGGGGGGGTGAACTTGTTTCACCACATTCCCATTGTCATGAAGAGATGATCGCCGGAGCTCGTCGGGTCGATCTGAGGAAGAAGGAGATCATGTTCTTCCAGCATGTAAGGAGCCGAGAAAGACGGCGTCTTCGAGCAAGTGTCCATTGCAGCGATGGATCATGGAAGGACATCTTAGCCTCCCTTGCTCGGGATAATCAGCAACTTTGTATGGCGTTGCACCAGGAGAGAGGAAGGGTCGTATTAGACCACACTGCCTGCAAGCAGTGCCTTCTCTCGTTGCCTCTGGTGACGAGAGTCAGACAGACTCGTTCTGTCCCGGCTTGAGCGGTGCACGGAGCTTGGGACCTGCAAAATCTATACAAGCCCCAACTCTGTCGTGTCCTGTCGGTGATCATTGCCATGTCAGCCAGTTTGCAGGAACTGACTGGCTGCTGGAGAAGATGAAGAATTGACGCCCAGGCGAGAATCTGTCAGGACAGCTTCTGGGCGATCTTCTGACGGTGATGAGGAAATCCTTTGTAGAAGGGATTTCCCTCATATGTAATCACAAAAAATGAAGAAAAACCCCTGTAGACAGGATTTCCCTCATATGTAATTGTGATTTTAAATAAAGTCGTCTTTCTCCTCTGCATATGATCGTCTTTGCCATACGTTGCTGTGAAGTCTGAATATGTGCAGCTTCGACACGTCTGAATCTTTATGTCGACTCTGATAGAAAGAGTATTAGGCCCTGTCCTTTACGCGTAGCGCATAGTCTATAGAACGCCGCTGAGCGTCCCTGAACATTTAGAACTGTTCTGTTGCTAGGACTGAGGGACGGCGTAGAATTCTGAACTGTTGCTTCTCTGATGAGCAGGATTTTGTTCAGACTTCGTCTTCAAGAATGATCTCTCGAAACTCCCTTGGAACAGGGTCGAGGTTTTTGGCTGTCAAATTGAGTTGCCACCTTGATAGACGGGATGTTCAGACTGGAGTCTGGATGAACCTCCAATTTTGGACCCGAGAAGAGTAATTTTTTAATGTTTGAACTCTGTACGCTTCGGGTACTTGGGATGCTCTGGGTCAAGAACGAGTATCTTCTGTGTGAACTCTTTGCAATTGACCGCCTTGGGGACTGTTCGGATATGCGGAAAGTCGTGGAGCATAAAATCATCAGTCTGTAGCCTCTGAGCGTAAAAATACCACCGAGCGCGAAATCGTAGACTTGTGGTTCCTGAGCGTGAAGTCATAGGTTTGTTGCCTCTCGAGCATAAAAGCTACCGAGCACAAAGGCATCCGGGCATAAACCGTAGACT
This sequence comes from Iris macrosiphon, assembly GCA_036927795.1. Lineage (NCBI taxonomy): Eukaryota > Viridiplantae > Streptophyta > Magnoliopsida > Asparagales > Iridaceae > Iris > Iris macrosiphon. Next base: position 176,529,517 of record JAYESA010000007.1, on the reverse strand, counting down.
CGTAGCTGTCGAACATGAAGCCGTAGATCTGTTGCTGTCGAGCGTAGAAAAGCTCCTTTAGCGCAGAACTGTAGATCTGTAGCCTGTGAGCGTAAGAACACCATCGAGCGTGAAATCGTAGACTTGTGGTTCCTGAGCGTGAAGTCATAGGTTTGTTGCCTCTCGAGCATAAAAGCTACCGAGCACAAAGGCATCCGGGCATGAACCGTAGACTTGTAGCTGTTGAACGTGAAGCCGTAGATCTGTTGCTGTGGAGCGTAGAAAAGCTCTTTTAGCGCAGAATTGTAGGTCTGTACTCCTGAAAAGAAAATTTCTTCGAGCGAGAGGTTTTGCGGATCCGTTGCTTCTGAGCGTAAGCTGAGCGCCACCAAGCGTGAGATCGTCGATTTGGTATCTGCTGAGCGTAAAGTCGTAGGTTTGTGGCCTCTCGAGCATAAAAGCTACTGAGCACAAAGGCATCCGGGCGTAAAACCATAGACTTGCAGCTTGTGAGCGTAAAACCGTATATCTGTTGCTGTCGAGCGTAGAAAGCTCCTTTAGCGTAGAACCCGCTGAACCGTCTTGCACGAAAAAACCTTTCGAATTCGTTGACTGTCCATTTTTCGAGGGTAGTGGGCTGACGTAGCATCCAATCATAACCAACTCTTAATTGCGAGATCCGATTGGGGTCTCGAGGGGTCCGTCCGAGGATTCGAGGAGTCGACTCGGACCGTATATATACCTCAAGATTTTGAGATAAAAAGCTTTTTATCTGTCTTCTGCGAAAGAGAGCTTTCGACTGTTCGAGTTTTCCTTCGTTCCTTCTCCGAGCACCTCGAGTCCTCAGAAATGGCGTCGAAAGAAACTCCCTCCACTAAGGGAAAGAGCGCAGGTTCCTCGTCTCGTTCTTCGGTACCGACGAGAGAATCTTCGGTCGGGCAAGGTGAACCTCCTTCCGAGAGGAGCATCCCGCCGACGAGCAGCGCACCCTGCTTTAGAGGTAGAGCCTTTTGGGATGACACAAACGACGAAAAATCCTTCGCACACGTTGAACGTGACTGCGCTAGGTCGTCTTCTGTGCGGATAGCCTCTTTTGAGGAAGATGATGCACGGAGACGTTTTCATCTTTTACGCCCATATTTCTAATGTGCCAGCGTAAGAACTCCATATTTTCGTAGCTCTGAGCGTAAAAGCTCTAGCTGACGAAAATTGGGGTATATCGTAAATTTTGAAATTTACGTTTGCGGAGGAGACTTCCGGCGTATAGAGACCAAATTTGCGCAATCTTGGCGTAAAGCACAGACTGTCGTTTCCTTTTGGTCCGCACTTGTGCAGGATTTGTAATGACCTATTTTTCTTGCACTTTTGCAGTTGACTTAGGTGAGTCTCCGCTGGCTAAGGTGATGGGCTCCGCTGCCGGGATGCTGCACTCGAACTACCTGGAGGATCTATCCCATGTGGCTTTTCCCATCTCTGGACCCCAGTACCCTGAGGGCAGGGAGTTTCTGATATCGGCCCAGGGTGAGCGAATGTTGTTGAGCATGATCAATGGCGAACCCTTGACACATGTAGATGGGGAGCAGTACATAAAGTCGGCTTTCTTCTTTGGGGACATGATCGATAAACAGTCCCAGACGAAGCCCAAGAGGGAGCCTTGGGTCTTCCCTGCCGGGAATTTGGTCTTGTATCTGCCGACGATGCCGAGGGATTATCCTATCTCGGCTTTCTCCCATGCGACGCATCCTAGGAAGATGTCGTGGAAGCTGACTCCTGATCTTCACGGGAAGCCTGGGAAGATCTTTCATCTAAAAGGAGCTGACCAGGGGTCGTTTGTCAGTCGCCCCTCCGGCGTTGTGACGCTGTTCCGGGGTCTGTGCCCGGGTAATGTCCCGAGTGAAGATAGCTCGGTGATCCAGCCTGTCCAGTTGCCGACCTTCTGCAACGACTTCATGTGTCGAGGTGGGGTATACCCCAAGGAGAATCCTCGGTGCAACGGGTGGATCGCCCCCAATGAACTCCCGATGGAGATGCCTAGTTGATTGGGCCTTGTCGCACTTCCGAAGAAAGCTGGAGGACATCGGACTATACGCCGCTGTAAGCGCGACGAGTGTTGGGTTGCCTCCCAATGCTAATTTATTCTTGGCACTGATGGAGCGGTATATTCCGCTCACCGGGACCTTCGCCACTCCACTGGGGGAGTTGGGATTGGCCCTCCATGAGATGGCAGTTGTCTCGAGACTGCCGATGGGGGATACCCCATATGAAGAGTATGTCCCCACCAACCGGGAGTTGGGGGATTTGGACCCTCGGGTGGCGGAAGTATATCAGGAGCTGATGTGTCAGTACTTTGCGTGCACCGCTTTTTATGACGAGCCCTCGGATTTGGCCCATACCACTAAGTGGATGTCTTACCTCTTCTTCCATCGGGCTAGGCCCGCCAAGTCGGAGAAAGCTTCGGGGGGTAAGAATGAGCCCGTAAACTGCTTGAGCATCCTTAGTGCCCAGGTGGTCGAGGCTCTTATGGAGGACGCCAAGGCTCCCGATCAGATTCTCGTTGAGGGGGTAGGAAAATACCCTGAAGGCACCAAGGCCCACAGTTACTTGAGGCGCTGTCGCAGGCCTCTATCTAAGGAAGCCCAGCTGGCTGGTTTCCTCTCTATATGGCTGCGTCGAGTGGTAGTGCCCGGTATCGCGTCTGCGGATCGAATTTACCGGAACATCCTGTGGCCCGCAGTGCGTCTGGTGTTTGGGGTAAGACTGGGCCTGCTTCCTGCCATGGTGTGCTGTATTCAGGCTGGCCTGAGGGCCATGACCGATGGGTTGCTCGTCGATGAAGCTCGGCATGAGAGTTTTTCCAGGGTGGAATTGCCATACCTGTATCTGATGGGTTGGTTAATTCTCCACAACCCCCGGGTGATGTCTCCCGGTTTTGGCAGCAGCTCAGGGGGCATATTCCTGTTGAATTACAGGGATTCTACCTGGAATGTGAACACAGTTTTAGACTGTCGGTTAGTGTTGAACCTCAGCCACGGCTAGAAGATCCTCTGTACTCCCCCTCCGGTACATCGCAACCAATCCGGGGTGTGGCTTGAGGATTCAGGTGGAGAGAAGACCATTCTTTCTCCGGAGGCTTTTAATTGGTTGGTCTGTATCAGACCATCCCATCTGCTGTATAGAAGCGAAGACTATTGCTTCTTCGAGCCCTACTTGCCTAGTCGATTTGCCAGAGAGTTCAGGTACGATCAATTGTACGTGGGTAACGCCGTCACCAGCTTCAGGCCCAGGGACGGACTCATTGATGGAGCTAGAGGGTGGCGATATTTTATCATGGGTTGCACGGGGGCAATTTTTATCGTGCCGGTCGTTACAACCTCCACGGAGCTGCGCCTCCTTCACTCTTACGCCCAGTTTTATATGGCGATTAACACCTTCCATTGCGATTTCGACATGCAGGGAAGCTTTAGAGTGCCTCCTGCTATGCCTGGGGGAAGAGTCGAAGTCCCCTTGGTTTCTTCTGACGAGGGCAAGGAGTCTGGTACTCCGGATGAGCTCCTGGTGTCGTTGCCGAGGTGTGCAGTGCCTGCGCCGGCGGGGGCTTTGATAGTCTCCTCTGGGAAGCGACGGGATTCTGCTCCAAAGGAAGCTTCCCTTCGTAAGAGGAGGAAGGAGACGGTGGCTCGTCCTCTCCGCATTCCTGGTATTGAGGCTTCCGTGAGTGAGTCGGCACCTTCCTATATCAGGGATGAATCTTTGGCTGGAGGTTCCTCACCTTTTAGAGAGGGACCTTCTACAGCTCCGGCTGGTGGCGCCGGGGAGTCCTCGCTAGAGGTTGCTGTCGCTGTGGCTGCTTCAAGCAGTGGAGCGGGATTACCCACGTGGCCGCTGCAGATGGGAGAATCTTTCCCGAGGTCAGCAGTGGGGGAAGTTGCTTCTGGGTCAGCGAGCGCGTTTGGCGAGACTCCGGCTGACGAACCTCGACCGCGTCTTGGGGAAGGCTTGACCGAACTTTTGGCGATGTCGGTCGGCCCACCTCCTTCTCCAGGCATGACAGGTCGTATTGCGTCCTTAAGGCGTGGTTTAGCCACATCAGGTGCAAACGCGTCGTATATGCCGTTGGCTCCTAGTGAAGATGTGGAGGCGCCTAATTCTGAGGCAGAAGTGTCTTCGGGGGCCAGCTCGCCTAGAGAGGTTTCGTCGTCTCAGGAGGGGGACGAACCTGTTATCGCGACCTCGCCTTTCGCGAGTATGCCGATGACCTCGATCGTTGCCGTCACTCCTTTTTCGGCTGCACCGCCCGTCGAGGCGGCGGCGGTGGCTACCTCGTCTGCAATCGTCCCTGGAGAGGGAGTTACTAGCATCGCGGTTACTCCGGACGTTCAGTCGGGTCTAGTCGCGTTGACTGAGCAGCATACCAGCCTTGTCTACACCGGTTTACAAATGATGATACCGATGGTGTTGGCGAAGAAACTTGACTTCGAGCTCCTTAAGAAGACTTCTCAGCTTTCGATCGAGGTTGTCAGGGGGCTTGGCAATCCTGGAGTAGCTGACGCTCTGGAGGCGGTGGTTAATGGTTTAGAGCAACCCGTTAACGAATATTTGCAGCGGGCTGAGGCCAGCCTTGATGCTGATGTCCAGGCTCGATTCGACCTCATGGCTGAGCGGCTCACTACCAAGCTTGCAAGTCTAGACAACTCTATCCAGAAGCACACGCTGGAGATGGATAGGAGAAAGGCTGTAGTGGAAGAAGCTCTTGCTGTTGAGATGCAGTGTCGATCCGAGCATAAACGGAATGCAGCGAGGGTCTCCAAGCTGAGGGAAAAACTTGCTCGGGCAGAGGAGTGGGATTCCCAGTCGTTGGCCGGTTCAGAGGTAGCGACTGGTCGACTGAGTGAAGCACGACGAGATCTGGACCGCGGAAGCTGCCCGTGCGGGCTGTCTTCGGGCAAGGGCTAATCTGACCCTTACGCATACCACCGAGGCACAGCTGGAGCGGGCTCGCGCCGATGCCTTGGCCTTTAGGAAGGAGGGGATGGCTACACTGGGGCGGCAGATTCGTGATCTGATTACTCCGCCATCTTGATGTATCTTTCCTTATGTAATTTTGCCTCCTTCTGGGAATGAATAAAAGCGACTCTTTTCTGACTGTGGTGGACCCGTCATTTCGGAATATAAATGACAGTTTTTAGGTGAGGGGATATCAGAGGTAGTATGGACCTGACATACTCTCGATAAACCTCTTTAGCAGGATATATCTATTCAGAGGTCGTATAGACATGATAGGATATGACCTAACTAGTTTCTCTTCTTGGAGTAGTTTCGTCAGAATTGAGATTCTCGTTATGTTCCGCCTGGGCAGGGGGGAATTAAGCGTAGTATCTTTTCAGGAATTTGCCGTTGATGGGAGCCATTAATAGGTCCCCGTTAGGCTGGGCTATCCTGTAGGCGCCGTTCGAGAACGTTGTCTCGATCACATAAGGGCCTTCCCACTTGGGCTGGAATTTGCCTTTACTTCTGTGAGTTAAAATCATCGGCCTTCTTACTGCTAGAACCAGCTCGCCGACTTTGAACACCCTTTCCTTTACTTTATGGTTAAAAGCCCTGGAAATGCGTGCTTGGTAGAGCGCGATGCGCTGTTGAGCTTGGAGGCGTTTCTCGTCTAATCCTTCTAGCTCCTGAAGCCTTAAGAGGTTATTCTTTTCTTGAGTCAGCTCATTAGCCACGGCTATTCTGAGCGACGGGATCTGGATTTCAATGGAAAGAACTGCTTCGCTCCCGTAGACCAGCAAGAATGGGGTACAATCCTTCGGCGTTCGTACCGTTGTGCGGTATTCCCAGAGGCATTCGCCCAGCCTTTCGTTCCAGTCTCTCTTATTTGAAGAGACAAACTTCTTCAAGAGTTTGATAATGGTTTTGTTGAAAGCTTCCGCCAAACCATTAGCAGCTGGATAGTATGCCGTGGAGGCAACATTGTGTATCCGGTTTTTATCGCAAAACCAATAAAACGTTTGGCTAATGAACTGGGGCCCATTGTCGTGAATTATCCTCCGGGGTACCCCGAAGCGATAGATGACGTGATGTTTGATGAAGCTGACCACGTTGGATGCCTTTACCTCAGTGAGGGGGATTGCTTCGGCCCATTTGGAAAAGTAATCCGTGATGGCCAATATGAACTGGTGACCCCTGGAAGACGACGGGTGAATAGGACCGATGATATCCATTCCCCATGCTTCGAAAGGCCAGGATGCGACCGTAGGATGTAGATGTTCCGACGGTTGATGTATGAAGTCTGCATGAACCTGACAGGCTCTGCAATGCTTTGCATACTGTATTGCATCTGCGATCATGGTCGACCAGTAATAGCCCATCCTCTTGATGCGATCCTGTAGCTTAGGCCCGGGTTGATGCGCTCCGCATACGCCATCGTGAGCTTCACGGATAATCTGCTGTGCTTTGGTGCCAGAGAGACACCTCAACAGCAGTCCGTCGTAGGTCCGGCGATACAGGCATTGTGAAGACGCATCAAAGTAGAAGCGTAGCGATCGTCTCTTGACGGATACTGCTTCCTTGGGGTTCTCCGGTAAGATTTCGTATGCCACGAAATCTATGAAAGGACTTGTCCAATCTCTTGTAGGAGGATCGGCGTTTACAGCGTAGCTGCGTTATATGTGACAGCTGTTCTTCACACAGAACAAATCTTTGTTAAGAAGGATTACCGAATCTTGCCTTCTTATAGGAGCGGCTAAGTCTGCGGCCAAGCTGGCCAGGGCGTCAGCTTCCAGATTCTGAGATCGAGGTACGTGCTCTAGGAAGAACCCTTTGAACGTCATGGCTATCTCGATTGTCGCCCGGTGATAGGGGATGAGGTCTGGATTACGGACTTCGTATATTCCCCTGACTTGATTGACGATGAGCAGAGAATCACCGAAAGCCTCCAGGGATTCTACCCCCAGTTCCGTAGCAACTTGGAGCCCAATTACTAGAGCGTTGTATTCCACCACGTTGTTGGAGCAGGGCTCACTGAGAGAGTATGCTCGGTAGATGACGAGTTGATCCGGGGTAACTAGGACGACTCCCACTCCTGAAACGACGTTTCCTTTAGGACCGGCTCTGGAGGCGCCATCAAAGAACAGTTGCCATACGTCGCTTTTCCTTACGAAGTTACATTCTGCAACTTCATCGGGGATGTCCTCGTATAGTTTGGAGGTCTCCGGGATCGGATGAGCCGCTAGGAAGTCGGCCAGCGCTTGGCCTTTGACGGATTTCTGTGGGATATACACCATGTCGTATGGTGTCAGCAGCATCGCCCACGTTGCGAGTCGGGAGTTGAGGGCACTTGGCTTGCTCATCAGCACTCGGAGGGGGTTGATCCTGGAGATGATATGAATAGTTTGGCCGGTGACGTAGTGCTGCATTTTTTGGACAGCGAACATCAGAGCCAAGCATTCCTTCTCTACTGGGTTGTACCAGTATTCAGCCCCGACCATCATTCTGCTAAGGTAGTAGATAGCCTGTTCATGACCCGCATCATTTTTCTGCACGAGGAGAGCTCCTAGCGAATGATCCATTGCCCGTACGTACAGCAAGAATGGTTTTTCCACGACGGGAGGCACCAGAACTAGCGAATACCAGACGCACTGGATCATTCGCTAGACTCTTGGCTTGGGTTGGATGGTGGTGAGTCCACCCCCGCGCGTATCTGAGTTGGTGGGACCGACGCTTGAGCCATGGTAGATGCGTGCTGAGCGAGCATCATCTTGGTGATGTTTTTCCCTCGAACAGAGCCATAGTCTGAGGTTTGTATCTTGGAGGGAAAGGGACCTCCTCCCAGACAGCTGGGTAGGGCTGGTTGATTCCCAGTTTCTTGAGCTGATCTTTGTGCTTCAAGGCGTCGAACTGGGCTTTTAACTCTCGCACTGCCTGCATCGAATTCTCAATTGGAAGCGGGGCTACTGAGTGGTGCGGAGTCAGTTGTATTGTAGCTCCAGCAGGAGGTAGGGCATTTTTTTGGTGAGGCAGCGGAGGAACTGTTGACTCTTGATCCAGCGTAGACTCTTGGCTTGGGTTGGATGGTGGTGAGTCCACCCCCGCGCGTATCTGAGTTGGTGGGACCGACGCTTGAGCCATGGTAGTTGCGTGCTGAGCGAGCATCATCTGGTGCATGTTTTCCATTACGGATTGCATTTGTTTCAGAGACGTCTCCAGCATAGTGATGCGTTCCGCGTTCCCTGATGGCGAAGCTTTCTCGCGCTCATCTTCAATGGCGTAAGCTCCCATTTCCCTGGGGGTCATTGAGGGATTAGTATAGGTCGTTATAGAAGTCGACTCCATACTTTCTGCCTCTGATTCGGGAACTTGGCGACCTTCGGCGTCGGAATCAGAAGAGGATGACGCTGGTTGTTGTGACCTAACGCGAGTGTTTTGGAACACCCCGGCTTCAATGTCTTTGAGGGTCTTGCTAAACCTCCTTCGGCTCGAAGGTCTGGAAGGCTGACGTCTTGAGTTCGACCCTCCTCTAGGTATGTGTGAAGCCATGTTCACAGACGCATGCGCGGGTTCCCCTTCCGGAAAAGACAGCGAGTAGCTCAACCGGTCGAAGACCGATTGTTTCGTCTTGGAGCAGCAGAAATTAATCACAATTTTATGACTATTACAATAGCGTTCGCTAGGAGGTGAGATAGTCATGTTGGAAGGTCCTCTTTCTTTATGCCTCCTGATTAGATACTTGCTTAGGTCAGGAAGGTTTCTTTCTGCCGTCTGAGTTTGTTTTACGCCGAGGGACCGTGCCTGGCGTAATCTGGAGGTTTGCTTCGTCTGGCGTGAGGCTGAAGAGGCTCTCAGTTGGTCATTAGCTTCTCGCATAATCCGGAGAGTAGGCAGATCATTCCTTTGCTGGCGTAAAGGCCCAGTAGTTGAATATTCACCCGCCTGCTTTCCTTTGCGGAGATCGCCGCGCTCGTCTGGTTCACCGTAAAGGTTAGATGTCATTTTGCGCATAGAGCGTGATCTGTACTTCTGATTTGGTGTTGAGGCACCATCAGAGGTCTTGACTGTACCGCGCGTAGCGGGAGACTGATTTCTGCGCGTAGAACGCAGTGGATACTCCTGGGTTAGCGCTGAGGCTTTGCCAGAAGCATTGTCTGTACCGCGCGTAGCGGGAGACTGATTTCTGCGCGTGGAGCGCAGAGGATACTCCTGGGTTAGCGCTGAGGCTTTGCCAGAAGCTTTGTCTGTACCGCGCGTAGCGGGAGACTAATTTCTGCGCGTAGAATGCAGTGGATACTCCTGGGTTAGCGCTGAGGCTTTGCCAGAAGCTTTGTCTGTACCGCGCATAGCGGGAGACTGATTTCTGTGCGTGGAGCGCAGAGGATACTCCTGGGTTAGCGCTGAGACTTTGCCAGAAGTTTTGTCTGTACCGCGCGTAGCGGGAGACTGAATTTTACGTGCGGGGCACGGAGGGAGCGATGCTACCACCTCATTGGTCGGAGAGATCGGAGAGATCGGAGAGTCCACAGGAACGGCGGAGGATGTCTTGGGCATCCACACTTTGCGTAGCTTCCTGCTGTCTTGGACGGAAAGAGAGTGAGAGCTACCCCCAGTCCGAAGCATGTCTTCGTAGGCAGACTGGTCGAACTGAACGACCAGTGTCTTCTTCACGGTTTCTACAGATACCGCATCGTGTTGAGCAATTACTTTCTCGTCAGAAGAGAAAGATCTCCCCAGCAGAGTCGCCATCTTGTTTGTGGTATTAAACGAAAGAATAAAAGTGTATTTCAATGACGGGGTTATAAGAGGCCCGCGCCCTTTGGTTTACAAACAAACTTGTACAATATAATCCTATACGAGGATGTGGGAGTATAATTTATTTAATCTGGGTATAAATTGCTATAGGTGTCTGATCTGCGGTCGATCACTTTAGCCCTTGGACTACACGATGTTGAAGAAGTGTCGTGGAAGACAGGATACAGCTTCGGAGGTTGCAAAGGAGGGTGGATGCGCGATGCTGAAGGTCGTCGCTCCCTGTTCCTTGCCCGAGCTCTGGATTCTCCTCTCTCTCTCTCTCTATCTCTCCTCCTTGATCTCTGGTTCGATGACCTTGTCCGATCTTCGAGTTTCTAATTTTTCAACCTTTTTCCCCATTGATAGGGGTCTCTATTTATAGAGTTTTGGTGACAGTGACCACTCCGTCGGTGTAACAACCGAGGAGTGGACGGTACAGCACCCTTTTACACAATGGTTTAAAATAACCAATGCCTGTGTGAAAATGACCTTTTGAGTGAGCATGTGACGCGTGTCCAACTAAGGGGACAAAATGCGTATATCTGCTACGAAGATCACGGCGTAGAAGCCACGTAGGTAGGTATCCCTTGTGTAGCAGAGGTTGGCGTAAAAGCCAAGCAAATGTCACCTTGGCGTAGAAGCCAAAATAGGCATAGAAGCCGAGTAGGCATAGAAGCCGAATAGGCATAGAAGCCGAATGGGCATAGAAGCCGAATAGTCGTAGAGACCGAGAGGGCGTTGGAAGCCGAGGGAGCACTGATCCTGAGCGGGCGTAGAAGCCACTGCATACCGTGTCGAAGTGCTGATGCGGACGTCTTAGCCGAAATTATGGCTTTCGAAGATGTAATCAAATCTTCTACAGAGATTTGTCATCATCTTGTGCATTAAATGCGGAGACGTATTTTTGAAGGTCTGCAGCCCTTCTGTGCATCCGTCGCGGAGACGTGCCTTGAGGGAAACTGTCACTGCTCTGTGCAATTAGATGTAGAGACGTGCCTCGAGCCCCGTACGAAGTGCAGCTTTTGACGTGGCAGCGGTTTGCCTTACTGCGGAGCGAGAAACAGCTCTTGTTTGCCTGTGTAAACAAGGCAGCGTATTCCCTTGTACGCGAAAGAGCGGTTTACGCTGGGAAAATTTTGGTAGGCGACGGTCTGGTGATATTTAACCAAATCCTCTGCATTAAATGCAGAGATCCGCCATCATACTGCGGGGTGCGTCCCGAGGGGTCTGTCATCATTTCCAGCCGTCGTTTGGGTAGCCGTGCAGTACTTTTTGTCAGGAGTCAGAGGCCAGGTTCACCGCGTGACTTGACAGGTTCATTTCGGGGAAGACGAAGCGTTCCTCGTACGCTTTAACGCTGCTTTAAGAGCGGCTGGGTTTTACGCCATTGAGGCGATGCAGAACCCTATTTTTTACGTTGGATGGCTTCGAAGGCCTCTGCTTATGCTGCTTTGTATCGAGATGCTGCGCAGATCGTTCCAGCGTATTTTTCATGCTTCTACAACAGCTACGCTGTGAACGTCGACCAGAGACTGGAAAAGTCCCTTTATAGATTTTGTGGCATACGGAATCTTGCCGGAGGACCCTAAAGAAGCAATATCTGTCAAAAGAAGATCATTACGCTTCTACTTTGATGCGTCTTCACAGTGACTATATCATTGGACCTACGACGGACTGCTATTGAGATGTCTCTCTGATTACGAAGCACAGCAGATTATCCGTGAAGCTCACGATGGCGAATGCAGAGCGCATCAACCCGGTCCTAAGCTACAGGATCGTATCAGGAGAATGGGCTATTACTGGCCTACTATGATCGCAGATACAATAAAGTATGCAAGATAATGCAGAGCCTGTCAGGTTCATGCAGACTTTATACATCATCCGCCTGAACATCTACATCCTACGGTTGCATCCTGGCCTTTCGAAGCATGGGGTATGGATAACGTTGGTCCTATTCACCCGTCTTCTTCCAGAGGTCATCGGTTCATACTGGCCATCACGGATTATTTCTCCAAATGGGCAGAGGCGATCCCTCTTGCTGAGGTAAAGGCATCTAATGTGATCAGCTTCATCAAGCATCACGTTATTTATCGCTTTGGGATTCCCCGAAGGATAATTCATGACAATGGGCCTCAATTCATCAGCCAAGCGTTTCATCAATTTTGCGATAAAAATCGAATACAAAATATGGCCTCTATGGCATATTATCCTGCTGCTAATGGTTTGGCGAAAGCCTTCAACAAAACCATTATCAAACTCTTGAATAAGTTCGTCTCTTCGAACAAGAGAGATTGGAACGAGAAGTTGGAAGAATGTCTCTAGGCATACCGTACAACGGTACGAGCACTGACAGGTTGCACCCCATTCTCATTGGTCTACGGGAGTGAAGCAGTTCTTCCCATCGAAATTCAAATTCCGTCACTCAGAATAGCAGTCGCTAATGAGTTAACTTAGGAAAAGAATGACCTTTTAAGGCTTCAAGAGCTAGAAGGATTAGACGAGAAACGCCTTCAAGCTCAATAGCGTATCGTATTCTACCAGGCACGCATTTCCAAAGCTTTTAATCAAAGAGTGAAGGAAAGAGTGTTTAAAGCTGGCGAGCTAGTCTTGGCTGTGAGAAGGCCGATGATTCTTACTCACAAGAGTAAGGGCAAATTCCAGCCCAAATGGGAAGGCCCTTATGTGATCGAGACGACGTTCTCAAGCGGCATTTACAGGTTAGCCCAGCCTAACGGAGACTTGTTGATGGCTCCTATCAATGGCAAATTCCTGAAAAGGTACTACGCTTAACCTCCTTTGCTCAAATGGAGTATGGTGAAGATCTTATTCTGACAATACTACTTCTAAAACGAAACTGGTTGGATCATATTATATCACGTCCATATAACCTCTGAATAGATATATACTGCTAAAGCATATTCTATCATGTCCATATAACCTCTGAATAGATATGTCCTGCTAAAGCATATTCTATCATGTCCATATAACCTCTGAATAGATATGTCCTGCTAAAGCTTACCGAGAGTATATCACGTCCATATTACCACTGATATCACTTTCACCCAAACCTGTCATTTATATTCCAAAATGATGGGTCCACAAAGTCAGAAAAGAGTCTCTTTATTATTCCCAAAAAGAGCAAAATTACATTGCAAAGCCAAAAAGGTACATCATTTGGGGGGAGCGGTCAGGTCGCGAATCTGCTGTGCCAGTGCGTCCATCCTCTCAGTCCTGGAACCCAAGACATCAGTACGGGCCCGCTCCAGCCGTGCCTCGTCTCTGCTCAGGAGGGACAGTTCAGCTCTAGCCCGAAGAAAATCAGCACGGGCAACTCCTGCACGCACCAAATTCTGTTGATCTATGCCCAGTTGACCATTCACCACATCTAGAGCTTCCGACGACTGAGAAGCCCACTCCTTTGCCTGAGCCAGTTTTGTTTCCAGTCTGCGGACCCTCGCTACATTCCCTTCATGCTCGGCCTGGCACTTCGTTTGAAGAGAAATAGTCTCCTCCAAGATGACTTTTCCTTCATCCATCTCCTGCTGATGTGCCTGGATGAATTTATTTAGGCCTTCCATCTTTTCAGCAAGTTGCGCAGTCAATGAGTCATATTTAGCCTGGACCAGAGCTTCAACGCTGTCTCGAGATAGCCGCAGATATTCGTTAATGGGTTGCTCCAAACCATTAACCATCTCCTACAGGGTGTCAGCTACCCCAGTGTCGTCGAATTCCCTGACCGGCGCTATCGCAAACTGAGAGGACCTCTTCAGAGCCTCGAAGCTTAGATTCTTCTCCAACACCATTGATATTAGCGTTTTTAAGGTGGTGTAAAAGATACTGGTATACTGCTCAGTCAGCAGGGCTAGGTCCGAATGGACGCTGGGAGTGGCTGCGATATTGGCGAACCTCTCTCCAGGAACGACCGCAGTCGATGTTGCCACAGTCGTCGTCTCAACAGGTGGCACAACAAAAGAAGATGCGCCAACTACGGACGAAGTGACCGGCGTACTCAAAAGAGGCATTGTCGCAATGACAGGTTCATCCTCCTCTTGAGATGTCGAAACCACTCCGGGCGAGCCGGCACCCGAAGATGTTTCCTCTTCAAAGTCGGGCACCTCCAGGTCATCGCCAGGAGCTGAAATAGAGCCAAAAAGTGCGTCAACACTGCTCTCCCCGAAGATGTCTTCCCCTGAAAAGAAGACAAGAAAGTTAATATTGACACGATGTTAATTTCTCTAAAAAAAAAAGAGGCATAAAAATGACATATTACCCATGGCCGATGGTGTATATGTCGCGTCTGCGGCCAGTACAGCTAAATTATTTCTTAATGATGCTAAGCAAGCTGTCATACTTGGAGAAGGGGGTGTGCTAACTGACATCGGCAGGTATTCTTCCGAGTCTTCACCCAGACTCAATCGAGGTTCATCAGCTAGAATCTCGTTGGGTATATTCTCAGACACGGCATAGATTTCTCCCATTGCCGGTCTGGATAAATATATCCTTCTTGGGCTCGGCCTGGTAGGCGATCTCGTACCACTGCCTGAAGCAATAGTAGCGACTGCAGCCTCAAGCAGGAGTTCTCCGGCACCGCCAGCCGGAACTATGGAGGGTCCCTCTCTAAAAGGCGAGAGACCTCTAATCAAAGAAACATCCCCAACAGGGGAAGCAGCAGGGTCACTTCTAGGAGCCTCACGGCCGGGAATCCTGAGAGGACGACTAACCACCTTCTTCTTCTTGCGAGGGGGAGTCTGCTTCGGAACAGGATCCCTTCGCTTACCAGAGATGACCAAAGCCCCTGCAGGCGGAGGTATGTCACCCCTCGGTACTGCCAATAGAGGCTCGTCTGGATTGACGGAATCCTCACCCTCATCAGAGGAGACTAATGGGACATTGCCTATTCCCGCGGAATTGGAGGAAGGCACCCTAAAACTTCCATCCATGTCAAAATCACGATGGAAGGTGTTGCTTGCCACATAAAACTGGGCATACGTGTGGAGGATGCGTAGCTCCGTAGAGAGTGTGATGACGGGCACAGTAAAAATTGCTCCAGTGCAACCCATGATGAAGTATCGCCAGCCTCTCGCTCCATCAATGAGTCCACCCCTGGACCTGAAGCTGGTGACGGCGTTGCCCACGTGCAATTGATCATACCCAAACTGCCTAGCAAACCGACTAGGCAGGTAGGGTTCAAAGAAGCACTGGTCATCACTTCTGTACAGTAAATGGGAAGGTCTAATGCAGAGCAACCAATTAAAAGCTTCAGGAGAAAGAATTGTCTTCTCTCTACCTGAATCCTCAAGCCTAACCCCCGATTGATTGCGATGTACAGAGGGGACAGTGCAGAAGACCTTCCAGCTGTGGCTGAAATTCAACGCCCGCCGACAGTCTAAAACTGTGATCACGTTCCAGGAGGATTTCTTGTAATTCAGCAAGAAACTATCCCCCAAACTACTCCCGGATCCGGGAGACATCACCCTGGGGTTATGGAGAATTAACCATCCCATCAAGTACAGGTATGGTAATTCTACCCTGGGAAAGCTATCACGTCGAGTTTCATCGACGAGCAGCCCCTCAGTAATGGCCCTCAGGCCAGCTTGTATGCGGCACACCATGGCAGGGAGCAAGCCCAGCCTCGCCCCGAACACCAGACGTACTGCAGGCCATAAGGTGTTATGGTGAATGCGGTCCGCGGATGCAATGCCGGGTACCACCAGTCGGCGCAGCCATATAGAGAGGAAGCCAGCCAGTTGAGCTTCCTTGGACAGAGGCCTGCGGCAATGCCTCAGATAACTGTATGCCTTAGTGCCTGCAGGATATTTTCCTATCCCGTCATCGAGAATCTAATCTGGAGCCCTAGCATCTTCCATAAGATCGTCGACTACCTGAGCACTGAGCACGCTCAGACAGTTCAGAGGCCGATCCTTGCTATCCAAGACTTTCTCTGGCTTAGCAATCCGGGCCCGGTGAAAGAAGAGGTAGGATGCCCATTTATTGGTGTGAGCCAAATCTGAAGGCTCCTCATAAAAGGCGGTGCACGCCAGGTAGTGACACATCAGCTCCTGATACACTGCCACTACCTAAGGGTCTGAATCCCCCAGCTCCCGATTGGTGGGAACATACGCTTCGTAAGGAGTATCCCCCATTGGCAGTCTCGAAATCTCTGCCATCTCGTGGAGGGCTAACCCCAACTCCCCCAGTGGAGTGGCGAAAGTCCCGGTGAGCGAGATATATCGCTCCATCAAAGCCAGAAATAGGTTGGGGTTGAGAGGCAACCCAACACTTGTAGCATTCATGGCTGCATACAGACCAATGCTCTCCAGCTCGTTCTGAAAATGCTTCAGGGCCCAATCAACTAAGCGAGCCCATCGAAGATTTGTTGGGGTGATCCATCCATTGCACCGAGGATTAAACTTGGGTATACTCCCCCATGCCCCATAAAATTATTGCAGAAAGTCGATAATTGCACCGGCTGGAGCACTAAACTGTCTTCACTCGGGACACTGCCCGGATACAATCCCCTGAACGGCACCACAGAGCCGGAAGGACGGCTGACAAATGACCCTTGCCCAGATCCTTTCTGGTAAAATATCATCCCCGAACGGCCGTGAAGATTGGGAGTCAGCACCCACGACATCCTCCTGGGATGTGTGGCATGGAAGAATGCCGAGATGGGGTAGTCTCTTAGCATCTTGGGCAGATACAAGACCAAGCCAGCGGCAGGGAAAACCCAGAGTTCTTTCTTGGGCTTCGTCTGGGACTGCTTGTCAATCATGTCCCCGAAGAGAAAAGCTGGCTTTATATAGTTCTCCCCGTCTACGGTCGCCAGGGGCTCTCCGTTGATCATGTTCAACAGCATTAGCTCACCTTGAGCCGATATCAGGAATCCCCTTCCTTCAGGATACTGGGGTCCGGAGATAGGAAACGTCACGTGGGACAGATCCTCCAGGTAGTTGGAATGCAGCATCCCGGCAGAAGAACCCATCACCTCGGCCAGTGGAGACATATGCAGGTTAACTACAAAATGCAAGAAAAATACGTCAGTTTCTATACTAGACATTACAATCTTGCAGCATATGCCAAGAGGCAACAGTCTGTGCTTTACGTCGAGACTGTAAAAACTTGATTATTTTTTCGCTGGGATCTATTTCCTAAGCGTAAAATTCAAGGTTGGCAGTATACAGTCTGTGTTTTATGCCAGACTTCCAAAATTTGAGTTATTACGCCAGAATTTTCATCCACAAACGTAAAATTCAAATTTTATAGTATACGCCAAGTTTTTGACAGTCAAAGCTTTTATGCTCAACTGCGAAAATATGGAGTTTTTACGCTGACACATTAGAAATGTGGGCGTAAAAGATGAAACATCTCCGTGCATCATCTTCCTCAAAGAGGCTATCAACACAGAAGATGACCTAGCGCGGTCACGTACAACGTGTGCGAAGGATTTTTCGTCGTTCTTTTAGTCCCAAAAGTTTTACCTCTAACTCCGGGCGCGCTGCTCGTCGGCGGACACTTCGTTCAGAAGGAAGCTCTCCTTGCCCGACGAAAGTCGCTCTCGATTGGCAAGAAAAACGAGAAGAAGAGTCGACCTTCTTTCCCTTAAGGGCAGAGATCGGTTTCGGGGCCATTGCTGAAAACTCTGAATGCTCGAAGAGGAAACGAAGGAGAGAACTCGAAGAGACGAAGGCTTTCTTTTGCAAAAGACAGATGAAAAGTTTTTCTCTGAGAGCCTTGGGGTATATATAGAGTTCGGATGGACTCCTCGAAACCCGAACCAAATCTCATAATTAATATTCGGTTATGACTGGGTACCACGTCAGCCTATTACTCAGAGAAGGCGGACAGTCAGCGAATTTAAAAAGTTTTCGTGCAAAGCAGATTCGTGGTTCTACGTCAAGGAGCTTTCTGCGCTCGACAGCTACAGATCTACGGTTTTACGCTGAGAGACTATAAGTCTATGGTTTTACGCCCGGATGCCTTTGTGCTCGGTAGCTTTTACGCTCAAGAGGCTACAAACCTACGACTTTACGCTCAGAAGCTACAAATCTATGATTTCATGCTCGGTGACTTTTACGCTCAGAGGCAACAGATCCACAACTTCATGCTCGGAAGATTTCCTTTTCAGAAGCTACAGATCTACGGTTTTACGCTAACAGGATATAAGTCTATGGTTTTACGCCCGGATGCTTTTATGCTCGGTAGCTTTTATGCTCGAGAGGCTACAAACCTACGACTTCACGCTCAGAGGCTACGAACTTATGATTCTACGCTCATCGCCATTCACAAATCTATGACTCTCCGCATGACTGAGAAATACGTAGGCCAGAGTATGTGTATATATATGAACAACTCCCAAGGCGGTCAATAGGCAAGGGTTCACGCAGAGGATACTCCTTCTTGGCCCCAAAATATCCCAAGTACCCCGAAGCATATAGAGTTCAACATTGAAAATGACTCTTCTTCTTGGGTCGATTGGAAGTTCATCCAGAATCCAGTCTGAATATTTCATCTACAGTTCAAGATGGTGACTCAATTCGACAGTCGTTTCTTGCCCTATATCAAGGGATTTTTGGGAAATCATTCTTGAAGATGATGGTCTGAACAAAAATTCTTCTTATCAGAAGTGACGGTTCAGAATTCTACGCGGCTCCCCATTCCTAACAGCAGGACAGTTCGAATAATCGACTTAAATGCTAAGCGGCTTTCTGCGCATCCTTAGTTATGCGTAAAAGACAGGACGGGACCTAATACTCTTTCTATCAGAGTCGGCATAAAGTTACCAGACGTGTCGAAGCTACACATATTCAGACTTCATCACAGCAAATACATGGCAAGATAATCATATGCACAGAAGAAGACGATTTTATTAAATCATGATTACATATGAGGGAAATCCTGTCTACAAGGGGTTTTTCTTCATTTTCATGATTACATATGAGGGAAATCCCGTCTACAAAGATTTCCTCATCTTCATCGAAAGGCCACCCCCAGAATCTGTTCTGCCAGGTTCTAGTATAGTGAAGAACTTCTTCCGTCTTCTTCAGCAGTTAGTCGGTTTCCGCGATCGATTAACAAGAAAATAATTAATGGCGAGAGGATACAGAACTGGGCCTAGACCCATCCTCCAATACAGGAAAGCAGGGTCAATCTGCTTTTCCTGCGTCCAGCGCCATGACAGATTGAGTTAAGGTATTAAACCCAACTCAATACTCGAGGACGGCAGTTATAGTTTGTCTGCTCTCGTCCACGAAAGTATCAGGAGAAAATTTACAGCTTGCAAGCTGTGTGGTCTAATACGACCCTTCCTCTCTCCTGGACAAACCGCCATATGAAGTTGCTGATTATCCCGAGCAAGGAAGGCTATGATATCCTTCCATGATCCATCATTGCAGAGGACACTTGCTCGAAGATGCCTTCTTTTTTGGCTCCTTATATGCTGGAAGAACATGGTCTTCTTCTTCCTCAAGTCGACCCGACGAACTCCGGCGATCATCTCTGTGTGGTGAAGGAAATATGAGAAGAACAGGTTAACTCCCCAGCCTTTATATAGGCAGAAGAGAACACATCGAATCCCAACGGATCCCCAAGAATTCGCCAAGAAATCAGCCTTAAAGAACGAGTCAAACTTGACCATTTCATGCTTCATTCAAAGCGTTTCAAATTATGAGGAATTTAAAAGCTTTGAAGGGGGTCTTGTAGAGGCATAAAAAATACGCTGGATAGCTATACGCAGTATGTTGGTGCTGGACAGCGTAAAAAGATAACTTCAGAGCCATCGGCGTACAAACAGAGCTTTCCCGCTAAGTACAGCGCAAATACAAGCTCGAGGACTATCCACGTAAAACAGTACGTCCAGGCTATTTCAGCGTAGAAAGGGTGCTATATCGCCTTTATGGCGTAAAACTCATCCGCTTTCAATGCAGTATTGAAGTGTACGAGGAACGCTTCGTATTCCCCAAAATAAACCTATCAAATCATGCAGTGAACCTGACGTCTGACTCCTGACAAAGAGTACTGCACGGCTACCCAGACGACGGCTGAAATAATGGCAGACCCTCGAGGCACGTCTCTGCATTCAATGCGTAGGACGATGACAGACTGTCGTTTAGTGCCACTTCCTTGGCGTAAACTGCTTTTACGCATACAAGGGAATATGCTGCCTAGTTTTACACAGGCAGATGTGAGCTGTTTACGCTCCGCAGAAGACAAACAGGCTGCCACGTCAAATGCTGCTCTTTGTACAGGGCTCGAGGCACGTCTCTGTATTTAATGCGCAGAATGGTGGCAGGCTCGAGGCACGTCTCCGCAAGCGCAGAATGGTGGCAGACCTACGAAATACGTCTCTGCATTCAATGTGCAGGATGATGGCGGATCTCTGCATTTAATGCAAGAGATTTGATTATATCTCTAAAAGTCGTAATTCCGGCTAAGACGTCCACATCATCACTCTGGCACGTTACCCACTCGGCTTCTGTGCCCACTCGGCTTCTATGCCCACTCGGCTTCTATGCCTGCTCGGCTTCTATGCCTGCTCGGCTTCTACGCCTATTCGACTTCTATGCCGGTTTGATAACTCTTTGGCTTCTACGCCATAGTGACAGGTTATTGGCTTCTACGCCAACCTTCTCTACGCGAAGGATAACTACCTACGTGGCTTTTATGCCGTGATCTTCGCAGCATTTATACGCATCGTCTCTTAATGGGACATGCGTCACACGCTCATTCAGGAGATCATTTGTACGCGGGCAACGGTTATTGTAACCATCCCGTAAAGAGGTGCGATACTTTCCACGGCTCGGCTTCTACGCCGGCTGGGTGGTCACTGTCACTAAAACTCTATAAATAGAGACCTCTATCGACAGAAGTCAAAGGTCAAAAGATCGAGGATTGGTCGAAAAACTGAAGGTCAGAACCGAGATCAAAGATTCCAAGATCAAGGGAGAAGGTCAAGGAACCAAGAGTCGAAGAGTCTTTGAGAGAGAAGAATCCAGAGCTCCGGCAAAGAGTAGTGATCGACGACTTTGGCATCGTGCATCCACCCTTTTTTGCAACCTTCGAAGCTACTTTCCGTCTTCTACGGCACTTCTTCATCATTGTGTGGTCCAAGGGACAAAGTGATCGACCGCAGATCAGACTCCTATAGCAATATTTATCCAGATTAAAAAATTGTACTCGACATCCTCGTATAGGATTAATTGTACAAGCTTGTTTGTAAACCAAAGAACGGGTTTCGTATAAACCTCGTCTTACATCTTCTTTCATTTATTACCATAAATAATGCTCAGTAGCTTTTACGCTCGAGAGGCCACAAACTCATGATCTTATGCTCATCTACACTACGGATCTATGACTTTTTACATATCTTAAAATACGCAGACCAGAGTATGCGTATATCTGAACAAATCTCAGAGCGGCCAATCACAAGGGTTCACGAAGAAGATACTCCTTTTTGGTCTCAAAATATCCCAAGTACCCAAAGCATATAGAGTTCAGCATTGAAAATGACTCTTCTTCTTGGGTCGATTGAAAGTTCATCCAAAATCCAGCCCAAATATTTTCTCTACAGTTCAAGATGACGACTCAGTTTTGACAGCCATTTCTCGCCCTAGTTCAAGGGATTTTCTAGAAATCATTATTGAAGATGATGGTCTGAACAAGAATTATTCTTATCATAGAAGTGACAGTTCAGAATTCTACGCAATTCCTTGTTCAAAACAGCATGATAGTTCGAATATGCGACTTAAATGCTAAACAATTTTCTACGCGTCCTCAATTATGCGTAAAAGACGGGACAAGATCAGATACTCTTTTTATCAGAGTTGGCATAAAGTTATGCAAGACGTGTTTGAAGCTGCACATATTTAGACTTCCTCACAGCAAATATGACAAATCATCAGATGCGTAAAAGAAGACAGTCTTATTAATCATGATTACATATGATGGAAATCCAGTCTACAAAGGGTTTTTCTTCTTCATGATTATATATGATGGAAATCCTTGTTCCACCAAGGGTTTCTCAGTTTCATTTAAAGGTCTCACCAAGAATCTGCTACGCCAGGTCATCATATTGGTGGAGATCTTTGTCTGCTTCTTCTACAGCAGTTAATCGGCTTCCACGGCCGATTAACAAGAAAATGATAAATGGCGGGAGGATACAAAAGTGGGCTTGTGTAAATTTTTCAAGTCCATCCTCCATACGCCTTGACAGATTGAGTTGGGATTCTGACCCAACTCAATACTGGAAGACAGGGCCAGTTTGTCTGCCCTCGTCCACCATCCTGATGGGAGAAAATACAGCTTGCAAGCTGTGTGGTCGAATGTGACCATTCCTCTCTCCTGGACGAATCGCCATATGAAGTTACTGATTATCCCGAGCAAAGGAAGCTATGATATCCTTCCATGATCCATCGTTGCAGAGGACATTTGCTCGAAGATGCCTTCTTTTTTGGCTCCTTACATGCTGAAAGAGCATGATCTTCTTCTTCCTCAAGTCGACCCTACGAACTCCGGTAATCATTTCTGTGTGGTGAAGGAAATGTGGGAAGAACAGGTTAACTCATCAGCCTTTTTATAGGCAAAAGAGAACACACTGAATCATAAACAAATCCCCAAAAAATCTGCCAAGAAATCAGCTTCGAGGAACGAGTCAGACTTGACCGTTTCATGCTTCATTCAAAGTGTTTCAAATTACGAAGAATTTGAAAACTTTGAAGGGGGTCTTGTAGAAGCATGAAAAATATGTTGTAGAGTTATACGCAGTATTTCAGTGCTGGGCGACGTAAAATATGACTTCAGAGCCATCGGCGTACAACAGGGCTTCATCGCTAATACAGCATAAAATATAAGCTCCAAAATAATACGCGTAATGCAGTTTTTCCAGGCTGCTTTGGCGTAAAAAAGTTGTTACATCGCCACTTTGGCGTAAAACCTACTCGCTTTTAATGCAGTGGGAAGTCGTACGGGGAACTCTTCATATTCCTCGAATGAACCTGTCAGATCACGCAGTGAACCTGACTCCTGACAAAAGAGTACTGCACAACTATCCAGACGACGGCTGTAATGATGATTCGGCACAGAGACCCAAACCGTCGTTTAGTGACATTTCCTTGAGATAATTGCCTTTACGCATTCAATGGAATACGCCGCCTGATTTTATACAGGCAAATGTGAGTTTTTACGCTCAGCAAAAGACAAAACGAACTGCCACGTCAAAAGCTGTTTTTCGTACAGAGCTCGAGGCACGTCTCTGCATTTAATGCTCAAAATGGGGGCAGATCTCTGCATTTAATGTACGAGATTTGGTTCTATTTTCAAAGACTGGCTATAAGGAGTACGCCGTTGCTATCTCCTCGGAATACGCCAACTCAGGCTATCTGGTCCAGAATACGCTCAAGACCTCATTCAAAGAAGGAAGATCGGCTATCTTTTACGCTAGCTACCTATCCATGCAGCATCAGGCTTCTACGCCTACAAGGCTTCTACGCCTATTTGGCTTCTATGCTGACTCGACAACCACTTGGCTTCTATGCCAACCTGACAACTATTTGGCTTCTATGCCATGGTGATAGTTATTGGCTTCTATGCCAACCTTTTCTATGCAAGGGGCAGTTACCTACGTGGCTTGCATGCCGTGATCTTCGTAGCAGTTATACGCATTTTCTTATTATGGGACACCCGTCACACGCGGATTCAGAAGGTCATCTATACGTGGGTGGCAGTTATTATAACCATCGTGTAAAAAGTGCCATACTCTCCACTGTCTGGCTTCTACGCCGACTGGACGATTACTGTCACTAAAACCCTATAAATAGAGAACTCTATTGACAGAGGTCCAGGGTCGAAGATTTGGAGCAGGAGAACTTAAGGTCGGATTTTGATAAATGTCAGGAGATTGATTTTGGAGAGAGAGAAGAATCCAGAGCACAGACAGAGAGCAGTGATCGACGATTTAGGCATCGAGCATCTACTCCTTCTTGCAATCTTTGAAGCTTCTCCGCCTTCTATAGCACTTCCTCATCATCGTGTGGTCCAAGGGACAAAGTGATCGACTGCAGATCAGACTCCTATAGCAATATTTACCCAGATTAAATTTTATACTTAACATCCTCGCATAGGATTAATAGTACTTCTTGTTTGTAAACCTAAAAAAGGGTTTCGTATAAACCTAGTTTTATTTCTTCCGTTTATTATCAAACAAGAACATGGTTCACCTACCAGAGACAGGAAGACTACCAAAATATTCATTCCGAGCCAAGCAATAGAAAATATGGAAAGGCTTCGGGACCATAAGGTCACCAAGGCAGTTTTTCGTATCGGGGACTGCACAATGAAAGATTGGAAGAAGAGATAAGAAAGTAATAGAATTATCAAGTAAATTAACTTAATTGCACTGACAAGTAAATAAGAACAAGAATCGCTCTGGATGGCTAGTAGCGGGCTCGTGTCGCGCTACCACCATCGCCGCTTATAAACAAGAAATTATAAATTTAAGTAAATAAAGATAGCCGTACTAATGGCCTAGCACGGGTAAGGCAGGATGGCTTGTAGAAGGTAATGGAGTACCTGTACTGCAGCCATCATTGTGTTACTAGAACAAGAGCAATGAACAAGAGAACATGCATAGTTACGGACAACTTGTGCACAAGGTGTAGGGTTCCTGCAGACGGTGCACGGGGGCACCAAGGCCGATCCGATCCTAGGCGAAATGTTAATTTAGTCGTGGTAATGGCCTAGAATGGGTGAGTTTGGGACTTATAGCGGAGCTAGCTACTCACAACTGCAAGATTACTGTCTACCTTAACTATAACTCGTCATGTATGGCTATGCCAGTGACCTTCATATAGATTAAGTTGGCTCGGTTGCTGTAATCCGCGTACGAGTCATTGCATTGAACAAGTAATCTGAAAATATATGTGTAATCTGAATATAACACACTTGAACAATCTGAGTATCAGAAACCTGAGTGAAAAGAGTATATCGTCCATTTGAGTCAAAAACCCGCTCGCGGTACGTATCTTTGTTTATGCGATTCCGTGAATTTCATTATATATATTATATACTGGTTAACTCGGTTTTATGGTTTGGAAAGGGAAGGACGAAAGGTAAGTTGGTAAGTTTTATCGTATTTTCTCTTATATATCGTACGGCGTATTGCCACACGAGTTAGGCTTTATATCATTGCCATAAAACTGATCCTATAGGTAAGACTAGAAAGATAACTTAATATATGGTGCATGAAAGTATTATAACGTATTTAGATTAATCGAGTAGGCGAGAAGCCTCCCCACCAGTGCATTCATGTACTGATAACCAATAAAATTGCTTGCAGGGTACAGAAGAAACTCGTTCGGTGCAGAGTATCCCCTCGTGCGCACTAAGGCATAGAATTCATTCTGGAGCCTTAGAGTGTTCCGTCCGGATCTGGGGCATATATACAGGACATAATGTTGGAACATCGTCTATGTATCATCCTAAGTTGTAATCCGCTTAACACATCTTTATTGTTTGAGAGAGAGGGAGAGCTTGAGCGACTTGTAATCTTGGCCTAGCACCATTTGTAATAATTCTTGATTATTAATAAAGTGCTTGTTATTGTTTCATACTATGTTTATTCGATGCTTTCGCTATAATAAATTTATAAACTAGTTATCGAACGGCCGTTTACTCGCGTCGTTCAAATTTTTTACTGCATTGGAGACTATCTGTGTGACTCTGTGGCTTAGCTTTTTCATCGCCTGTTTGGATCATGGCCTTATGTGGGCGCAGCTTGTGCTTGTGCGGCATCACGTCCTGATAGGAATAATTGTCCTGTGGGAGCACTGGCACAGTAATTTGTGCCTAGGGGATGGCCAATCCTGTGGGAGATCGGGGCTTGACATATTGGTTTCAGAGCATGCCTTTACGTCCTTGAACATCGTATTAATTTTTCAGTTTTGAAAGCTCGTTCGTGGGTTTTGTACAATACGCTCTCTCTCGTTGTCCCATTAGGATATTTCATACAATGAGTCTAAATATTTTTAAAAGTGCATGTGAATGATATGATTGCTTATTCGGGATTGTTATGTGAAGGCCTTTGTGCCGACCGGTGTCAGACCTTATGGGAATAGACTCGTGCTAGAATTTACAAATTATGTGTGAAACCCGAATACCTTTACGTAAATACCAAGCTGGTGAGTGTGCAAGATAGAATATCGTTCGGACGAAATAGCTATGCACACAGCCTTTCAGCTAAATTGGATTGTCTATCACGCGTCAAGACCCTTTGGTGCGAGCAAAGTTTGTGAGCGAGATTGGGATATCGTTCAGGAAAGTATAAGACAGACTTAGAATGGCAACCGATAGAAATATTATCAAATTATTACTAAGGTGAATCTAGGGAGTCGTGCCTGGGTTTCATGATATAGTTCGAATGAATACTTGAGTCAATAAGTTACGACTCAATAGTTGTGTGAATGAATATCGATAGAGGTATATAAGATATCAAGATTTTTAAGGCAACGCATATAGATCATGCTTAAGTTTAAGGAATGAGTTGGATGGATTGATGCAAACACGATTGAGAGTTTAATTGGAGAACTCAATTCCAGAGTGATGTATGTGATAGCTCAGGAACGAATAAGCGATTTGAAGATTCGTTGAATATAGCTCGAACCCTGAGTGGTGTATTGATCGTCGAAGAAATATTCGAGCGAATCAAGAATTTTGGGATAGCAAACGAGTCTAGCAATAAATGACATAATTTTATAAAGCCTTAGTATAAGTAATGCCTAGAAAGTAAGCAAATTCGAAGGAATCGGGCGAGATTTGATTCGAACGAGTTAGAATGTGTTGAACAAGTGATAAGGCTTATTTCGGATATGAATTCAGAGAGTTGGAATTAATATCTTGGTTGAAGGAACTTAGTAAATCCTACGAGCGATTTTGAATTGAATCAAATGAATTAAAACTTGAGTTAAGATAGAATAATCGAGGATGCGTTCAGAGTTAGTGCGATAGAAGATAGTACGCATTAAAATTTTGGATTTAGTAGGATATTGCTCGATGGAATTTTAGCTTGAGTACGAATGTTATGGTTTCAAATTTGAAAGACTTGATACGATATCAATAAGTTGAAAGATAGCATAGATTGATACAAGTTAGAAAATATCGTGGTTCAATGATTGGGATCGGCAATAACGGACTTAATCTTGATTTGGAAGAACGATCTTGAATCAAGTTTGAAAGATAATACTCGACATCAGGCCCGAATAAGAACAATTATCCCGTGAGAGTACTGGCGTGGTAATTTTACGTCCAGCGGGGATGATCGAACTCGCGGGAACATATCCGATGATTATTTAAACAAACTCGATAAAATAGAACGTATCAAAAGTGAATAGACTTTGGCTTAGGATTTGAGCTTAGTTGTTTGAGGAATGCTAGAAGTAGACTACGGTTTGATCGAACGGTAACATTAAAGTTGGATAATTTTGCTAAACAAATTATGATCACGACATGAATGATTACTAGATGAGCATGACTTGATGGATCATTGTATAACTTGGATGAAATAAAGTGTAAAGATAAGCTGTCTTGATCATTCGAAGATAACCATAACGTTTAACATTCTTGTCTTGTGCGAATGTAACTCCGTGCTCGCACATATGTCATACCTGGATTAGGATGATTATCCAGCAGGAGCGTTGGCGTGGTGATATCACATCCAGCGGGAATAATTGAACTTGCAGGACACCGAAGCGGGATAATTGAAGGATCATTTTGACTTATGGTTCGACACAATAAGACGAGTTTCAGGATACAAGTGAATCGAAGGTATTTTGAGAAGAAGTTAGTCTAGAACGTAAAGTAAGTTATGCTTGATGGTTTCATGAACGGATACGTCAATCTTGTTGGATTACTTAGAGTTATGATTAAGATCAAAGATTTATAATTGAATCGTGGCTTGGTGATCTAGACTTATAATGGATAGGTGGGTTCTATCAAACATGTTTGAGGAGATAGACTATGTGAATCGTTAGTCTTGTCGTACGATATGAATATATCATGGATTTGACTGAACGAACGTGTCTTAGGAATAACTTTATTGAAATGGACTCGAAACCTGTACAATGAACGTGTTGATGTGAGTAGGATATACTCGATGTTTAGAAATCTGAGTAAAATAAGCTTGTGTAGAATACCCCAAACGAAAGAATAATGGTTTGGTCTTAAAAAATTGGGGCTAGTATTGTGTAACAAATTTGCACGATGAGAATCGTGAATGTGAACTGTACCTATGACTTTGTGAGCTGACCTAGAGGTTAGGCAGGCGACCTTATGCCGAGTGAAAGAACTTGTGTGACCGAATTTAGAATATTACTTAAGCAAGCCATAAAACTGGAACAGCAAGACTTAGAGTTAGGCTTGGGTTGATAAGTGTACGCTGTGTTTGACACAAATGGAAAGGACGGTAGGACTTGTACGCTAGTCGGTCGGTCGGATAGAACATGCTTGACGGTTGTTCAATGCTTGATTTTTTTGTTGGATTGGAAACAAAATAGGTTTTGGTTGACCCCGTTGGAGGTATCCTTGTGATTCGTAACCTAGAACCCTTGAGAATTTTCCTAGTAGCTTGTCCGACTTCGCTATCGTTGAGTTTAGTTGAATGCATATTTTTGAGAGACACCTTGAACGTGTGCACGATCCAAGACTTAGTGATATGTTAAACTCGAGTGCAAAGACTTCTCTATCCCTAAGTTGGTTGACATGCATATGTTTGGGGGATGCCTTGAATATGTGCACGATCTAGACTCACGATATGCTGATCTCGAATGCTAGTGCAAGTGAATATGTTAGATTCATGTGGACGAGTATAACGATTTGGATAAGTTGGCCCTAGCCTAAGACTTTTGTGTGCGGTGGATTATAAAGTACCCCGCGTTAAGCGATATAAGTTTTGCGCTAAGGCACAGTAGAGACCGAGTCGGAGCTTGGATTGAATGATAGAGTCATTCATTGAAACAGACCCAGTACGCATACGACATGGAGGAAAACAAATAGGAACTTGTATTCGATATGGGTCTAAGTGATACAGAGTGATATGCTTGAAATAGATTCGACAATGTGCGACAGAATAGCTTGTACTCAGGAAGTCTCGAGGACGAGACTTATTCTGAGTGGTGTATAATAAAATATCACTAAGGTGGGTGGCTACGATGAACCTGTCTTTGCTTAGCCTGCACACTTAAAAATATAGACGATGCATGCTAGTCGCTAGGCGAATCACCCATCGCATGCTAATAAGAATACAACGCACCTAGCTAAGGGAATAATCCCACCTTGTATTGTTTGTGTTAGAATTTGGAAATAAAACTTGGCTTATAGTTAGACCCTCGCATGCTGCCTTAGCTTCGTGAAAGTAGACTTCGCCTTATTGTCTAGAACTGGTAGAATTGATGTCATTATGCTATCTATCTCATATGCAATGCTTGTCACAGAGATAATATTCACGATATGAAGCACAACACAGAACATGGTTCACCCACCTAAGGCAGGAATACTATCAAAATAGTTGTTCCGAGCCAAGCAATCAAAAACATGGAAAGACTTTGGGACCATAAGGTCACCAAGGCAGTTTTTCTTACCGGGGACTGCATAATGAAAGATTGGAAGAAGAGATAAGAAAGTAATGGAATTATAAAGTAAATGAACTGAATTGCACTAATAAGTAAATAAGAACAAGAATTTCTCGGGATGGCTCATAGCGGGATCGTACCGTGCTACCACCATCGTCACTTATAAACAAGAAGTTATAAGATTTAAGTAAATAAAGAGAGTCGTGCTAATGTCCTAGCACGGGTAAGGCGTGATGGCATGTAGCGGGCAATGGACTACTTGTGCTGCAACCATCACCGTGTTACAGGAACAAGAGCAATGAACAAGAGAATATGCATGGTCACGGACAACTTGTGCACAAGGTGTAGGGTTCCTGCGGACAGTGCACCGGGGCACCGGGGACGATCTGATCCTAGGCAGAACGTCAATTTAGTAGTGCTAAAGGCTCAGAACGGGTGAGTCATGACTTGTAGCCGAGCTAGCTACTCACGACTACAAGGATTACCGTATACCTTAACTATAACTCGTCTTGTATGGCTATGCTAGTGACCTTTATATAGATTAAGTTGGTTCAATTGCGGCAATCCATGTGCGAGTCATTGAATTGAACAAGTAATCTGAAAATATATGTTTAATCTGAGTATAACATACTTGAACAATCCGAGTATCAAAAACCTGAGTAAAAAGAGTATATCGTTCATATGAGTCAAAAACTCACTCGCGGTACCTGTCTTTGTTTAGGCGATTTTGTAGATTTCATTATATATATCATATACTGGTTAACTCGATTTTATGGTTTGGATAGGGAAGGACGAAAAGTAAGTTGGTAAGTTTCATCATGTTTTCTCTTATATATCGTACGGTGCACTGCCACACGAGTTAGGCTTTACATCATTGCCATAAAACTGATCCTAAGACAAGACTAGAAAGATAACTTAATAGATGGTGCACGAAACTAATAGAACGTGTTTGGATTTATCGAGCGGGCGAGAAGCCTCCCCACTAGTGCATTCATGTACTGATAATCCACTAGACTGCTTGCAGGGTACGGGAGAACCTCGTTCAGTGAGGAGTATTCCCTCGTGCGCACTAAGGCATAGAGTTCACCCTGGATCCTTGGAGTGTTGCGACCGGATCTGAATCACATATACAAGACATAATGTTGGAACATCGCCTATGTATCATCCCATATTGTATGTGTCACGCCCCAGTCCCAAAATACCGTGGGACTAGACACGTGGCAATGGCCAGCAGTACGCACCGATGGACCATCTCAATATAATGGATCCATCAGGGCATACTTAAGCTGTAAAACAAGTCTACGACAATCATGGCACAACTAATCTCAT
Organism: Iris macrosiphon; assembly: GCA_036927795.1. Taxonomy (NCBI): domain Eukaryota; kingdom Viridiplantae; phylum Streptophyta; class Magnoliopsida; order Asparagales; family Iridaceae; genus Iris; species Iris macrosiphon. Next base: position 176,498,819 of record JAYESA010000007.1, on the reverse strand, counting down.
CCACACAAGATAGGAAATATGATCCACAGAATAAGCAAAGAATGTAAATCATCAGCTAGTCTCACAAAGTACTTCGGGGAATAACCCGATAAACATCTAGTACAATGGTTCATCAGACCAGAATATAAAAGACTGAAATAAATAATAGAAGCTGAGCATGAACATGGATGCTCAAGAGAAGTCTTCAGCTAAGACCTCGTCCTCGGATGATGGTACAGCTCCTGGATCAGCTCCTCCAGCTGCGGTCCCGTAAACCTCGGGATAAACCTCGTCTGCAAAATCTGGGGACAAAATCCAGATCCAGGTCCTCAGGGGACATAGTAAGGTACAAGAAAGCTCATGCCGATAAATAAATAAACAGTGCAGCAAATAAATAACTAAATGAAACAATGGGGTAAATATGTAACCATCTAAGTGAAATGCAAGTGAGAGCAGCACGAATACTCAGGCTGAGACCACTACAAGCTCTGTGTCTGGGAGCCGGTAGCAGCAATAACTATGTGTTTTACTATGTGTTTACTATGTTTTATATATATAATCAGCCTGTAGCCTGTGTGTCTCTCCCCACCCAATGTAACCACGCATATCATGTCCATAACGTCTCATGTCCATGTCAAGCGCGATCATAGCTAAATGCAACAAGTCATAATGTATATAGAATATAAAATCTATGTCAAGTCCTGTATCCTATACAGAATCACCATGAATATCTCGGGAAAATCCTGTCTTATGAATAGTGTCAAGTGTCCTGGGTCATATGGTACTTGATAAGACAAGTACGAGAATATAAAGTGTCACGGATGTCCATCTCTAGATGACCGTACCCAACACTGCGTACAGTGTCGGCACCCGACTGATAATCGGACGCTAAGTACGTCACACGGTCCTAGGTTGAGCATGCACAGCAATATATATAAAGCAAGGGAAATAGATAACTAAGCTGCAGAGTTTGGCAAGGTACACTTGCCTGATGTTTGAATATCAACTGTCGTCCTGGTATCGGTGGATCCGGTAGGTACTACTCCGAAAGCTGTAATAAATATCACCAACAGTCTCAGAAGATGTCAAATAGCTGGAAATGCCTGTCCTTACGTCCAATTTGGACACAGGGGCAAAAAGGTCATTTTCGGGCCAAAGCGGGGTCCACGTGTGGGCCCACTTTGCACCGAAAAGTGTGCCGAGGGTAACAGTCTCTAAATGGGACAAACTATGGGTCAAACAACTCTAAATGTCAATACGATCCCAACGGTATGTCCAAATTTCGATTCCGATGAGCCGAACATAATTTGGTCCAAAAAGTCAACTGTGGGGCCCGCCAATTGGCGATCTGGTCAACCATCTCAAAAATGCGTGCAAATTGGGTCACAGGACCAGCGTGTTATCACGAGTCCAGTGGCGCAAGTTTTGTCGCAATCTGACAAGCATGCACAAAATACTCGCGAGTTCCACAAAAGTGGCGACACAGAATGTGTCCGCGGATACGGCCTGATTCCGGCGCGCACACGCGTCCAAATCAGTCCCCACGAATTTTCACGTGTCCCGTTATGCTGCGTGCACCATTCGGTACACTTGGTACACGGCGGGACGGTCCCGTTTGGCGGGGCGCACTCCGATCTTCAACTTTTAGAAAACCGGAAAAAATGGGTGCGCGCAGTTTTGTAACGAATACAATTTTGTCCACAGCAACTAATAAAACAAAGTTATTATACAGAAAATAAACTAGGTCATGTAATCTACAGGTATCAAAAAGAATCACCGAATTCGGATCTCTGTGGTGGGAGATACGAACTCGGCAAGATGGGTGGTCATCGCAAGTTTCTGCGATTGCAGAATTCTGTCTGCTCGCGCTGACTTGGGCGCTGTTTTCCACCTAGGGGCACACGTTTTCCGAGGTTGACTATAAAACAAATATTGGAGAGGGTTGAGGGAAGATCATACCTATGAAAACAGAACAACGTTTGGTCGAGCGAGTCAACGGGAAAACACGCCGGAGCGAAGGTACTTCGAGTGGGAAACTGCAGTTCGCGATGTCGGCGTCGACGGGATGGTTGGATGGCTTGGCGGGGCTTCTCTGGCTGCGGTGATGGCTCTTAGATGGGAAGAGGAGGTCTGGAATTTAGGTTAGGATTTTGGGAGAGCTAACTATATATATATATGTTATATATAATTAAGGAGAGAGAGAGGGTTGGAGGTTGGCGGGTCTGGAGAATAGGGGGTCGGGCCGCTGAAGGGTTCTGTGAATGCATGCTAAAGGTTACTAAACTAAGTTGCAGCAAGGAATATAGGAATGCTAAGTTGGATGGGAATAGTATACAAAGGAAAAGCAAAGCAAAGGAGCTGTGCTTCTTTAATATACTAGTTATTATTATATTATTATTATTATTATACTCTTATTTTCTTTTCTTTTCTTTTTTTTTTCCTTTCTTTAATTAAAATATATATACATATATATTTGTATATATATATATATATACTCATAAGAAAATTTATAGGATAGGGTATTGCACATCGTTAGGCTAGCAACTGCTGAAGGGGTCTCCTACATGGAATAAATTTCGAAAAATTCCTGATGGTCCCACAAGTCCTCTAAGTGCCCGAACACCTAACATAAAAATTATAAAAAATCTATTTCTCCTATTTGGACCTAATTACTATAATTTAATTAATAATTAATAAATAAAGGGTATATACGATTTTCTAGGAAGGGGGTTTTACATTCTACCCAACTTATAAAAAATTTCGTCCTCGAAATTAAATTAGGGTAGGGCTCTCTCTGTCAAGTCTCACTTGATTACAGTCTAAGAATTTCTCTCAAGTGAGCATTACGGTCTCTATCCAACTTAGAATTTACCCATCTATTATCTAAGACTATTCATCTAATAAATCTATGCCCCAACTCATTTAATCATGTTATTGAATCCTCAAGTCTTTAACACCAAACATATCACCTATGATATTCCCTAAATCATATATAAAAGGGTCATCAACAATGCGACCGGCCTGTGGGATATATCTAGTACTGTCTATATATCAAACTTATACCAAGCACGAGGTTTCGCCTTTCCGAAATAAGGGAAGACGAAGATCAATCATAAAGAGTTCAAGGGTGAGGTAATAGAATAGAAGTATCGGGATCAAGGCGTTTAAAGAATTCAAATGGAAATGGTCAAGTTGTTGTGGATTGAAATCCTATTCTGGTATCCTTTGTTCACATGCTCGTATTAGTACAGTTGTGTAACTGACACAATATGCTCAGACATATCTAGAGGGCAAGTATACTAGTCAACTATATATCTCAATCCACGTGAAGTAGTCGTGCGAAGAGCGAACCAAAATGCACTAAGGTTGATCAGACCATAATACACTGATTCTGAATAGACAATTGTATTAGTGTACATGTCCACTAACACATATGTCATGAACAAGCTCGATAAAGAATAAGCTTGCAAAACTAGGCTATATTAGCAGCATAAGTCAAGGTAGTACAACAAAAAGGGAAGTACGCTAGATGATGATGAAAGGAGGTACGACTTAATTCAAGTTCATAAAACAACACAAAATAAGCACAATAACAAAAGACTCTATAATCTCTACAGTTATCATATTAATTCCTTGTCTAAGTCGATAGTCGACAAAGTAGGGGTGTGAGCCTCTAAGTTCTATAGTCTGAATAAACTCTATCATCTTATGTTAGCATACAATTAATGCCATTCAGTTACACTTCATCAATGGATCACAAGGGCTATATGATACTAGGTGGTGAGGTATACTACCCAACTTATAAGAATTAAACTAATACGGTGACAGTCTTAAGAGGGTCCTATACAATAACCTTGCACATGTAAATAAAACGGAAACTCTTATTAGGGTCTCCTATGGTATCACGTAAGTAATGGTCATCTTAAGTCTTAATCATAGTGCTCATAGGTCATGTGTCGATAGCGAGAATGGACAGGTTACTAGTCTCAAGGGAAAGGGAAGGTAACTTGTATCGAGGTGGGGGTACAACTTACGCGATTTAATGCTAAGGGATAATCATCGGGTCACCATCTACAAGGTTAACTTAAACTTATCAACTCTAACTACTAGGCACCAATTTTCAAATTCAAGACTACAGCTATAACCCTAGCAAACTATGGGTCCTTAACAAGGAATAAAATTACTTGGCCTACTATCAGAAGTGTCAGGTGGCACGAGTTGAAAGATGAAGAGAAGAAACGTAATTAGCCGTCGCAAAATAGCGAGCGCTATGGTCGCAGGGAAACAATATATAAAATAAAGATAGAGGGCTCTAGATAGCATCATGGTTCTCTAAGGGGAGTGGGGTGTTAGTTGCTATGTTTGAGGTATGATTAGAAAAATATTCTATGCATTGCTCTTGGCTTTCTAAGGTACTGTCTGCCTATCTCAAGACAAGAATATAAATTTATAGTTCTCCAATACTTATCTAACTACGAAGGTTAGGTTCCTCAATACTAGGGTCAAACATTTTGGTAAAACTTCTAACTAACTCTAGTAGTGTCTATACTACTCTCAAGTCTTCATAATACATCAGGGGTAATGGTAAACCAATTCTAGGGATAAGGAATTCTAGGGTTCGCTAGATAATCTAAACTTAGTGGGGTGTCAACACTCTAGTGGTACTCTTAATAGGAAGGTTACCTTACTTATCATCTAACAACATGAACTTATATATTCTAAGAGAGGCTATACTCAAGAAACTAATAGGGAAGCACATGAATCAAGCACGATGCAATTTATCCGAATGGAATGAATTGGAAGGAGGATGAGTCATAGTCAGTGTGGATGAGATCCTATACTCTAATCCTAGTGGCAGGCTTGCTCGGTCCCGAAGTTGAAACCGAACAATTTAGTCGTAGACCTGCATGGGCCACCACAAAAACCATGTCACGCCCCAGTCCCAAAATACCGTGGGACTAGACACGTGGCAATGGCCAGCAGTACGCACCGATGGACCAACTCAATATAATGGATCCATCAGGACATACTTAAGCTGTAAAATAAGTCTACGACAATCATGGCACAACTAATCTCATCCACACAAGATAGGAAATATGATCCACAGAATAAGCAAAGAATGTAAATCATCAGCTAGTCTCACAAAGTACTTCGGGAAATAACCCGATAAACATCTAGTACAATGGTTCATCAGACCAGAATATAAAAGACTGAAATAAATAATAGAAGCTGAGCATGAACATGGATGCTCAAGAGAAGTCTTCAGCTAAGACCTCGTCCTCGGATGATGGTACAGCTCCTGGATCAGCTCCTCCAGCTGCGGTCCCGTAAACCTCGGGATAAACCTCGTCTGCAAAATCTGGGGACAAAATCCGGATCCAGGTCCTCAGGGGACATAGCAAGGTACAAGAAAGCTCATGCCGATAAATAAATAAACAGTGCAGCAAATAAATAACTAAATAAAACAATGGGGTAAATATGTAACCATCTAAGTGAAATGCAAGTGAGAGCAGCACGAATACTCAGGGTGAGACCACTACAAGCTCTGTGTCTGGGAGCCGGTAGCAGCAATAACTATGTGTTTTACTATGTGTTTACTATGTTTTATATATATAATCAGCCTGTAGCCTGTGTGTCTCTCCCCACCCAATGTAACCACGCATATCATGTCCATAACGTCTCATGTCCATGTCAAGCGCAATCATAGCTAAATGCAACAAGTCATAATGTATATAGAATATAAAATCTATGTCAAGTCCTGTATCCTATACAGAATCACCATGAATATCTCGAGAAAATCCTATCTTATGAATAGTGTCAAGTGTCCTGGGTCATATGGTACTTGATAAGACAAGTACGAGAATATAAAGTGTCACGGATGTCCATCTCTAGATGACCGTACCCAACACTGCGTACAGTGTCGGCACCCGACTGATAATCGGACGCTAAGTATGTCACACGGTCCTAGGTTGAGCATGCACAGCAATATATATAAAGCAAGGGAAATAGATAACTAAGCTGCAGAGTTTGGCAAGGTACACTTGCCTGATGTTTGAATATCAACTGTCGTTCTGGTATCGGTGGATCCGGTAGGTACTACTCCGAAAGCTATAATAAATATCACCAACAGTCTCAGAAGATGTCAAATAGCTGGAAATGCCTGTCCTTACGTCCAATTTGGACACAGGGGCAAAAAGGTCATTTTTGGGCCAAAGCGGAGTCCACGTGTGGGCCCACTTTGCACCGAAAAGCGTGCCGAGGGTAACAGTCTCTAAATGGGACAAACTATGGGTCAAACAACTCTAAATGTCAATACGATCCCAACGGTATGTCAAAATTTGGATTCCGATGAGCCGAACATAATTTGGTCCAAAAAGTCAACTGTGGGGCCCGCCAATTGGCGATCTGGTCAACCATCTCAGAAATGCGTGCAAATTGGGTCACAGGACCAGCGTGTTACCACGAGTCCAGTGGCGCAAGTTTTGTCGCAATCTGACAAGCGTGCACAAAATACTCGCGAGTTCCACAAAAGTGGCGACACAGAATGTGTCCGCGGATACGGCCTGATTCCGGCGCGCACACGCGTCCAAATCAGTCCCCACGAATTTTCACGTGTCCCGTTATGCTGCATGCACCATTCGGTACACTTGGTACACGGCGGGACGGTCCCGTTTGGCGGGGTGCGCTCCGATCTTCAACTTTTAGAAAACCGGAAAAAGTGGGTACGCGCAGTTTTGTAACGAATACAATTTTGTCCACAGCAACTAATAGCACAAATTTATTATACAGAAAATAAACTAGGTCATGTAATCTACAGGTATCAAAAAGAATCACCGAATTCGGATCTCTGTGGTGGGAGATACGAACTCGGCAAGATGGGTGGTCATCGCAAGTTTCTGCGATTGCAGAATTCTGTCTGCTCGCGCTGACTTGGGCGCTGTTTTCCACCTAGGGGCACACCTTTTCCGAGGTTGACTATAAAACAAATATTGGAGAGGGTTGAGGGAAGATCATACCTATGAAAACGGAACAGCGTTTGGTCGAGCGAGTCAACAGAAAAATATGCCGGAGCGAAGGTGCTTCGAGTGGGAAACTGCAGTTCGCGATGTCGGCGTCGACGGGATGGTTGGATGGCTTGGCGGGGCTTCTCTGGCTGCGGTGACGGCTCTTAGATGGGAAGAGGAGGTCTGGAATTTAGGTTAGGATTTTAGGAGAGCTAACTATATATATATATATGTTATATATAATTAAGGAGAGAGAGAGGGTTGGAGGTTGGCGGGTCTGGAGAATAGGGGGTCGGGCCGCTGAAGGGTTCTGTGAATGCATGCTAAAGGTTACTAAACTAAGTTGCAGCAAGGAATATAGGAATGCTAAGTTGGATGGGAATAGTATACAAAGGAAAAGCAAAGCAAAGGAGCTGTGCTTCTTTAATATACTAGTTATTATTATATTATTATTATTATTATACTCTTATTTTCTTTTCTTTTCTTTTTTTTTTTCCTTTCTTTAATTAAAATATATATACATATATATTTGTATATATATATATATATATACTCATAAGAAAATTTATAGGATAGGGTATTGCACATCGTTAGGCTAGCAACTGCTCAAGGGGTCTCCTACATGGAATAAATTTTGAAAAATTCCTGATGGTCCCACAAGTCCTCTAAGTGCCCGAACACCTAACATAAAAATTATAAAAAATCTATTTCTCCTATTTGGACCTAATTACTATAATTTAATTAATAATTAATAAATAAAGGGTATATACGATTTTCTAGGAAGGGGGTTTTACAGTATGCCACTTGGCACGCCTTTATTATTTGAGAGAGAGAGAGAGAGAGCTTGAGCGACCTATAATCTCGGCCTAGCGTCGCTTGTAATAATTCTTGATTATCAATAAAGAGCTTGTTATTGTTTCATACTAGTATTCATTCGATGCTTCTACTATAATGACTTTGTGAACTAGTTATCGAATGGCCATTTACTCGTGCCGTTTAAATTTTTTGCTGCATTGGAGACTATCTGTGCGACTCTGTGGCTTAACAATTTCTTTGTCTGTTCGAATCATGGCATTGTGCGGGCGCAGCTTGTGCTCGCGCTGTATCACTTCCTGATGGGAACGATCGTCCTGCGAGAGCACTGACGTGGTGATTAGCGCCTAGCGGGGATAGCCAATCTTGTGGGAGATCGGGGCGTGACACCTATGCTCTACAAGTTTTAGTTGCCTAGTTAACCCTACTATTAACTGGAATATCAAGTCATTGACACATGATTATTCCTCCTTAAATATCATACTTAAGTATGTACACACTAGATACAAATCCATATTTCCACTCGAGAGTTCAGTTTGGATTCCCTCGAGCGTGATACGACAATCAATATTAACCTACCTACGTCAAGTCACTGGCCAACTACAAAATCCATGCAAGAAAGTACTCACTTTATATATATATATATATATATATATATATATATATATATATATATATATATATAATACGTAGCAAGCATGATCAAGTGGCATGATGGCTCACAAGTATATCAAGTAGCACTCTCGGTACTGTCACACCCCAGTCCCAAAATACGTAGGACTAGAAATACGTAACACGCCCAGCCTTATATATATGAACTCCAATATATGGAAACCATATACACACGTACGCTGTAAATGAATATGCAATCTTGTCACGACCCACACCCGGTTTAGGGGCACGAGAGCGTGGGTACGTCCAGCCTACGCCGCAGCATCGGCGGTAGAACGCTGTCTAGGTCAAGTACTATCTAAACAATCTCACGCTAGTATCCAACTCCATAAGGAGACGTGGATATCATAAAATAAATCTAGAATTACTCAATCACAACTACAGCACGATAGGAAATAAAGAAATAAAAGAATACAACACAAGTCTAATGACACAATAATCATACATGCAATCAGTAACATCCAATTCTCCAAGTGTGTCGGAAACCAGTCTACTAAGGTCACAGTCTGGAAAAATATTTCCAGTCAGGAAGGAGCAAAGTACATCTCTAAATAGAAGTTCTATATAAATAACATAAACTATGTAGCAGTTCTAGATGGAAATATACCAGACGCATGTATAGGTACGAGAAATGTACAATGAAAGAAATACTGAAAATACTGTAAGTAACTGCAGGAAAAGAAACAATATGTCCATGAGCAAGAAACCTATGACTAAGTGTTTGAGTACTAGCTTTAACATGTGATCGGCTTGGGAACTTGATCAGGCTGGTTACATGTGATTAGCTATGATTCACGAAGGTCAGGCTAACCGTTGGTTAGCTATGATGCATGTAGAGGTCAGGCTAATCACACGTAACAGCTATGAGGCACTGAGATGGTCAGGCCGTACCCGACGTGAGATGTGGGGTGAGCTATGATGCATGAAAAGTTAGGTATGATCACATATCTATACTACAATACTCCCCACCCCCGATTGGTATAGTAGATCCAATCATGGTACGCTATGGCACGGGATTCCCCAGGAAGGTAGCAAATCTCCCCGGGAATCAGTGTCTGTACATGCACAAGATAACAAGGAAAACAAGTCTTGTACAAGCTACACCATGAAAAAGGAATAACATCTCATGACGAGATCCGTGTATACCAATCCGTGTAACCAATGTGCCAAGAACATGGATATCTACACTAGATACAGTGAACATAGGAGATATCATAAATTAGGAACTAATCAGAGAATGTACTCGCCTTGGGTCCTTAGCTGGTAAAACCAATGTCCTGTCCCAAAGTATCGTCTGGAGGAACCAACAGTCCTATAAACATATCACAAGCAAACCACATTTGCATCAGATGCTACACTAAACACAGTCTAAAAATACTGAGTTCGGGACTTCTCTAAGTATGATACTGATCACCTAGGATCACCTAGTAGATTCACCAATTAAACGTATTATTAATAATCAAATATAATACATATATTGTTATTCCAAAGTATATACAAGGTAGGTATAATTGTATGTACATAAGTGGAAATATATTTTATTTATGAAAAATATACATTACCCATTATTTAAGAATATATACATTGACATGAATTATATGAATACAGTTAAATTAATACCCATATATATTTAATACATATTTATACTAAAATACATTTTAATATATATAGAAAAATAGAGAAATACGCAAATATATATATATATATATATATATATATATATATATATATATATATATATATATATATATATATATATATATATATATATATATATATATATATATACTAAACATTAATTACACTAATTATACATCTAACTAATTTCTGTTTAAATAATTTAATTAACTAAAAAATAATTAACTGATTATAAATTAATTAACTGATTAACAAATAATTTACTGATTAGTAAATTAATTAACTAATCTAATTATATAATTAAACTAATTAAATACTAATTAACTAATTACTAACTAATTAATGATTACTAAATTAACTAAACTAATTTTATAAATTAATTAAACTAATTATAGATTAATTAAACTAATTATTAATTAACTAAACTAATTATTAATTAACTAAACTAATTAATATATCACTAATTATATAAAATAAACTAATTATATAATATAAACTAATTATATTTATAAATTGATTTATAATCTACAGGGTTGAAGAAAGAGGGAAGAGAAAGGAGGGCTCACGTTTGGGGGGTCATCAGGAGAACCCTCATTGGTGGATACTTTGAAAAGGGAGCATGACCATGTGCCAACTCTAGAGCAGTTATTCCGAAGGACTAGATACCAGCTTTGAAATTGTAGCCACTTCCTGGTTGCAACACCTCAGGAGCCATCCAGCATGGTGTGCCCACAAAAGTATTTCTTGAGCGTTGTCTATCACCTTTGTCAAACATAGAAGCTGAAACACCAAAATCCCCAATCTTCACAAGCCCAGAACTATCAAGAAGAATATTTCCAGCCTTTACATCATGATGGATATGCCCATGTCTGTGAAGGTACTCCAAAGCCTTGAGTGTCTTCTTTAGAATAGATCCAATAACAGCCTCCTCAAATCCATCAGGATATGCTATCTTCATAAGGTGCAAACACGAACCTTCTGCCATGAATGGCATAACCACCCATAGGCATTTTTCAACAGCAAATGAGCAATATGCGCTTATCACATTTGGGTGATCTATTAATCTCATTGTTTGGGCTTCCCTTCGCATGTCATCGAGGTTACGGTTGCATCGATCGAGATCCAGACACTTGACGACGACGACCTCGGCGTCGGGAACGTAGATAGCTCTATAGACTGTGGCGCTGGCGCCATGGCCGACCTCCTCGAGGAGCTTGTAGTCCGTCGGAGCGAGGAGCAAGGCCGTCGGAGTCGTCGGCCTCTCGGGAAGAGGGGAGCAGCGGCTGCCAGCGGGGTGCAGACCGGAGTCGAGGGGACAGCGTCCAGCGGAGGGAGGAAGGGCTCGGTCTGGAGGAGCAGACGGAGGGGATTGACAGCGGGGGCTCGGGTGGCTGACCGGCCCGCCGGAGAGTGCAGTCGGCAGGTGGTGGGAGGCCGCCGGTGTAGAGATGGATGGGTGGATGGATGATGAGTGGTGAAGATGGAAAGGGAAGGAGCTCGGAGATCCGCCGGGGAGGAGCAGCGGGCTTCGGCGGGAGGAGGAGCTCGTGAAGCGGGGCCGCCGTGGAGAGCTGTCCGGCGGGGATAGTCGCCAGCGCCGGAGTCGAGCAGCGCCTGCCGGGTGCAGCGGGCGCCGAAATCCAGAGGGGGCCGGGAACAGTATGGGGTCGGCTTGGAACAGTAGATGAATAGTTCCAGGTTTTCCCCCCTTTCTTTCTCCTTTAAAATTCAAAAACTAAAGGAAGAAGAAGGGAAGAAGAAGAAAAGAAAAGAAAGAGAAGAAGAAGGAAGAAGGAGTTTACATACGTAGGAGAAGAAATATGGGGCTTGCTTGGGGATTAGGGTTTTCTAGGGAAATGGGTAGATGTGACATTATATATGAAGAGGGTGTTGAATGAAAGGTGGGGATTGGCCCATTAATTGAGTGGTCCAGATTGGACATGGGAAAAATAATTCATGTGGGAAATGAGGGTGAGTGTTTAAATAAAATATTAGGTTCCCTCATTGTTCAACAAATGGGTGAGGCCACAAAATGCAAATTTGCAAATTTAGCCCCCTTAAATTTGGAAAATTGCACAAACACATGAAATGACGAAAATTTGGCGGGCGATTCGGTGTCCGGTGTTTTGTAGGGTCAGGGGACGCTGTAAGTTTGGTACGGGCTCAATTTACGGGCATTGGAATTAAATTGGGATTTTAGAATCAGATAAAATAGTATCCTCAATTTAAATAGAAATAAATGCAAGTTGTGTTCAACAATTAATTATGAGTACGTGGAGCCAAAATCAGGTCAGGTCATCAATACCAATATTGAAGAAGACTCAGAACAGCATATTACCCTAATTTGGGCCGCACGAAAAATAGGTCAAGATGGCCTCCAATTTTCGATTGGAACGCACAACGATGCAAAATAGGGATTTATTAAATAACGTCCGCGACGATTTTTGTGCGGCTAGAAATAATGCACAGAGAGCATAATTATGAGTTGTAAAAAATAGCAGAATGGAAGGCGGGCATGTCTAGGATAAGATTATGAAATTTGTTGGAAGACAGAAGTCAGGATACTGCTCCAAATATCGAAGCAAAGGCAATGCGCAATAATAAAATACGTAATTAATTACACCTCAATAAATAAATTCTAAAATAAAACAATTAACCTCAAAATTCCATAATTTTGACAGGTGCTCATCTACTGGCTTCTAGGTCAAGTCTACCATCACAACACAAATGAACACTGTCTATAATATAATATATTAAAGTACACATCACACAATTATTTAATTTAAATATATACTATTCATGCAATTAATTAATTATAACTACAATAATATTAAATATTGTAAAAAGTCGAAAATATCCCTGCTTTCAGAATGTGGTAGTGACAAGTCTACCCACCTTAAAAGAATTTCGTCCTCGAAATTTAAAGTCCTCATAGTAGTGTTTACTCATACACATTATTATTTCCATAAATAGTGAAATTCAACAACCCACATAATCCTGAAATAGTCCACCTTGTCGTTTCACATTTTTCAAAAATTTGAAATTACTATATTCCTGAAATATCCTCAAATAAAAATCAGTTTCCATTTCCTCACAATTTCCACGAATGTTAAATTTAAAAATATTTATACTCGAAATTTGATATCTGTTCCTCAAATTTAATTTCAATCAATGTATTGAATCTCGTCCCAAAAGTCTGAATCCAAACAATAATCCATCAATGATCTAATTCTTCAGTTTTCTTTTTCCTCAAAATACTTAATAATACGACACTTATGGATCCTTCAAATGCAACGTCCGCAATAATAAAATTTAAATTACTATATTGCAATCAAGTATATATAATGATAATTTTCCCAAATTTTCCTCAATTAACCAATTCAATCATATCAAGATTTCTTAAAATTAATAAATCCTCAAATTTTTCTTGCCTTGTGAATTTCTTAACTCTCCATTTAAGTTAATGTTTATCCTCGAATTTCAATCATCCTCGATTCTCGTACAATCAATGATCCATCATCTCTGTTATAACAACCCCTTAATTCTTTATTTAAATAACGCTTCCACAATTTAATCCTCTTGTCTCTTTTGTCGGTCATAACCTTGTCATAGATCTTTGCTATGGTCAGAACCCTAATGATCATGGTTTAAGAAAACTCTACCTACAGCCATGCAATTTAAAAATATAGGTCATATATCTTTTGTCATGGTATTGCAGTCTCTGTATCAGGGGTACTACTAACTACATTATAACAAGAAATCATGCATACAAGCTACGGTACTAAGGTATCAATCAATCAGAAGACAAAAGAACACGAGGAAAGAAAAGAAAGAACCTGCTAACATATTACTTGCAGTATCTTCTATCTCTAACATAATCATAGGTCAAATAATGCATGTAATGTTTGATACCTCTATCTCTTTAGGTACCACACTCTACTACAAGCATACTCACTGCTAGCTTCCTTACCTTCTGCAATCGTTGATACCAGTTATTCTTATCACTCAAGTGCATATCAAATGCAACACACCCTACTAAGTACTGTTCTCTCCAATACAATCCTAGATGAACTCCTAAGCCAGTTGGCAGTGAGATCTCAATCATGCTCAAGCCAACAGATCCTTACACATGCATCTCATCTACTTATAGACTAATATATCTCTCTCACTATAAGATCTTATCCTCAAATAAAATTCCTCAAATTAACTCCTCGAATAAACTGTTAAAGTATAATGCATACACTTTCCTCAAGGTTAATTATTTAAATACTGAAATGAAACTTTATCACTTCCAAAAATCCTTACAATTTTTTTTTGTCTATGTTCAATAAATTGAATCTGAATTTCTCAAAATAAAATTTTAATAACCATATTTCAACTCCTCAATTTCAAAATTTTGCAATTCATTGAAATCTTCAAAATAAAATTTTATAACAATCTCAATCTTCTCAGAATTCAAAAATTTGAAATTCATTTTCAATCTTAAATTAAAAATTTAAATCCATATCCAGTAGTCTAATAGCCCTAGTGTTATCTTTTTCACTGTCCTCATCGACATGCGTCATCAGATAATACCATAAATCAGTCTGCAAATTCATCTTGATATGAAATCAAACCCTACAATGAACCCAAAATCCTAATTTAATACCTAATTAACAACAATCAAATTCAACATCAATAAGTGAGAATGGACGGAACAAAGGAATGATTTAAATTGGAAATTTTAACAAGGAATCCTTAGAGAATAGGAGCTCAAAAGAACTGGATTGAGGACGGAAGCTATCTTTACTGCTAGTAAAGAAAAGAAGCGATGGAACAAAGTCCTGGAATAACATAAATAGATAGGTCTTGAGATGATACTTTAAGAACCAATTTAAGATACAACCTGATAATCATACACGTCTGCCAGAAATCATGACACACAGAATCCTCGCCACGCCAGTAAGCATAGATGCGATAAACGACAGGTTCCGTAACTAAGGTATGCAACCCTATAATCATGTCATCTAGAATCCTCGCCACGCCAACCGGTATGGCTGCGAGAAACTCTAAATTTCATAACTAAAGTATGTACATCCAAGTTAGGTTCCTACGTTCTCGTCACGACAGCTAATATGGCTGTGATAAACTCTAGGTTTCATAACCAAAGTAGACGTTTTACCTTTCTCACTGTCCTCATCAATATATGTCATCAGATGATACCATAAATTCTAGTCCGTAAAATTCATCTCAATATGAAATCAACTCAACAACGATACCAGGAATTTAAAGTTAACAACTGATCAACAAATAAACTCAATAATGATACCAAGATTTTAATTTAATAACTGATCAACAAGAATCAAGTTCAATAACAACAAGCGAGAGCGGACGAAAACAAGGAAAAAGATTTAAATTGGAAATTATAATAAGATTCTCAAGGGGTCGTCCCAGGAATCTCTCAAGAATTTGTGATTGAGTATCCTCTCTAATCCTAGTATCCTATGTCCTATATTCTATAGCAGGCATGTAGTAGTACAACTATGACGTCGCACTACTACGATATCGCACAACTAGCGAAGTCTGACCTGCATAGGCCACCACTAAAAACGTGTCATGACCCACACCCGGTTTAGGGGCACGAGAGCGTGGGTACGTCCAGCCTACGCCGCAGCATCGGCGGTAGAACGCTGTCTAGGTCAAGTACTATCTAAACAATCTCACGCTAGTATCCAACTCCATAAGGAGACGTGGATATCATAAAATAAATCTAGAATTACTCAATCACAACTACAGCACGATAGGAAATGAAGAAATAAAAGAATACAACACAAGTCTAATGACACAATAATCATACCTGCAATTAGTAACATCCAATTCCCCAAGTGTGTCGGAAACCAGTCTACTAAGGTCACAGTCTGGAAAAATATTTCCAGTCAGGAAGGAGCAAAGTACATCTCTAAATAGCAGTTCTATATAAATGACATAAACTATGTAGCAGTTCTAGATGGAAATATACCAGACGCATGTATAGGTACGAGAAATGTACAATGAAAGAAATACTGAAAATACTGTAAGTAACAGCAGGAAAAGAAACAATATGTCCATGAGCAAGAAACCTATGACTAAGTGTTTGAGTACTAGCTTTAACATGTGATCGGCTTGGGAACTTGATCAGGCTGGTTACATGTGATTAGCTATGATTCACGAAGGTCAGGCTAACCGTTGGTTAGCTATGATGCATGTAGAGGTCAGGCTAATCACACGTAACAGCTATGAGGCACTGAGATGGTCAGGCCGCACCCGACGTGAGATGTGGGGTGAGCTATGATGCATGAAAAGTTAGGTATGATCACATATCTACACTACAATACTCCCCACCCCCGACTGGTATAGTAGATCCAATCATGGTACGCTATGGCACGGGATTCCCCAGGAAGGTAGCAAATCTCCCCGGGAATCAGTGTCTGTACATGCACAAGATAACAAGGAAAACAAGTCTTGTACAAGCTACACCATGAAAAAGGAATAACATCTCATGACGAGATCCGTGTATACCAATCCGTGTAACCAATGTGCCAAGAACATGGATATCTACACTAGATACAGTGAACATAGGAGATATCATAAATTAGGAACTAATCAGAGAATATACTCGTCTTGGGTCCTTAGCTGGTAAAACCAATGTCCTGTTCCAGAGTATCGTCGGGAGGAACCAACAGTCCTATAAACATATCACAAGCAAACCACATTTGCATCAGATGCTACACTAAGCACAGTCTAAAAATACTGAGTTCGGGACTTCTCTAAGTATGATACTGATCACCTAGGATCACCTAGTAGATTCACCAATTAAACGTATTATTAATAATCAAATATAATACATATATTGTTATTCCAAAGTATATACAAGGTAGGTATAATTGTATGTACATAAGTGGAAATATATTTTATTTATGAAAAATATACATTACCCATTATTTAAGAATATATACATTGACATGAATTATATGAATACAGTTAAATTAATACCCATATATATTTAATACATATTTATACTAAAATACATTTTAATATATATAGAAAAATAGAGAACTACGCAAATATATATATATATATATATATATATATATATATATATATATATATATATATACTAAACATTAATTACACTAATTATACATCTAACTAATTTCTGTTTAAATAATTTAATTAACTGATTATAAATTAATTAACTGATTAACAAATAATTTAATGATTAGTAAATTAATTAACTAATCTAATTATATAATTAAACTAATTAAATACTAATTAACTAATTACTAACTAATTAATGATTACTAAATTAACTAAACTAATTTTATAAATTAATTAAACTAATTATAGATTAATTAAACTAATTATTAATTAACTAAACTAATTATTAATTAACTAAACTAATTAATATATCACTAATTATATAAAATAAACTAATTATATAATATAAACTAATTATATTTATAAATTGATTTATAATCTACAGGGTTGAAGAAAGAGGGAAGAGAAAGGAGGGCTCATGTTTAGGGGGTCATCAGGAGAACCCTCATTGGTGGATACTTTAAAAAGGGAGCATGACCATGTGCCAACTCTAGAGCAGTTATTCCGAAGGACCAGATACCAGCTTTGAAATTATAGCCACTTCCTGGTTGCAACACCTCAGGAGCCATCCAGCATGGTGTGCCCACAAAAGTATTTCTTGAGCGTTGTCTATCATCTTTGTCAAACATAGAAGCTGAAACACCAAATTCCCCAATCTTCACAAGCCCAGAACTATCAAGAAGAATATTTCCAGCCTTTACATCATGATGGATATGCCCATGTCTGTGAAGGTACTCCAAAGCCTTGAGTGTCTTCTTTAGAATAGATCCAATAACAGCCTCCTCAAATCCATCAGGATATGCTATCTTTATAAGGTACAAACACGAACCTTCTGCCATGAATGGCATAACCACCCATAGGCATTTTTCAACAGCAAATGAGCAATATGCGCTTATCACATTTGGGTGATCTATTAATCTCATTGTTTGGGCTTCCCTTCGCATGTCATCGAGGTTACGGTTGCATCGATCGAGATCCAGACACTTGACGACGACGACCTCGGCGTCGGGAACGTAGATAGCTCTATAGACTGTGGCGCTGGCGCCATGGCCGACCTCCTCGAGGAGCTTGTAGTCCGTCGGAGCGAGGAGCAAGGCCGCCGGAGTCGTCGGCCTCTCGGGAAGAGGGGAGCAGCGGCTGCCAGCGGGGTGCAGACCGGAGTCGAGGGGACAGCGTCCAGCGGAGGGAGGAAGGGCTCGGTCTGGAGGAGCAGACGGAGGGGATTGACAGCGGGGGCTCGGGTGGCTGACCGGCCCGCCGGAGAGTGCAGTCGGCAGGTGGTGGGAGGCCGCCGGTGTAGAGATGGATGGGTGGATGGATGATGAGTGGTGAAGATGGAAAGGGAAGGAGCTCGAAGATCCGCCGGGGAGGAGCAGCGGGCTTCGGCGGGAGGAGGAGCTCGTAAAGCGGGGCCGCCGTGGAGAGCTGTCCGGCGGGGATAGTCGCCAGCGCCGGAGTCGAGCAGCGCCTGCCGGGTGCAGCGGGCGCCGGAATCCAGAGGGGGCCGGGAACAGTATGGGGTCGGCTTGGAACAGTAGATGAATAGTTCCAGGTTTTCCCCCCTTTCTTTCTCCTTTAAAATTCAAAAACTAAAGGAAGAAGAAGGGAAGAAGAAGAAAAGAAAAGAAAAGAAAGAGAAGAAGAAGGAAGAAGGAGTTTACATACGTAGGAGAAGAAATATGGGGCTTGCTTGGGGATTAGGGTTTTCTAGGGAAATGGGTAGATGTGACATTATATATGAAGAGGGTGTTGAATGAAAGGTGGGGATTGGCCCATTAATTGAGTGGTCCAGATTGGACATGGGAAAAATAACTCATGTGGGAAATAAGGGTGAGTGTTTAAATAAAATATTAGGTTCCCTCATTGTTCAACAATTGGGTGAGGCCACAAAATGCAAATTTGCAAATTTAGCCCCCTTAAATTTAGGAAATTGCACAAACACATGAAATGACGAAAATTTGGCGGGCGATTCGGTGTCCGGTGTTTTGTAGGGTCAGGGGACGCTGTAAGTTTGGTACGGGCTCAATTTACGGGCACTGGAATTAAATTAGGATTTTAGAATCAGATAAAATAGTATCCTCAATTTAAATAGAAATAAATGCAAGTTGTGTTCAACAATTAATTATGAGTACGTGGAGCCAAAATCAGGTCAGGTCATCAATACCAATATTGAAGAAGACTCAGAACAGCATATTACCCTAATTTGGGCCGCACGAAAAATAGGTCAAGATGGCCTCCAATTTTCGATTGGAACGCACAACGATGCAAAATAGGGATTTATTAAATAACGTCCGCGACGATTTTTGTGCGGCTAGAAATAATGCACAGAGAGCATAATTATGAGTTGCAAAAAATAGCAGAATGGAAGGCGGGCATGTCTAGGATAAGATTATAAAATTTGTTGGAAGACAGAAGTCAGGATACTGCTCCAAATATCGAAGCAAAGGCAATGCACAATAATAAAATACGGTAATTAATTACACCTCAATAAATAAATTCTAAAATAAAACAATTAACCTCAAAATTCTATAATTCCGACAGGTGCTCATCTACTGGCTTCTAGGTCAAGTCTACCATCACAACACAAATGAACACTGTCTATAATATAATATATTAAAGTATACATCACACAATTATTTAATTTAAATATATACTATTCATGCAATTAATTAATTATAACTACAATAATATTAAATATTGTAAAAAGTCAAAAATACTCCTGCTTTCAGAATGTGGTAGTGACAAATCCATCAGTGGTAATATACTGTCACAACAAGTCACACACAATTTATATCTCATCCACAACACCAATACTCAGTAGGAATAAAGAACTGAAAATATAACTGGATAACCAAGTAAGTATCGAGTCTGATAGTCAGGTGGAAACAAATCCACTAGAAAATAACTATACTGAAAAGCAACAAAATCTCTAAACAGTGGCAGTAGATCACAGGTACTCTGAGGGTAAGATATCCTCAGCCTGGTAAGTAGTATCCGGTCTAGGCCCATACTCCTGAGGATACTCCTGCTCGTCCATATCTGGAAAGGGACCAGGTCCTCAGAGGGACATAACAAGATACATAGAAGCATGCCAAAGAGTACTAAAATATAAACATTCAATGGGTCGCCTAACCATCTAAGTGAATACAGTTTGAGGACAACTTTGAGTGTAAGAGAAAGTGTAGGCTAGACATATGCCGACGTAATTCACCAATGGTGACAACTGGCTAGTATATGCCACATATGCCCCCCAACCCAAGGGCACACTGTAAACAAGAGTAAAAACTACATAAGAAAGTGGGTGTCCCATACACTTATGAATCGTCCTCCCCGTCCCAATGATCTATGCATGTTGCCTCTACCACATGCTAATCTCCTAAATAACTGCCAGGTCTACTGGCATACAAAGTTTCTATCAGCAGTTATTCCTAACGCACGGCCCTGCGTACAGGAGGCCATCCCTGTCACGCTGCCCATGATCTATATGAGACTCACAACTCGTGAAAGCCACTGTGTCACGGTTAATGAACCTAATGATGCTCTCTAATACTGGGGTGGTCTCATAAAGTAGGGTCAAAAATAAACATCTATATAAGTAGAATTAAACATGCATATATCAGCTGAAAGGTAAATAACAGTACTATGGGAAGGTATACTTGCCAAGCAAAAGTCCGTAAAGTGCACGTCCAAAGTTTTGTTAAGTTGTGATAAGAAGAAGGAGTTATTGTTTGGGAGTTGTAATTATATATATAGGAATAGGAAGGCGGTAGAATTTACTTAATGGTTAAGAAAACTATTGCTGTTGTTTTCTTCTTATTGATTTAGGTGTGCGGCTGAGGATATTTCCTAAAGAGTGGTGGAATGAGAAACTTACACGTGTAAAAGAGCAAGGCAAAGCAAAGTTGAGTTTTGCTTCTGCTGCTGATATTTTGTTTCCTAATGATTTGTGGTTGGATTTTACGCAGGGGTGAAATGAAGAGTTTACGCTGGGTAGTCTCTACGTATAGATGAGAAGTAGTGATGTAGCTGTTTTTACGCGCGACTTAATTTTACGCGTAGGGAAAAGAAAGATTTACGCATGGATGTTTTACTACTACTGCTGTGGATATTTACGCCGGGGTGATATACGGAGGTTTATGATAAACGGTTTTTACGCAGGGGTATACTGCTGCTTCTATTTCTCTATTTTACGCGTAGAATTGGTTTCTGCGGGGTTTTTGCTAATTGAGTTTTACGCAGGGGTGATTAACGGATTTCGGGTTTGGTCCAATAGAAATTTCTATTTTTCTTTTCTTTTCCTTATTATTCTACTTTAATAAATAATTTAATTAATTAATACGGTTTTCAGGAATGGGACTTTACATTCTACCCAACTTATAAAAATTTCGTCCTCGAAATTAAAATAAAAGTCAAAGATTGGTAGAAGATATAAATTAACAAAGTAATTCATACCTTGGTCGATGAATAGGTTCGGGAAATGTTGGCGCATGTCATCCTCGCATTCCCAAGTAGATACTCCTGGCGAGCTATATTTCCATGCCACACGGACTAAGGGAATAGACTGGTTTCTCAATACCTTCTCTCGACGATCAATGATTCCTACGGGTTGCTCTTGATATGTCAAGCTTGGCCCAACGGTGATCTCCGAATGGTCAAGAATATGACTGCTATCTGCCACATATCGCCTGAGCTGTGATACATGGAATACATCATGCACTCCCTCAAGTGAAGGTGGTAGCGCAAGTCGATATGCTACTTCTCCCACTCTTTCTAGTACATCAAATGGTCCAATATACCTTGGACTCAACTTTTCGCGCCCTCCGAACCGAATGGTGCCTCTGGTAGGTGATATCCTCAAGAAGACATGATCGCCCTCTTTAAATTCTAAAGGACGACGATGAAGGTCTGCCCATTACTATTGCCTATCTTGCGCTGCTCGCAAGTATCCTTGTATTTTCTTTACTGTCTCCACGGTGTTAATTACTAGCTCTGGTCCCAGGATTTGGCGTTCTCCCACGTCACTCCAACATACAGGAGATCTATACTTTCTTCCATATAATGCTTCAAATGGAGCCATCTGGATGCTTGCCTGATAGCTATTATTGTAAGAAAATTCCATAAGATATAGGTGATCCTTCCATGATCCCCCAAAGTCTAACATACAAGCCCTTAACATATCTTCTAGTATCTGAATAGTACGTTCTGACTGCCCATCTGTTTGAGGGTGATAAGATGTACTGAACTTCAGACGAGTTCCAAGGCTTTCTTGCATACTTTTCCAATAATGTGATATAAAGCGCGAGTCCCTGTCTTATACAATGCTGACTGGAATATCGTGCAATCTCACGATCTGCCTCATATATAAGTCAGCTAAAGCTTCTGTAGATTGGCCAACTTTAAAACGCAAGAAATGTGCTGACTTGGTGAGTCGGTCTACTATTACCCACACTGCATCTTTACCACTTGGACTCTTGGGAAAGCCCGTGACAAAGTCCATGGTGATATGTTCCCATTTCTATTCTGGAATCTGAAGTGGTTGCAATAATCTTGCCGTTCGTTGGTGCTCTGCTTTTACTTGTTGACATACCAAGCATTTAGCTATAAAGCGAGCTATCTCTCTTTTCATTCCATGCCACCAGAAATGCTGTCATAAGTCACGATACATCTTGGTGCCTCCAGGATGAATAGAATATATCGAACTATGAGCTTCTGTCATCAACTCCTGTCAAATTTCTCCATTGGGAACATAGAGACGATTACCATATCGTAATGTCCCGTCATCATGGATGTGCAGTCCTGTCTGCTCTCCAGCCTCTGTTCTTTCTTTTAATCTTTTGAATCTGACGTCTGTAGGTAATGCTGCCTTAATTCTCTCTTCTAGTGATGATTGTATTTGCAGGTTGACTAGTGTCCCGTCTGCTCCGGGCAATATTATTTCAATGCCAAGACCTTATAAATCTTCCAATAATTCCCTCTGTATTGTTAGGAAATAAGCTGCTGGTTTTCGGCTTAATGCATCTGCTACCACGTTAGCCTTGCCTGGGTGATAATGTAACTCTATCTCGAAATCTTTCATTAATTCGAGCCATCGACGTTGCCTCATATTTAATTCTTTTTGTGTGAAGACATACTTTAGGCTTTTGTGGTCTGTATAGATTTCCACCCGTTCTCCATATAAGTAATGTCTCCATATCTTCAAAGCAAATACAACTGCTGCAAGTTCCAAGTCATGAATTGGATAATTCTTCTCATGTACTCATAATTACCTAGATGCATATGCAATTACTTTACCATGCTGCATCAATACACATCCCAAGCTTTTTCCTGATGCGTCACTGTAAATCACATATCCTCCTGATACTGATGGAACAGTTAGTACTGGTGCTGTAGTCAATCGCTTCTTTAATTCCTCGAAAGCGACTTGGCACTCGTTAGTCCATATGAACTCTTGATCTTTGCAAGTCAACCGAGTCATAGGAGTTGCTATCCTTGAGAAGTTCTCCACGAATTATCGGTAATATCCCGCAAGTCCAAGGAAACTTCTTACTTCTGCTGCTGAAGTAGGAACAGGCCATGTCTCGACTGCCGAGATCTTTTCTGAATCAACAAAAATACCATCTCCTGTAATAACATGACCAAGAAACGAGACTTTGTCCAAAAAGAACTCACATTTACTGAGCTTCGCATATAACTGCTCTCTCCTCAAGGTCTCTAAAATAATTCGCAGGTGTTTCTCGTGCTCTTCGTGGTTCTTTGAATAGATAAGTATATCATCTATGAAGACGACCATGAACTGGTCCAAATACTGGTGGAAGACTCGATGCATTAAGTCCATAAAGATAGCTGGCGCATTGGTCAATCCAAATGGCATGACCAGAAATTCATAATGCCCATATCTTATCCGGAATGCGGTCTTCGAAATGTCCTCCTTCCGTACCTTCACCTGGTGATATTCCGATCTCAGATCTATCTTTGAGAACATCTTGGCTCCACTAAGCTGATCAAATAGGTCATCAATGCGTGGTAGTGGATATTTATTCTTCATTGTTACTAAATTTAAGGCTCTATAATCGATGCACATATGTACTGACCCATCCTTCTTTGGTACAAATAACACTGGTGCTCCCCAGGGTGATGCACTTGGTCGGATGAAACCTTTTTCTTCTAGTTCTTTCAATTGTGTCTTTAGTTCATCCATCTCCTTCTTTGCTAGTCTATAAATATGTGATGCTATGGGTGCTGCTCTTGGTGTCAATTCCATTGAGAATTTTACGTCTCTATCTGGGGGTAGTCCTGGTAATTCTTCTGGAAAGACGTCTTGGAATTCTGAAATAATGGGATGATAGACAACATCGCCCATTGTGAGCTGCATACCATCAAGGATTTCTGTGGATCCTCGTGCAAACTCAAGTTCAGGCTGGCCTAGTACTTTAAAAAGTATGCTTCCTCCAAAGCAATCGAAGAAGGTGTGGTACTTGCTCAGCCAGTCCATTCCAAGCACAATATCAAAAGTTGGCATAAGAAGGACTAAGAGTCGGGCATTCATCTCTCTGCCACGTATCGCTAAAGGACATGATCTACAAATTCTACTAATAGGTACTACTCCTCCTCCGGTAAGAATTCTAACACAACTAGATAAAGGTGTAGTGGTAATGTTGTGTTTGGCAATAAAACTAGATGATATGAATGAGTGAGTGGCTCCCGTATCAAATAATATCACAGCAGAAAAAGTAAAAACAAGAGTGATACCTGCTATGACATCAATCTCCTGATCCATGTCATATATTTCTATGGCAAAAGCTTGCCCATTCCTCTGTGGCTGTCCATGATTAGCCCTCAGGTACTGATCTTCCTGGGTAGGTAGCGGTGGCCTTTGCTGAAATTCTCCTGCTGCTGGAGGTCGAGGTGCTCCTGGTCTAGCCATCTGTTGAACTGGCCTTGGTGCTGGAAGTGCTAGTCTCTGTGCTGGAGGTGGAAGTGTTGATGCTTGATGCATAGGACAGTCTTTCAATATATGCTGTCCAAAACCACATCTCATACACTGTCCTAGGCGAGCTCGACAGTCTCTTCTAATATGTCCATGTTTGCCACAATGATGGCAGAGGGGTTTTTCTGGGATCTGGTATGGTCCCGCTCTTTGCTGGTACTGCTGTTGCTGAGCTAAAGGACGTCTGATAGGTCCTCCTTGTTGTGTCCTAACCGGTCCCTGTTGTATCCTTGTTGGTCCTTGTTGTATCCTCAATTGTCCTCCCTTTCCTCTGCTGATAGTTTCTTGCAATCTGGCTTCGGTTAGTAGTTCAGCATAAGAGATTCGGGACTGGGAGCTTGTATAGTATTGGAGCTCCTGAGTCAGTCCACGATAAAATCTCTTAGCCTTGGCCAAGTCATCTGGTATCAAAGCAACGCCATATTTGCTGAGGCGGCTAAATTCAGCATCATACTCGTCTACTTTTCGGTTTCTCTGCTCTAGGTAGAGAAATTGATCGTATAATGCATCTCTGACAGTGTCCGAAAAGTACTTTCTTTCAAAGTATTCCAGGAATTGCTCCCATGTCTGGTATGGACCCAGCTAGCGCTCCATGGATTCCCACCAGTGATGGACATTATCATCTAGAAGCATTCTCACACCCGTCATCCACAGCTCTGTAGGTAGCTGTGATGCTTCTAATAACTTCCGAGTGTGAGTGATCCAGTTGGTAGTTTCTTCTGGACTCTCAATGCCCTTGTACGGCCTTGGACCCATTTGTACAAAGTCCTTTACTGAACCAACTCTAGCTCGAGGTTCTGGAGCTAGTGCTTGAGCTGGTACAGCAGCCTGTGCAGCCATCCTTTCAAGTGCTGCCAGAAATTCTTGTCGTTGCTCAGCTGCCTATTGCCTCTGTTCCTGCATCATTATCTGGAAGAATTGGAACAGTTGAGTCTGGCCGTCCTGCGGTGTTGATGAGACTGGAAGGGTCCCATTAGGTGGAATAGGAAAGTCAGATGGAGCTAGATTAGGAATCTGTCCATCTGATCCTGAAAATCTAGGGTTCGTTGCAGTCCCTCCCTGAGTGTGACCATTGACTCCAGGAGTTGTGTCACCATCAGTGATAGTACATTCTTTCTGCATATCCATCTTTCTGCAGTTTTAATGTACACAATTGTTTAGGCAAAGTATGGAAATCGAATAGGATACAAGTATAAAATAGGATGTAGAAGTATGAAATACGCTGGAGAGTTGTCCGCGTAAAACATAGCTTCAGAGCTAGCTGCGTAGAGCAGGGCTCCAAGAAAGTTTGGCGTAAAGAAAAGATTTCAAATCGTCGGCGTAAAACATAGTTCAAGATTTATTCGCATAAAGGTCTATGCGTAAAATCTGCGTAGATTTATGACTAGCCAGTCCTATAGCCTGCATAGGCCACCACCAAAAATATGTTACGCCCCAGCCCCAAAATACGTAGGACTAGAAATACGTAACACGTCCAACCGTATATATATGAACTCCAATATATGGAAACCATATACACACGTACGCTGTAAATGAATATGCAATCCATCAGTGGTAATATAATGTCACAACAAGTCACACACAATCTATATCTCATCCACAACACCAATACTCAGTAGGAATAAAGAGCTAAAAATATAACTGGATAACGAAGTAAGTATCGAGTCTGATAGTCAGGTGGAAACAAATCCACTACAAAATAATTATACTGAGGAGCAACAAAATCTCTAAACAGTGGCAGTAGATCACAGGTACGCTGAGGGTAAGATCTCCTCAGCCTAGTAAGTAGCATCTGGTCCAGGCCCATACTCCTAAGGATACTCCTGCTCGTCCATATCTGGAAAGGGACCAGGTCCTCAGAGGGACATAACAAGATACATAGAAGCATGCCAAAGAGTACTGAAATATAAACATTCAATGGGTTGCCTAACCATCTAAGTGAATGCAGTTTGAGGACAACTTTGAGTGTAAGAGAAAGTGTAGGCTAGACATATGCCGACGTAATTCACCAATCGTGACAACTGGCTAGTATATGCCACATATGCCCCCCAACCCAGGGGCGCACTGTAAACAAGAGTGAAAACTACATAAGAAAGTGGGTGTCCCGTACACTTATGAGTCGTCCTTCCCATCCCAATGATCTATGCATGTTGCCTCCACCACATGCTAATCCCCTAAATAACTGCCAGATCGACTAGCATACAAAGTTTCTATCAGCAGTCATTCCTAACGCATGGCCCTGCGTACAGGAGGCCATCCCTGTCACGCTGCACGTGATCTATATGAGACTCATAACTCGTGAAAGCCACTGTGTCACGGTTAATGAACCTAATGATGCTCTCTAATACTGGGGTGGTCTCATAAAGTAGGGTCAAAAATAAACATCTATATAAGTAGAATTAAACATGCATGTATCAGCTGAAAGGTAAATAACAGTATTAGGGTAAGGTATACTTGCCAAGCAAAAGTCCGTAAAGTGCACGTCCAAAGTTTTGTTAAATTGTGATAAGAAGAAGGAGTTATTGTTTGGGAGTTGTAATTATATATATAGGAATAAGGAGGCGGTAGAATTTACTTAATGGTTAAGAAAACTATTCCTGTTGTTTTCTTCTTATTGGTTTAGGTGTGCGGCTGAGGATATTTCCTAAAGAGTGGTGGAATGAGAAACTTACACGTGTAAAAGAGCAAGTCAAAGCAAAGTTGAGTTTTGCTTCTGCTGCTGATATTTTCTTTCCTAATGATTTATGGTTGGATTTTACGCAGGGGTGAAAGAAAGAGTTTACGCTGGGTAGTCTCTACATATAGATGAGAAGTAGTGATGTAGCTGTTTTTACGCGCGACTTAATTTTACGCGTAGGGAAAAGAAAGATTTACGCATGGATGTTTTACTACTACTGTTGTGGATATTTACGCCGGGGTGATATACGCAGGTTTATGATAAACAGTTTTTACGCAGGGGTATACTGCTGCTTCTATTTCTCTATTTTACGCGCAGAATTGGTTTCTGCAGGGTTTTTGCTAATTGAATTTTACGCTGGGGTGATTAACGGATTTCGGGTTTGGTCCAATAGGAATTTCTATTTTTCTTTTCTTTTCTTTTCCTTATTATTCTACTTTAATAAATAATTTAATTAATTAATACGGTTTTCAAGAATGGGGCTTTACATTCTACCCAACTTATAAAAATTGCGTCCTCGAAATTAAAATAAAAGTCAAGGATTGGTAGAAGATATAAATTAACAAAGTAATTCATACCTTCGTCGATGAATAGGTTCGGGAAATGTTGGCGCATGTCATCCTCGCGTTCCCAAGTAGATTCTCCTGGCGAGCCATATTTCCATGCCACACGGACTAAGGGAATAGACTGGTTTCTCAATACCTTCTCCCAACGATCAATGATTCCTACGGGTTGCTCTTGATAACATGTCACGCCCCAGTCCCAAAATACGTAGGACTAGGAATACGTAACACGCCCAGCCATATATATATGAACTCCAATATATGAAAACCATATACACACGTACGATGTAAATGAATATGCAATCCATCAGTGGTAATATACTGTCACAATAAGTCACACACAATCTATATCTCATCCACAACACCAATACTCAGTAGGAATAAAGAGCTGAAAATATAACTGGATAACCAAGTAAGTATCGAGTCTGATAGTCAGCTGGAAATAAATCCACTACAAAATAACTATTCTGAAAAGCAACAAAATCTATAAACAGTGGCAGTAGATCACAGGTACTCTGAGGGTAAGATCTCCTCAACCTGGTAAGTAGCATCCGGTCCTGGCCCATACTCCTGAGGATACTCCTGCTCGTCCATATCTGGAAAGGGACCAGGTCCTCAGAGGGACATAACAAGATACATAGAAGCTTGCCAAAGAGTACTGAAATATAAACATTCAATGGGTCGCCTAACCATCTAAGTGAATGCAGTTTGACGACAACTTTGAGTGTAAGAAAAAGTGTAGGCTAGACATATGCCGACGTAATTCACCAATCGTGACAACTGGCTAGTATATGCCACATATGCCCCCCAACCCAGGGGCGCACTGTAAACAAGAGTGAAAACTACATAAGAAAGTGGGTGTCCCGTACACTTATGAGTCATCCTCCCCGTCCCAATGATCTATGCATGTTGCCTCCACCACATGCTAATCCCCTAAATAACTGCCAGGTCTACTAGCATACAAAGTTTCTATCAGCAGTCATTCCTAACGCACGGCCCTGCGTACAGGAGGCCATCTCTGTCACGCTACCCGTGATCTATATGAGACTCATAACTCGTGAAAGCCACTGTGTCACGGTTAATGAACCTAATGATGCTCTCTAATACTGGGGTGGTCTCATAAAGTAGGGTCAAAAATAAACATCTATATAAGTAGAATTAAACATGCATGTATCAGCTGAAAGGTAAATAACAGTACTATGGCAAGGTATACTTGCCAAGCAAAAGTCCGTAAAGTGCACGTCCAAAGTTTTGTTAAGTTGTGATAAGAAGAAGGAGTTATTGTTTGGGAGTTGTAATTATATATATAGGAATAGGGAGGCAGTGGAATTTACTTAATGGTTAAGAAAACTATTGCTGTTGTTTTCTTCTTATTGGTTTAGGTGTGCGGCTGAGGATATTTCCTAAAGAGTGGTGGAATGAGAAACTTACACGTGTAAAAGAGCAAGGCAAAGCAAAGTTGAGTTTTGCTTCTGCTGCTGATATTTTCTTTCCTAATGATTTGTGGTTGGATTTTACGCAGGGGTGAAAGGAAGAGTTTACGCTGGGTAGTCTCTACGTATAGATGAGAAGTAGTGATGTAGCTGTTTTTATGCGCGACTTAATTTTACGCGTAGGGAAAAGAAAGATTTACGCATGGATATTTTACTACTACTGCTGTGGATATTTACGCCGGGGTGATATACGCAGGTTTATGATAAACGGTTTTTACGCAGGGGTATACTGCTGCTTCTATTTCTCTATTTTATGCGCAGAATTGGTTTCTGCAGGGTTTTTATTAATTGAGTTTTATGCTGGGGTGATTAATGGATTTCGGATTTGGTCCAATAGAAATTTCTGTTTTTCTTTTCTTTTCCTTATTATTCTACTTTAATAAATAATTTAATTAATTAATACGATTTTCAGGAATGGGGCTTTACATTCTATCCAACTTATAAAAATTTCGTCCTCGAAATTAAAATAAAAGTCAAGGATTGGTAGAAGAAATAAATTAACAAAGTAATTCATACCTTGGTCGATGAATAGGTTCGGGAAATGTTGGCGCATGTCATCCTCGCGTTCCCAAGTAGATTCTCCTGGCGAGCCATGTTTCCATGCCATACGGACTAAGGGAATATACTGGTTTCTCAATACCTTCTCTCGACGATCAATGATTCCTACGGGTTGCTCTTGATAACATGTCACGCCCCAGTCCCAAAATACGTAGGACTAGGAATACGTAACACGCCCAGCCGTATATATATGAACTCCAATATATGAAAACCATATACACACGTACGCTGTAAATGAATATGCAATCCATCAGTGGTAATATACTGTCACAATAAGTCACACACAATCTATATCTCATCCACAACACCAATACTCAGTAGGAATAAAGAGCTGAAAATATAACTGGATAACCAAGTAAGTATCGAGTCTGATAGTCAGGTGGAAACAAATCCACTACAAAATAACTATACTGAAAAGCAACAAAATCTCTAAACAGTGGCAGTAGATCACAGGTACTCTGAGGGTAAGATCTCCTCAACCTGGTAAGTAGCATCCGGTCCAGGCCCATACTCCTGAGGATACTCCTGCTCGTCCATATCTGGAAAGGGACCAGGTCCTCAGAGGGACATAACAAGATACATAGAAGCATGCCAAAGAGTACTGAAATATAAACATTCAATGGGTCGCCTAACCATCTAAGTGAATGCAGTTTGAGGACAACTTTGATTGTAAGAGAAAGTGTAGGCTAGACATATGCCGACGTAATTCACCAATCGTGACAACTGGCTAGTATATGCCACATATGCCCCCCAACCCAGGGGCGCACTGTAAACAAGAGTAAAAACTACATAAGAAAGTGGGTGTCCCGTACACTTATGAGTCGTCCTCCCCGTCCCAATGATCTATGCATGTTGCCTCCACCACATGCTAATCCCCTAAATAACTGCCAGGTCTACTAGCATACAAAGTTTCTATCAACAGTCATTCCTAACGCACGGCCCTGCGTACAGGAGGCCATCTCTGTCACGCTGCCCGTGATCTATATGAGACTCATAACTCGTGAAAGCCACTGTGTCACGGTTAATGAACCTAATGATGCTCTCTAATACTGGGGTGGTCTCATAAAGTAGGATCAAAAATAAACATCTATATAAGTAGAATTAAACATGCATGTATCAGCTGAAAGGTAAATAACAGTACTATGGCAAGGTATACTTGCCAAGCAAAAGTCCGTAAAGTGCACGTCCAAAGTTTTGTTAAGTTGTGATAAGAAAAAGGAGTTATTGTTTGGGAGTTGTAATTATATATATAGGAATAGGGAGGCGGTGGAATTTACTTAATGGTTAAGAAAACTATTGTTGTTGTTTTTTTCTTATTGGTTTAGGTGTGCGGCTGAGGATATTTCCTAAAGAGTGGTGGAATGAGAAACTTACACGTGTAAAAGAGCAAGGCAAAGCAAAGTTGATTTTTGCTTCTGCTGCTGATATTTTATTTCCTAATGATTTGTGGTTGGATTTTACGCAGGGGTGAAAGGAAGAGTTTACGCTGGGTAGTCTCTACGTATAGATGAGAAGTAGTGATATAGCTGTTTTTACGCGCGACTTAATTTTACGTGTAGGGAAAAGAAAGATTTACGCATGGATGTTTTACTACTACTGTTGTGGATATTTACGCCGGGGTGATATACGCAGGTTTATGATAAACAGTTTTTACGCAGGGGTATACTGCTGCTTCTATTTCTCTATTTTACGCGCAGAATTGGTTTCTGCAGGGTTTTTACTAATTGAGTTTTTGGCTGGGGTGATTAACGGATTTCGGGTTTGGTCCAATAGAAATTTCTGTTTTTCTTTTCTTTTCCTTATTATTCTACTTTAATAAATAATTTAATTAATTAATATGGTTTTCAAGAATGGGGCTTTATATTCTACCCAACTTATAAAAATTTAGTCCTCGAAATTAAAATAAAAGTCAAGGATTGGTAGAAGATATAAATTAACAAAGTAATTCATACCTTGGTCGATGAATAGGTTCGGGAAATGTTGGCGCATGTCACCCTCGCGTTCCCAAGTAGATTCTCCTGGCGAGCCATGTTTCCATGCCACACGGACTAAGGGAATAGACTGGTTTCTCAATACCTTCTCTCGACGATCAATGATTCCTACGGGTTGCTCTTGATAACATGTCACGCCCCAGTCCCAAAATACGTAGGACTAGGAATATGTAACACGCCCAGCCGTATATATATGAACTCCAATATATAAAAACTATATACACACGTATGCTGTAAATGAATATGCAATCAATCAGTGGTAATATACTGTCACAATAAGTCACACACAATCTATATCTCATCCACAACACCAATACTCAGTAGGAATAAAGAGCTGAAAATATAACTGGATAACCAAGTAAGTATCGAGTCTGATAGTCAGGTGGAAACAAATCCACTACAAAATAACTATACTGAAAAGCCACAAAATCTCTAAACAGTGGCAGTAGATCACAGGTACTCTGAGGGTAAGATCTCCTCAACCTGGTAAGTAGCATCCGGTCCAGGCCCATACTCCTGAGGATACTCCTGCTCGTCCATATCTGGAAAGGGACCAGGTCCTCAGAGGGACATAACAAGATACATAGAAGCATGCCAAAGAGTACTGAAATATAAACATTCAATGGGTCGCCTAACCATCTAAGTGAATGGAGTTTGAGGACAACTTTGAGTGTAAGAAAAAGTGTAGGCTAGACATATGCCGACGTAATTCACCAATCGTGACAACTGGCTAGTATATGCCACATATGCCCCCCAACCCAGGGGCGCACTGTAAACAAGAGTGAAAACTACATAAGAAAGTGGGTGTCCCGTACACTTATGAGTCATCCTCCCCGTCCCAATGATCTATGCATGTTGCCTCCACCACATGCTAATCCCCTAAATAACTGCCAGGTCTACTAGCATACAAAGTTTCTATCAGCAGTTATTCCTAACGCACGGCCCTGCGTACAGGAGGCCATCTCTGTCACGCTACCCGTGATCTATATGAGACTCATAACTCGTGAAAGCCACTGTGTCACGGTTAATGAACCTAATGATGCTCTCTAATACTGGGGTGGTCTCATAAAGTAGGGTCAAAAATAAACATCTATATAAGTAGAATTAAACATGCATGTATCAGCTGAAAGGTAAATAACAGTACTATGGCAAGGTATACTTGCCAAGCAAAAGTCCGTAAAGTGCACGTCCAAAGTTTTGTTAAGTTGTGATAAGAAGAATGAGTTATTGTTTGGGAGTTGTAATTATATATATAGGAATAGGGAGGCAGTGGAATTTACTTAATGGTTAAGAAAACTATTGCTGTTGTTTTCTTCTTATTGGTTTAGGTGTGCGGCTGAGGATATTTCCTAAAGAGTGGTGGAATGAGAAACTTACACGTGTAAAAGAGCAAGGCAAAGCAAAGTTGAGTTTTGCTTCTGCTGCTGATATTTTCTTTCCTAATGATTTGTGGTTGGATTTTACGCAGGGGTGAAAGGAAGAGTTTACGCTGGGTAGTCTCTACGTATAGATGAGAAGTAGTGATGTAGCTGTTTTTACGCGCGACTTAATTTTACGCGTAGGGAAAAGAAAGATTTACGCATGGATGTTTTACTACTACTGCTGTGGATATTTACGCCGGGGTGATATACGCAGGTTTATGATAAACGGTTTTTACGCAGGGGTATACTGCTGCTTCTATTTCTCTATTTTATGCGCAGAATTGGTTTCTGCAGGGTTTTTATTAATTGAGTTTTATGCTGGGGTGATTAACGGATTTCGGATTTGGTCCAATAGAAATTTCTGTTTTTCTTTTCTTTTCCTTATTATTCTACTTTAATAAATAATTTAATTAATTAATACGGTTTTCAGGAATGGGGCTTTACATTCTACCCAACTTATAAAAATTTCGTCCTCGAAATTAAAATAAAAGTCAAGGATTGGTAGAAGAAATAAATTAACAAAGTAATTCATACCTTGGTCGATGAATAGGTTCGGGAAATGTTGGCGCATGTCATCCTCGCGTTCCCAAGTAGATTCTCCTGGCGAGCCATGTTTCCATGCCACACGGACTAAGGGAATATACTGGTTTCTCAATACCTTCTCTCGACGATCAATGATTCCTACGGGTTGCTCTTGATAACATGTCACGCCCCAGTCCCAAAATACGTAGGACTAGGAATACGTAACACGCCCAGCCGTATATATATGAACTCCAATATATGAAAACCATATACACACGTACGCTGTAAATGAATATGCAATCCATCAGTGGTAATATACTGTCACAATAAGTCACACACAATCTATATCTCATCCACAACACCAATACTCAGTAGGAATAAAGAGCTAAAAATATAACTGGATAACCAAGTAAGTATCGAGTCTGATAGTCAGGTGGAAACAAATCCACTACAAAATAACTATACTGAAAAGCAACAAAATCTCTAAACAGTGGCAGTAGATCACAGGTACTCTGAGGGTAAGATCTCCTCAACCTGGTAAGTAGCATCCGGTCCAGGCCCATACTCCTGAGGATACTCCTGCTCGTCCATATCTGGAAAGGGACCAGGTCCTCAGAGGGACATAACAAGATATATAGAAGCATGCCAAAGAGTACTGAAATATAAACATTCAATGGGTCGCCTAACCATCTAAGTGAATGCAGTTTGAGGACAACTTTGATTGTAAGAGAAAGTGTAGGCTAGACATATGCCGACGTAATTCACCAATCGTGACAACTGGCTAGTATATGCCACATATGCCCCCCAACCCAGGGGCGCACTGTAAACAAGAGTAAAAACTACATAAGAAAGTGGGTGTCCCGTACACTTATGAGTCGTCCTCCCCGTCCCAATGATCTATGCATGTTGCCTCCACCACATGCTAATCCCCTAAATAACTGCCAGGTCTACTAGCATACAAAGTTTCTATCAACAGTCATTCCTAACGCACGGCCCTGCGTACAGGAGGCCATCTCTGTCACGCTGCCCGTGATCTATATGAGACTCATAACTCGTGAAAGCCACTGTGTCACGGTTAATGAACCTAATGATGCTCTCTAATACTGGGGTGGTCTCATAAAGTAGGATCAAAAATAAACATCTATATAAGTAGAATTAAACATGCATGTATCAGCTGAAAGGTAAATAACAGTACTATGGCAAGGTATACTTGCCAAGCAAAAGTCCGTAAAGTGCACGTCCAAAGTTTTGTTAAGTTGTGATAAGAAAAAGGAGTTATTGTTTGGGAGTTGTAATTATATATATAGGAATAGGGAGGCGGTGGAATTTACTTAATGGTTAAGAAAACTATTGTTGTTGTTTTTTTCTTATTGGTTTAGGTGTGCGGCTGAGGATATTTCCTAAAGAGTGGTGGAATGAGAAACTTACACGTGTAAAAGAGCAAGGCAAAGCAAAGTTGATTTTTGCTTCTGCTGCTGATATTTTATTTCCTAATGATTTGTGGTTGGATTTTACGCAGGGGTGAAAGGAAGAGTTTACGCTGGGTAGTCTCTACGTATAGATGAGAAGTAGTGATATAGCTATTTTTATGCGCGACTTAATTTTACGTGTAGGGAAAAGAAAGATTTACGCATGGATGTTTTACTACTACTGCTGTGGATATTTACGCCGGGGTGATATACGCAGGTTTATGATAAACAGTTTTTACGCAGGGGTATACTGCTGCTTCTATTTCTCTATTTTACGCGCAGAATTGGTTTCTGCAGGGTTTTTACTAATTGAGTTTTTGGCTGGGGTGATTAACGGATTTCGGGTTTGGTCCAATAGAAATTTCTGTTTTTCTTTTCTTTTCCTTATTATTCTACTTTAATAAATAATTTAATTAATTAATATGGTTTTCAGGAATGGGGCTTTACATTCTACCCAACTTATAAAAATTTTGTCCTCGAAATTAAAATAAAAGTCAAGGATTGGTAGAAGATATAAATTAACAAAGTAATTCATACCTTGGTCGATGAATAGGTTCGGGAAATGTTGGCGCATGTCACCCTCGCGTTCGCAAGTAGATTCTCCTGGCGAGCCATGTTTCCATGCCACACGGACTAAGGGAATAGACTGGTTTCTCAATACCTTCTCTCGACGATCAATGATTCCTACGGGTTGCTCTTGATAACATGTCACGCCCCAGTCCCAAAATACGTAGGACTAGGAATATGTAACACGCCCAGCCGTATATATATGAACTCCAATATATAAAAACCATATACACACGTATGCTGTAAATGAATATGCAATCAATCAGTGGTAATATACTGTCACAATAAGTCACACACAATCTATATCTCATCCACAACACCAATACTCAGTAGGAATAAAGAGCTGAAAATATAACTGGATAACCAAGTAAGTATCGAGTCTGATAGTCAGGTGGAAACAAATCCACTACAAAATAACTATACTGAAAAGCCACAAAATCTCTAAACAGTGGCAGTAGATCACAGGTACTCTGAGGGTAAGATCTCCTCAACCTGGTAAGTAGCATCCGGTCCAGGCCCATACTCCTGAGGATACTCCTGCTCGTCCATATCTGGAAAGGGACCAGGTCCTCAGAGGGACATAACAAGATACATAGAAGCATGCCAAAGAGTACTGAAATATAAACATTCAATGGGTCGCCTAACCATCTAAGTGAATGGAGTTTGAGGACAACTTTGAGTGTAAGAAAAAGTGTAGGCTAGACATATGCCGACGTAATTCACCAATCGTGACAACTGGCTAGTATATGCCACATATGCCCCCCAACCCAGGGGCGCACTGTAAACAAGAGTGAAAACTACATAAGAAAGTGGGTGTCCCGTACACTTATGAGTCATCCTCCCCGTCCCAATGATCTATGCATGTTGCCTCCACCACATGCTAATCCCCTAAATAACTGCCAGGTCTACTAGCATACAAAGTTTCTATCAGCAGTCATTCCTAACGCACGGCCCTGCGTACAGGAGGCCATCTCTGTCACGCTACCCGTGATCTATATGAGACTCATAACTCGTGAAAGCCACCGTGTCACGGTTAATGAACCTAATGATGCTCTCTAATACTGGGGTGGTCTCATAAAGTAGGGTCAAAAATAAACATCTATATAAGTAGAATTAAATATGCATGTATCAGCTGAAAGGTAAATAACAGTACTATGGCAAGGTATACTTGCCAAGCAAAAGTCCGTAAAGTGCACGTCCAAAGTTTTGTTAAGTTGTGATAAGAAGAAGGAGTTATTGTTTGGGAGTTGTAATTATATATATAGGAATAGGGAGGCAGTGGAATTTACTTAATGGTTAAGAAAACTATTGCTGTTGTTTTCTTCTTATTGGTTTAGGTGTGCGGCTGAGGATATTTCCTAAAGAGTGGTGGAATGAGAAACTTACACGTGTAAAAGAGCAAGGCAAAGCAAAGTTGAGTTTTGCTTCTGCTGCTGATATTTTCTTTCCTAATGATTTGTGGTTGGATTTTACGCAGGGGTGAAAGGAAGAGTTTACGCTGGGTAGTCTCTACGTATAGATGAGAAGTAGTGATGTAGCTATTTTTACGCGCGACTTAATTTTACGCGTAGGGAAAAGAAAGATTTACGCATGGATGTTTTACTACTACTGTTGTGGATATTTACGCCGGGGTGATATACGCAGGTTTATGATAAACGGTTTTTACGCAGGGGTATACTGCTGCTTCTATTTCTCTATTTTACGCGCAGAATTGGTTTCTGCAGGGTTTTTGCTAATTGAGTTTTACGCAGGGGTGATTAACGGATTTCGGGTTTGGTCCAATAGTAATTTCTATTTTTCTTTTCTTTTCCTTATTATTCTACTTTAATAAATAATTTAATTAATTAATACGGTTTTCAGGAATGGGGCTTTACAGGTACATTCGAGTGTATCAGCACGAATACGAGCAGTCAAGTCAGAAACACGAAGTAGGTCCAATCAGGTCCTCTTGTAACCATGTAATCAAGTCAGATGCATGTTCATTGTGGTGATGGTCACATATTATATGGACTAGTTGTACATGACATGAATCATCAGTACAAGTCACTTGTTCATGGGATATAGTCAACTATCATCAAGTTCATTGCTCTTGTACCACTCATTATGGTCAAGAAAATATATGATCAATTAAGGGGAAACAAAAATCCTAGCATGTATCAAGTATACGCCTCAATCAGACAAGCATAGAAAGCAAACCAGTAAAGCTGCATACAATCGACCCAACAAGTAGGAGTGGCGTATAATTATGTCATGGTACAACCCTGACAAAAGTGCGCACACAAACGGATGGAACGAGCTAAGTGTAAACCGTTGAGAAAATAATCTTGTCGTACAAAGCTTATATGCGGGCAAACAAGTTTGGTGTACAAATGTATGCCAACCGAATAACACGCAATCCAAAGTTGTAGGCTAAATGACAAAGCACACGAACCAAAAAGTATGACAGTCGAGGAGCAAGAGAGTCGAGGGCACATAAATCAAAAACACACAATTCGAGAAACCAACCGGCCAAATCTTCGTTCCTAAGGAAACGATGAAAAGAAGGAAAAGTGTGCCAAAAAGCCAAAGTGAGCCAACTAAGAAGAGTGCGCCAACGACAAAGTTGATCAATAAGGAAGGTTGGCATACTTTTATTTGTCAAAGGAAAACTCTGAAGGGGAACGCACCAAAAGAGTGCCAGGGACCATTCTTCCCAAAGTGCGCCCATGACAGCATCTCCGAGTCACTGGTGTACAATTGCAAAGAAAGGGTGTAGTACTCAAAGTACTCAGCTAGAGTAGGTTTAGCACAAAGTGCGCCCAAGGGTATATTGGCGTATTTCTACACCAACAAGAGAAATTGCACACTTTTTGTGTCCATTGTTCTTCTTCCCTTGCCATCAACCATTCCCTGGCCATCAACCATGGTTGGTGTATTCTTCAGAGTTTTCAGCACTGAACTCAGCTGAACTCCAAATCCAACGAAATCAAAAGCAAAGATAAGTAAAATGTAATACTCTACAATATGAGCCAAATAATTTTCAAAATTACTAAGTTTTAGGAGATCAATCCCTAAGAAATATATCAAGAAACCCACATGAAACCCATAGATCAAGAACTTAGATCTAGCCAGTGAAACCGAAAACAACAAGTACTAAATATGTAAAGATATATGCTAACAATATACAAGAAATAACTAAAACCGAAAAACATGCATGATACGTATTTCTTCGCCCAAGCAAGATGCACTTGCCTATGAAGAAAGAAGAAGATAGAGAATAAGTGAAGAAAAAGAAAGAAGGAAGGAATATATATAAGTTTAGGGTTCGGTTGTGATCCGTTGGATCAAGCAAGGTCAATCCATGCCACACGGTTAAACCATGAACCCAAACCAAGCCAAGACATGGGTTCAATCTAGACCGCTCAGGTCAAGCGAACCAAAAACACACACCAAAGTGCACCAGGAACAAAGTGTAACACAAGCAAGCATGCATCCACAAAAGTGCACCTGGAATGGGGAGTGACAGCTAACCATCGAGCGGGAGATATATTAGATCTTATAGCTCCACTACGAAATATGGTCATACAAAACCAGTGGGGTCAACCCCCAGATAGAAAGTATTATAAGAAAATCTCTATGGTATACTAAAACCAGCATGCAAGAAATAACAAAAAAGTAGGAAAATAACACATTAAATAATATGTTAAGAAAGAATAATAAAGATTGAGTAAGATATAGATCAATACAATCCATGCGGCCAACCATTTAATTACATCTTGATATCGTTAGCTAGATAGGGTTATCAGAAGTCATGTTTACTAACATATACAAGTTTAAGGTTCGGGAGACTTGCACTAAAGGCTATATAGGCTAAGTCAGTCCAAGAATAGTATATATTAGGCATCATTCGATGGTGAGCAAGTAATTAGTATATAAGACGCATTACACAATGGTCTAATAATGTGTCCCTCACAACTGAGAACTCTATAACCATATAAGGCCCTAACCAACAGGGACAAAATGAAACCCAAAAACCTTCCATACCATTGCATTAGGTAAATCAAACTAGTGATTTCATTCTGATAATTTTAAATTTAGTTCCAGGTTGTGGGCGTCCATATAACTCAGCATATGATAATACTTATCCTCGAGGAAATTTATGGAAAAGATAAGTAGGTTAAACAACTAAAAGACAAATACTTGACAAGACAAGAAACCCATGTAGCTGTGATCAAGAAAAAATAGAGTGCGTTGCTAGAAGCCACCTAGATATATCGATAAAAGACTAGCAAGATGTACTTGTCATTTTGGAATCAAGAATGTCAATATATATTCTAAGAGAAGGCCAGCCATATCAGTATACTACCATAATGAGACTAACTTTAGGAGATAGTGATCCAGCTCAAGGGATACGTCCGTATTCAAAAACATTTGCGAAATAAACATGATAACTTGAATTTAATAGCATATTAGGTACTAGTGTGTATGAGATACCAAACCATTGTGAAAGCAATATATAGAAGGTAGGTTTTGTATAATAAACTAAAGTACTAGAGTAAATTGCTCAAGAAATTAGTAGAAGTAACCGAGGAATTCAGTATCAAAAAATATCCATATTTTTGATGAATCCAGAATACATCAATACAGGAGATCCAACTGTTTGATCCCTACAAAATGTGACTTACATACTTACAATAATACCTAGATATTGTGTATCAATTTTTATGACAATTGTCGATAAAATTGGCATGCAAATCAATCATAAAAATTGGATAAAATAAACATTCTGTCAAAAAAAAATTAGTATCCTGTCACTATACTATCTACAAGGATAAAGTTCTGAAATGCAGGAAAACAGTATATTTTTAGTATATTTTTATTATATATTTTAGGCATTTCCAGAAAATAGAACTATTATTGCATTGGTCGAAGATACCTAACTAAAATCATATCTAACAAGTACACCATGTCATAATTCCTCCATAGGGCAGTGCGGCAAGAATCAAGTAGACACACAACCCGTGTATGAGACCATGACAAAACCTATATAAGTCATAAAAATTATCAGAATTCGATCAATACTCGATCGATTTGAGCCTCGTCGAGGGCAGCGGACTCGATACGTCAGTGCTCTCGACTGCAGATAGTGCAAACATGCAAACACTAGAAAATCCAAGAGATTCAAATCCAAACTATATAATTTTGAAGACATTTTCGAGAGAGCAAGGTGTACTTATTATTGATAGGCGATGTGACCGACAAAGACACTTGGGATGATGTGTAGTTCTCATGTCCACAACTAGGGAAGTTCAAAAGCATAAGCCTCACTCCCAAATGCTCATAAGCTCTCAAGAGATTGTAATAAGAGTGAATGAGTGGGAGAGAAGTGAATTAAAGCCATGGCTCTTGGCTTCTTCTCTCACACACCAAGAGAAAAGGGAGAAGAGAATGAGAGAATGATTTAGAGAAAGAGAAATTAGAGAGGATATAAATATCCAAAAATGACCGTGGCTAATGCATGACAATCCAACATCTCATTATCACATGTAGCATTATTGTTCCTACTCAAAACAGCCAAGACAACATACTGTCAAAAAATTCAGAAAATCTCAGGAATTCAAAAAATAGAGTATATTATTAGTATACTGCCATTATATGTCTATATGGTAAAAATTTAGAAAATCCTAAATTCCAAAATATTAATGTACACATGGGTTCTAGTTAGGGTACATAGTCATTTTAGGGTCTCTTCTAATCTCAGGAAGGTTATAATTTAATGTTTCTCAAAAAAATCTAGAAATTCAAGTATTACATAAGTTATAATAGCTTTTTTTCCCAAAATGAGTATCGTATGAGGTTGCTCATGTGATCCTTGACTCACAGAAAATAAGGAATCTCAAAAACTAGTAAATCCATAACTTTCATCATAACACAATATCAATAGTCGATGACTCGCTTCACAAAAATCCACTATCCTTGACAACGATACCGAAATCACAAAATTGAAAAAAATATGATACAAAATAAATACATGTGTATCCATATACGAATACTGATACTATGAGGTAGTGTACTATTGATGAATCCTTATAGCATACTAACTGGGACAAGCCAAATACAAAAACTAGTAAATCCATAACTTTTTCCCAAAATAGGTAGTGTATGATTGATGAATCCTTATAGCATACTAACTGGGACAAGCCAAATATAATATAGTAAGCCGTAGGACTTGGTTGGTCGTTCTATTACATCACTTGATGTATACTATATTGCATGCTACTAGTCTTGGAGATGTACATCATAGTAGTTCATTCCTTGTCCCTTTTTGGTATAGAGATGGACTATTGTCTCACTACTAGAAAAAGCGGGATTAGCGACGTATTTTAGCGACTTCAAGTAAAAACGTCGCTAAATTAGCGACTCCATAAATAACGTCGCTAGACGTCGCTAAATGGCGACATTTAGCGACGTTTAGCGACTTTTATTAAGATTTTAAAAGATTAGTCGCTATAAGTTCAATTAAGGTCGCTAAACGTCGCTAATATATCTGATTTAGCGACGTTTAGCGTCGTATTTAGCGACGTATATATCAAAAAAAATTAGCAACGTGTTTAGCGACGTCTTTGACGTCGCTAAATATTATTTTAGCGACGTTTTTATTTGACGTCGCTAAACGTCGCTAAATTTTGGTTAATTAGGGCTCAGTTTTCTTTTTCTCCATCTGTCGAAAATTTTGAAAGATTTCGATTTCCCCCCCCCCCCTCTCCGACGACCGGCTCTCCACGGCTGCGGCTAATCCGGCATCCCCCTCCTCCTCCTCGAGCTCTAGGTAATCTCTCTCTCTCTCTCTCTCTCACAACACACTTGACAGACACGACACACGCACACAGACACGACACACGCACACAGACACTGAGAGAGAGACTACACATCTAGTTATGACACATATACTTATGTGTTGTACATTGATTGGGTTTTCCTATAGTTTTCGCTCGTACTTTCTTGTAGTAATTGTTATTAGGAATTGACCCATGATCTGGTTTTTGTTTGGATAGATTTAGTTGAAGATCTACTGTCACTTTCACACGATGGTGCATATTAGGAGGATGACCGCCAAGGGACTTGAGTTGGTTTCTTCTTCACCAGTCTACCATTTTGATTATTTTGGAGCATTTTATGTTGGACAATTGTTTATCTCGTGTATTATGGGAGCTTGTTCCCAGGTCATTTTGATAACATAATTGTATATATTAGATTGAAGCTGATTATTTGATCATGCATGACTTGATACTATGTTATCCTTCTATTTTGTATAA
Organism: Iris macrosiphon; assembly: GCA_036927795.1. Classification (NCBI taxonomy): domain Eukaryota; kingdom Viridiplantae; phylum Streptophyta; class Magnoliopsida; order Asparagales; family Iridaceae; genus Iris; species Iris macrosiphon. The sequence goes on along the minus strand of JAYESA010000007.1, from coordinate 176,455,054 downwards.
CTATTTTCGAGAATATTTTGATAGAGCATCGGAAACGTCTTATTGCTTTATCTTATATGTTCTCTTATTATTGCTTCTTATTTGATTGATTGAGATATAGTATATTTTATGAGACAATATAAAACTTGTATTGTAGTATTGAAACTTATAGTGTAGTATATACCTCCTTGTTCAGGTACAAGAGTGGCCATATTACGGAATTCTGACGTATACTGTAGTACATAGCTAGTTGAGCCATATTTCGACATACTTATTCCGATACTAGGGATTGACGAAAATATGTGTAGAAGCTTCTAGAAAGAAATAATGCTTCTTTTGTAGAGTTAGTGCCCTTCAGAGCAATAGCACCGTTCACCATCTTCTAGTCATTCAGTTATTGTATTTGCTGCTATTTTTTCGGAGTGACATGAATACCAGTAGCAGGGATCCTCTTCTCCTTGCCATTTTTCATGATGATCAGCATTCGACAACACGTCCTCCCAAAGTTCTTTGACCCAGATGACTTTCAAGCACTGCATACAGCTGAGTATGTAGAAATTGTTGGAGCCCCTATCTCTAGTCGCCATATTTCACTCAGGAATAATGTTATTCATCCATCCAAATCATTCCTTCTTATGTGGCAGCTGAAATAACATGTTAAATAACATTATGTGGCATCTAAATAGTAGCTGACATAGCAAATTTTAATCAAAAAAATTAATCATCTATATTTTTAATGTTAATATTAATGTTAATTTTAATATTAATTTTAAAATTTATTATGTCACACGTCTTATTGGCTGCCATGTGAACTGCCACATAAGACAGGATGGTTTGGTGCAGCACTTTGCAGGGATGAATAATATTATTATTCACTCAGGTTATGCAACTCCCCTTTTCGTGCAAGTTAACGATAGCTCCATCGTTATACATAATATAAATTTCGGTAGCAAATTAAATATTTGAAATCCTTGAATTATCTGCACTTACACATAACATGACATTTGCAATGCAGGAAAGGGAATCATCATCGTCAGCTAGTACAGTTTGGATACTTGTGATTCAAAACATTTGGATGAGTTCAAAACCAGAAGAGGCGAGCTAAATATATGACCAGGCGCATAAATGATCATAGGTTCCTCCAGGCAAGATACTTCACCTTCAAATAAAAACATTGGTGATCTGAGAGAAGCGAAAAAGAAAGAAACAAGAAATAATATGATGGCTATTGAATGTTTTTTGGTCCATTTTGGACGGTTATTAGAAGTAGTTTTTTGTACATGTGCTGACATTGATTCCAGCTTATGTAAACTTTGTATTGTTGAATTTGAAATGGGATAATTGATGACAGGGAAAGGATTTTTGAAAATATTAACCGCTTTTGAATTGCATATGCTATACAACAATTGTGTGTGTACTTCAAACATTTTTTTTGCTTGTTATAACTTTTTGTTGTTAATATAAAATTTGACCTTATATGTGGTTGTTAATAACACTTTGAAAAAAAATTATGTATGTGCTTCCCAATTTGTAACATTTTTAATCATTTATAACACATGTATGCATACCTAAATGCGTTATAAAATATGATTTACAATGCTTTTAGCCATCATAACAAGTGTTTTTCTTGCAGTAGAATAAATTTTGGTGTCATCCTCCAAACTCAACAAATCTCGTGTGTATCTCGTGTGTCTATATATATATATATATATATATATATATATATAAGGGGATCGGGAGTTTCGTTTTCGGAGTCATATCGAAGTTCCGCTTTCCCGATCCGACGTGCAAGGGGAGGGCGAGACTTTCGAAGGCCTACAAACTTGGCTCGAAGGTCCCCCACATCTCGATTCGTAGGTCCGCACCTGCACCTACACTGCACTTGAACCGCACCTGCGCTGCAGGTTTCGGAGTCATGTCGAAGTCCCGCTCTCCCCAACCGTTGGATCGAGCGGGGTACCGTGCGGGCCCCACGCGGACCTCCCGATCCGACGTGCGAGGGGACGACGGGACTTTCGAAGACCTACAAACTCGGCTCGAAGGTTTCCCACATCTCGATTCGTAGGCCTGCACCTGCACCTGCACCTGCACCTACCCCTCTCAAGTGTATTCATGTCCGCAAGAACACAAAGATCACAAACAACCACCAGGAACCAGTGGAACGGCCAAACTTTCTATTTCGAAATTTCTAGTGACGATAAAACATCGTGGGTCTTGGGTCGTCGGTCATTGGAAGAAGTTCCTCAATTGAAGCAATAATGTGCTAGCTATAGTAATATGGATAATGAAGAAAAAAGAAATCAAACTGTCAACACTAATATTGGTCAAATTATAGCCAAAGTAGAGAAGAAAAGGCCTAGTACATGCATTAGTGAACAAGAAGAATAGAATATACAGATAATCGTTATTTTCTTTCTAGTTTAGTGCAAGTGACATCCACTAGAGGGACAGATAGGGAAGGAGGCCAGAGGAGTAGCTAGCGTGCAACTTTCTGTCGCCTGTCAAGATGTTGTCTTATACCATCCAAAACTATCCCTAAAAGGAATGGTCTAATGTATGCAAATGGTTAGTGTTCTGCACTTTCATGTCTCCTAGTAACGGTTTGACCGAATTTGATCGAGTTTGGACTGATCCAAATTAAAATTCAGACGTGGACCGATTCAGATCGATCTGGTCCATAGGTGCTTAAGGCCGACTCAGTCCGGACCCATGATCCGGTGGCTGGTGGTCCGAGTCGATCGGCTGGCTCCGGACCGATTTCTGGTTGGGTCGAGCCGGCCCAATTTTTTTATTTTTATAAAAAATATTTTTAATTATATATATATATATATATATATATATATATATATATATAAAAGTTATTAATTATAAGTTAATAAATATAAATAATAAGTTATTTAATTTGAATTAGTTAATAAAATTAAATGTAGACTATCTTAACTAAAAATTCTTTCCATATAAAAATTTTGGAATGTAGTCAAACAAATTTTGAAATGTAGTCAAAGTTTGAATAGCCAAGGCACGTGAAATATGGAATGTAGTCAAAGTTTGGGATAATGGAGCTGACACACATTGAGATGAGGAGGCTAACATCATTCCCTCTCAACTCTAGCTTGCAACTTCAATTATTGCTAACATGAATGAATGCATGTATGGTACTATAAACTCAATTTGCATCCAAAACTTAACAATTATATATATATATATATATATATATAATGTGGTTTGAAAACGACTCAAAGTTAAGTCATGTGTATATTCTCCATTAATTATTTAAAAAATAAACTAATTATTTTGATACCTCCCATTTGTGCTCTTCATGTTGATCTTGCGACTGTGCGGTTGAGGCTACGGCCTCCCCACCCTACCTACCTTTTACTTCATTCTCCCCCCCCCCCCCCCCCCCCCCCCACCCCCTCCCCACCCCCGCTGTTGATCTCTCTTCTTCTGGAGCAATCTATTGAACACTTGAACATCCACTGTAATACTTCTGGATAATCTGTATAACTCGTACACTCGAAACATAGTCTCGTTCACGACACTTATGTTTGCTTACGCAAATTGCCCCTGTATTTCATAATAAATATTTGTGCTTGTTTTAACTTGGTTTGCCTTGGACAGGGAAGGACAGATGGTAAGTTGGTAAGTTTTGTCGTGTTTCTTATATCGCACGGCACACTGCCACACGAGTTAGGCTTTTCATAAATGCCATAAAACTGATCCTAAGGCAAGACTAGAAAGATAACTAAATAGATAGTGCACGGAACCTATATAACATGTTTGGATTTGTCGAGGGGGCAAGAAGCCTCCCCACCAGTGCATTCATGTATTGATAACCCACCAGTTTGCTTGCAGGGTGCGGGAAAACATCATTCGGTACGGATGCCTCCTTCGTGCGTGCTAAGGCGAAGTTCACTCTGGAACCTTGGAGCGTCGCGTCCAGAACTAAAGCACATATACAAGACATAATGTTGGAACATCGCCTATGTGATCATTCCATAAATTGTAGCCACTTGGCACGCTATTATCATTTCAGAGAGAGAGGCTTCAGCGACTTATAATCTCGGCCTAGCGCCGTTTGTAACACTTGTTAAATATCAATAAAGAGCTTATTTTATGTCTATACTTGTGTTATTCAATGATTCCGCTATTGACGACTTTGTGAACTTGTTACCAATCGCCTGTACGTTTATAATTCCGCTGCACTCGGACTATATGTGCGACTCTATGGCTTAGACATCATACCGCATGTTCGGACCTTAGCCTTGCATGGGCGCGGCTATCGCTCGTACGATATCACGCCCTGTCACGCCCCACCCAAAAATTGGGTATGGGCCGTGGGTACGTCCAACTTGTCACGCCCCAGTCCCAAAATACGTAGGACTAGGAATACGTAACACGCCAGCGTATGTATACGAACTCCAATATATGAAAACCATATACACACGTACATTGTACATGAATATCCAATCCACCAGTGGTAATATACTATCTCAACAAGTCACACACAATCTATATCTCATCCACAACACAAATAGATAAATCAATGGGAATAAATAACTGAATATCAAAGATGAGTATTAAAGTATGATAGTCGGATGGAAACAAATCCACTGCAAATCGACTATACTAAAACTACTAAAGAGAGAAGAGAATAAACTCTAATATAAGAATAAATGTCTCTAAAAGAATAGCAACAGAATCTCTAATAGCTGCAATAAATCACAGATACTCCGAAGGTAAGACCTCCTCAGTCTGATAAGTAGAGTCAGGTCCAGGTCCGTACTCCTGTGGATACTCCTGCTCGTCTATATCTGGAAAGGTACCAGATCCTCAGAGGGACGTAACAAGATACATAATAACATGCCAATAAAGTACTAAAATATAAACATCCAATGGGTTGCCTAACCGTCTAAGTGAATGCAGTTTGAGAACAACTTTCCAACACGTGGGCTATCTGGCCAAAATGGGATTGGCATGGTTCTCTTGGAGATCCAGGGGCCTAAAAAACATATCGTCTTTTGAACGGCAGAGGCCGCCTGATAATATATAATATATAGTGGTCATCACCACCCGTCGCTCCGGCAGAGCGTCCGGGCGAACAAAGAAAAGTGCAAAGGAGCCCAAATGCCTTACATTTTGTTCTCCCTACCCCATGCTCTAAGCATGTCACATCCATGATACGATAATACCTCTAATAACTGCCAGGTCTACTAGCATGCAAAATTTCTATCGGCAGTTATCCCTATCCGTCGTACGACCTATACGTACCAGTAGCCAGCCGAGTACGCAAGTCCGTGTCCTACATGTGACTCATACTCGTGTAAGAATAGTGTCATGGCCAATGAAACATAAAATACCTCATAATAATGGGGTGGTCTCATAAAGTAGGTCCAATGCATATACATAAATAAAAATATAATACGACGACACCGTCGTTGCACCCAAGTTTCCTTGGACGCGCAGTTTATATAACAGTTAAAATAAATGAACTAAAATAAGCAGAAATAAAACAAGCATGCATCATATGGAATGTAAACAAAGTACAATGGCAAGGTATACTTGCCTGGCAAGAAATCTGTATAGTGTAAGCGTCCAAATATCAAGGACACGGGATTAGAAACTAATGGCTCCGAACAAACATCTCCGGATGCTGAAATAGACATCACCAACATTTTCGGAATCAGCGAGATAGCTAAAAATCACTACCATTTCGTCCAATTTGAACACAGGGGCAAAAAAGTAATTTTGGATCAAAGTGGGGTCCACATGTGGCCCACTTTGCACCGAAAAGCGTGCCAAGGGTAACAGTCTCTAAATGGGACAAATTATAGGTCAAACGAACTCTAAAGGTCAGTACAAACTCAACGGTATATCCAAATGTGAATTCCGGTGAGCCAAACATAATTTCGCCAAAACGTCAACCGTGGGGCCCGCCAATAGGCAACTTGGTCAACTGTCTCAGAATTACGAGAAAATTGGGTCACAGGACCAGCGCGATACCATGAGTCCAGTGACACAAGTTTTGTCGCATTCTGACAAGCGTGCACTAAATGGCGTAGGATTTTGCAAAAGTTGCGATACGAAAAATTTTCTGCGGATACGGGCTGATTCCGACGCCTACTTGCGTCCAAATCAGTTTTTGCGAAAGTCCACACGTCTGGGTATACTGTGCGCTCCTTTTTATACACTTGGTACACGATGGGACGGTCCCGTTTGGCGGGGCGCGCTCCATATCGCAATTTTTGGAAGTTTGTAAAAAATATGTTTTCGGGGTTTTCCAACTAATTTAATTCTACACACAGCAACTAATAAATTATTGTATTTGACAGGAAATAAACTAGATTAGGTGGTCTTCGCATACCAAAAAGAAAAACCAAATTCGGATCTCTGTGGTGGGAGATACGAATCCGTGAACATAGGTAGTTACCGCAGTTTTCTACGATCCAAAAAGTTATCATTTTTTGCCAACTTGGTCGTTGTTTTCACCTAGGTTTACACGTTATTTGAGGTAAACTAATACACATATATTGAAGGGGGTTAATTCGTGAACATACCGGTGAAGACGGAATCGAGTTTGGTCGAACGGGGTCACAGAAAATAGGGCTTGAACACAGGTACGTTGCAGTAAATTTTTGTAGCGGGTTGTGCGCGGGGTCGCGGTCGTCGGCGGGCGGCGCTAGGCTCTGACGGCGGCGGCGGCTCTGTCTTGCGGGATGGGCGGCGGTCTGGTCGAGATTAGAGTTATTGCGTTTAGGGTTAGGGTTTTATAGGAGATGTTATATATATATAGGGATTGAGAACGCGAGGGGGGGGGGGTTCGCTCACGCGGGTTTACAGCTGTTGTTGCTATTGTTTAATGTATACGGGCGGGTTTAGGTCTTAGGGTCGGGTAGGTGTCTTAGGCGGGTGCGATTTAGGATATAGGGTTTGGGTTAGGGTCCATTAGGATTTATTTCTTTTTCTTTTTCCTTTATTCCTTTTTTTATTTCTTTTTCTTTCTTATTCAATTCTAATAATTCTTTTCTATTTCTATTCTAATTAATAAGCATATATATATATATAGAGAGAGAGAGAGAGAGAGAGAGAAAATCTAGAAATTATAATAGTGCATACCATTATTCTATCAGCTGTCCACAGGGTCTCCTACATGGAATAAATTAAGAAAAATTTATAATTGCTCCATAGATCCTCTAAATACACCATCACCTAAAATAAAAATTAAATAAATTCTATTTCTCCTAATTAGCTAATAATAATATTAATTAATTAAATAATTAATTAAAAAGATTAATACGGTTTTTAAAATTAGGGGTTTTACACAACCTACGCCGCAGCATCGGCGGTAGAACGCTGTCTAGGTCTCAATACTACTAAACATAACTCACAAGATAACATGTCAATGATCTTAACTCCATAGGAAGGACAATAAATAATGCATTGATCAACAATTCATAATATACTCGATCACAATAACTATAGGAAGTAAATGGCATGATAAGATATAAGGATAAGGAAGTACTGACATAAGTCAAGCACAATAACTCAAATACAACAGTAATTTAGAGTCTAGATAGCCCAACATAAATAGTCTCAACAATAATACAATACAAGTCTTAAGTTTAGAACAAATAAATACATTAATAACTAGACCAAGGAACCGTCTAAATGACTGCGGGTGGTGTCTCCTCTAAGGAGAGTGACTCCTCTAGAATCTCCGGAATGTAGTCTCCCTCTACTCCTAGGCCATAGTGAGTATGAAAGAAGTCCTCAAGATCCTCTGAAAAATGTTATCCAGTCAGGATTGGAGCAAAGCACAAGCACTAAACAGCAGTTTTATTTATATTGACAAAAACTATAAGGCATTATAGGAAAATATATGATGAAGAATTACTGGAAATAAAGAATACTAGTGTCACGCCTGTCACGACCCGCACCCGGATATTCGGGCACGAGTGCATGGGCACGTCCAGCCTACGCCGCAGAATCGGCGGTAGTACGCTGTCTAGACCAAATCCACACTTAACTAAACTAGCTCATTCACAATTAACATAAGCAAGATAATAATGAGAATGGAAACTTAAGATTGCAACTGAAATAAATGTGACAACAGATTCAATTGTTTAGTACAGAAATTCAGAATGAAATCGGGGACAAACCCGATTAATAAGATAAGAAATAGAATAAAGATAGCTACTGCTAACTACTCTGCAGGAGTAGTCTCCTGGGTGGGAACCGGCTCTGCAACTGTATCACCTGCTGGCTCATAGGGTCCATAATAGGTAGGGGCAAGGTTCTCATCATCGCCTAAACAACGAATCCAGTCAGGAAAGGAGCAAAGTACACAGTGCACAACAAGATTAAACTAAATATTTATGACAATTAAATATTGAATATCATGTTAAGGAAATTGCATAAAGAATGTCAATATCTCAGAGTCACAACTATAAATAGGAATATGAGAAAACAGAAGTAAATGAGCAGAGTGAAACTATCACAGTCAGCAAGAAAGATAACATGACTAGAACTATCTGTATAAAACTTGTGTTTGTTTTTAGAATACATAGTTGGCATGTAGGGGTTTATAAGGCTAATAAGGCCGTCATAGACGACTAGTGTCTGGAACAATCAAGTATAAGGCTGATGGTGCAGTCGCGTACCAACAGCTAGTATCTGGACCTGGGGAAGGGTAAACTACATGCCTCCTAGTATTCTCCCACCCGACACGAAAGCAAGACATGAAATCCCGTATTCAAGACATAAAATACAGTATTCTAACACTACGTGTAATCATCAAGGTTACTAGTAGAGCAGGGAATTAATTATCATAATATAAAGATTAACTTGAAGTGCAGGTACTTGCCTGTTGTTTGGATCTGATTAATGTTCTAGGGGAAGTTTCCACAGATGAGTCCAAAAGCTAAAATAGACATTACCATCACTCTCAGAAGATGTCAAATAGCTAGAAACGCCTGTCCTTGGGTCCAATTTGGAGACAAGGGCAAAAAGGTAATTTCGGGTCAGAACGGGTCCGCCGGTGGGCCCGCTTTGCACCGAAAAACGTGTTCGGGTCAAAGGTCTCCAAATTCACCAAACTTAGTGTCAACAGGTCAGGAACGCTGATACGAACCCAACGGAACTTCCAGATTTGGATTCCGATGAGCCGAACTCAAAATCGCCCGTCGAGCGGGGCCTATGGGGCCCACGACACGCGATTTCGTCAACGTTCTCAGAATCGAACCAAACTTGACCCACAGGACCAGCGTATCGCTACGAGTCCGATGGCGCAAGTTTCGTCTCGATCCGACGTGTGTGCACGAAGTTAGGGTGAATTACCGAAAAGGCGGATACGGGGCGATGTCCGCGGATACGCGTTGATTCCGGTGTGCACGCACACCCGAATCAGCTTCCGTGAAATCTCACACGTCCGTATCGACACTGCGCACGTATCTGTGAAGACCGCACGCGACCAAGTCGTCCCGTTTGGCGGGGCGTACTCAGTTCCGGGGTGAAACAGGGTCTGGTTTTTCCTGTTTTTGGATCGCGGTGTGCGATCACCACAGGACGCGGTGCCCCGAACAGTTTGTCCGGACACCGAGAGGGTCACACAGGCTTCACAACGCAATTTGCAGAATTGAAAACGGAGCTACGAGGCAAAAGTTACACACACCTGAACTGGGCTGAAAAACCCGGAATCTGAATCGTGTCCGACACGTGTCCGACACGTGTCGACACAAAACCAGCAGAATTAGGGTTAGGGTTAGGGCTGACCCGCCGGAGGACGGCGCTGGGCGGCCGGGCTGCGGCGGAGGAGGGCCGGGGCTGCTGCGGCGGAGGGCGGCGCGGCGCTCGGGCGGAGGCGGCGGCGCGGGGGCGGCCCAGGACGGCGCGGGGCTGCTCTAGGGGCTGCTGCTGCTGTGTCTGCGGTGGCTGCCGGAGGGGCGAGGCGGGAGACGGCGAGGCGGGGGCTGGCTGCGGCGGGGCAGCTCGGCGGAGGGTGCAGCGGTCGGCGGCGGAGGAGCGTGGCGGTGGCGGGGTGAATGGAGGAGGAGAACGGAGGGAATTTATAGCGGGCTGGGGCGGGGGAATGGCCGGGGAAGGCGGCGACGTGGCGGGTCAGGCGCGGGGCTCGCGGGGGCGTGGCGGGCAGCGCGGCGGAGGGCGCGGCGGAGGCGCCGCACGACGCGGGGGCGGGGCTGGGTCGTGGTCGACTGGGGGTGCGGGTCGGTGGGTTCGGGTCGGGCGGCGGTCAGACCCGACCCGACCCGGTTGGGAGTGGGCCGGCCTGCGGGCCTGGGTCGCGGGATTGGGCCGGGCCGCGGCCCAACGGGCCGGGCCAAAGAAAATAAATAAATAAATAAATAAATAAATAAATAAATAATAATAAAAATAGAATTAATTTAATTAATTAATTAAAATTAGTTTTTTTAGGCTTTTAAAAATAGGTCTGAGGCCCAGAAAAATCCAGAAAAATTGTCCTAAGTCCAGTTTTCCATTTTACACCCAAAAATATTATTTTCATGATATTTTAATATTATTTATTATCAATTAAAAAATCATGTAATAATTCAAAACCCTGATTTTAATTACCGAAAATTTCCAGAAAATTCCAGAAAATTGGGAAAAATCCAAGATTTAATAATTTTGAAAATTCGGGGGTTTACAACCTACCCAACTTATAAAAATTTCGTCCTCGAAATTTAAAATTATAGCAGGGTTCTCTCGGTCCAATCTCACTTGATTGCGGTCGCTACCCAACTTAGAATTTTACCCATATCCTCTAAGGCTGTACAACTAGTAAAGCTAGGTCCAACTTAATAAATCATGGTATTAAAATTTTTAAGTCTGCAACACAAAACACATCACCTAGGGTATTGCCTTAGTCATAAAGGGTTATCATCTAGCACTACAAATCAAACACAGAATTTGTCTTTCCGAAGTGAGGGAAGCCGAGGATCAGTACTAAGAGTTTAAGGGTAGGTGGTAGAACAGAGGTATAGGGATCAAGGCGCTTAAAGATTTCTAATGGGGATTGTCAGGCAGTTATGGATTGAGATTCTATTCTGTTAATCGTTTATCCGCATGCTCGTATCAGTATAATTATGTAACTGATACGATATGCTCGGACACATTTTAGGGGTAAGTATATTAGTCACTATATCTCTCAATCCACGTAAGGTAGTTGTGCGAAGTGCGAATCAAAATGCACTAAGGTTGATCAGACCGTAGTACACTGATTCTGAGTAGACACTTGTATTAGTGGGGTTGATCAGGCCTCAATAATACATGTGTCATGAACAAGCCCGATAAAGGGTAAGCTTGCAAAACTAGGCTATAAATAGCAGCATATATCAAGTTCAGCAAAATTTAAGTGCGCTAGATAATGATGAAAGGAGGTGCAAATTATTGAAGTCACAAAATAACACAAAAGCACAATAGCAAAAAGTCTCTAAAACAGTTATCAAATTTTAAAAGCATACTAGGTTATTTAGCAAGTTCAAAATTACTAGGTTGGGGCTGAGGTCACGAACCAATAGGCACAAAAACAATACTAGAAGAGATATCTACGAATCACTTACGCGCATTAGCTGCTTCCAGAGTTTGCGCGTTCTCCACGGTCATCACGTAAGCTTGTCCGCGTCCTGGAGCAGTGGGGCAGTCCCTCACTAGATGTTCTGTTGATCCACAATATAGACAGACACCTAGTCTCATCCTACAAACTTGCCAGGTGTGACCTTGTTTTCGACAAAAGCCACAAGTGGGAACTCGTTGGGTCTGCCCTTGAGCTTGATGTTGGGGTGCTGGAGCTCGAGGGAGAGGACACTGGGCTTGCTGCGGGGACCTCTGCTGTTGTTGTTGTTGAAAAAGGCGTTTGTTGGGTCCCGCATTTCCGGTATCTCTCTCTCGCTTTAGCTTATGCCCCATGTCTCTCTCAACGCCTTGTGCCACGCTCAGGATTTCCTCATAGGTGCGAGCTCGGCTGGTGGTGACAGCAAGGCGGATATCCGGAGATAGCCCCTTCTTGAATCTACGGGCTCTGTCCTCCGGGGTACGAACCATGTACTCCGCAAAGTGGCTTAACCTGCTAAATTCAGCAGTATATTCATCAACAGTCATGTTACCTTGTTCCAGTCTCTCGAATTGGCTTTCGAGAGCTTCCCGAGCCACTTCGGGGTAGAATTTCTTCTTGAATAGCCTCTTGAAGTCCCCCCAGGTGATGTCGGGAGCAGATAGTTGGGGTTCATCTCTGAACCAGGTTCGAGCAATGTCGAACAGTTGCAGGCTTGCAGACTCCACCTTGAGATCATCGGGAACCCGAGCAGTCTTCAGGAGTCTCTCGACATTCTCTATCCACTCATCCGCGTAGAGAATGCCCTCAGTTCCGTAGAATTCCAGAGGCCTAAGGTTCTTGAAGTCTTTGGCACTTCCTGGCCTCTTGAGTGGCGACTCCTGGGACTTAATAGCTTCCGAGAGGCTGGTCCGCAGAAGTGCAGTCTGTTCTTTCTGGGATTCCACTAGTCCCTAGAACACTCCAAGTAGTTGTGTCCCATCTAGAGTAACTGCTGGAACAGATGGAGGCGGCGGGAGTGCAAGAGTTTCGGGCACATTCTGCTCAGCTGGTTCTGATGTGCCTCCTACTGTGTTCCTGGTCTGGACCATTCTGAAAGATGAAGGGATAGAGAGATCAGAATAGATTACTTGGAAATCAAAGGCGATAGGAAAATTGATCAGGATTGATATCAAGAATTGAAATAAGGACCCTATACTGTGAATGAGCTTGTCCTAGAATCCTCAATCTTATTGCAGGCCTGTTCGGTCCCGAAGTTGAAACCGAACAATTTAGTCGTTGGACCTGTATGGGCCACCATAAAAACGTGTCACGACCCGCACTCGGATATTCGGGCACGAGTGCGTGGGCACGTCCAGCCTACGCCGCAGAATCGGCGGTAGTACGCTGTCTAGACCAAATCCACACTTAACTAAACTAGCTCATTCACAATTAACATAAGCAAGATAATAATGAGAATGGAAACTTAAGATTGCAACTGAAATAAATGTGACAACAGATTCAATTGTTTAGTACAGAAATTCAGAATGAAATCGGGGACAAACCCGATTAATAAGATAAGAAATAGAATAAAGATAGCTACTGCTAACTACTCTGCAGGAGTAGTCTCCTGGGTGGGAACCGGCTCTGCAACTGTATCACCTGCTGGCTCATAGGGTCCATAATAGGTAGGGGCAAGGTTCTCATCATCGCCTAAACAACGGATCCAGTCAGGAAAGGAGCAAAGTACACAGTGCACAACAAGATTAAACTAAATATTTATGACAATTAAATATTGAATATCATGTTAAGGAAATTGCATAAAGAATGTCAATATCTCAGAGTCACAACTATAAATAGGAATATGAGAAAACAGAAGTAAATGAGCAGAGTGAAACTATCACAGTCAGCAAGAAAGATAACATGACTAGAACTATCTGTATGAAACTTGTGTTTGTTTTTAGAATACATAGTTGGCATGTAGGGGTTTATAAGGCTAATAAGGCCGTCATAGACGACTAGTGTCTGGAACAATCAAGTATAAGGCTGATGGTGCAGTCGCGTACCAACAGCTAGTATCTGGACCTGGGGAAGGGTAAACTACATGCCTCCTAGTATTCTCCCACCCGACACGAAAGCAAGACATGAAATCCCGTATTCAAGACATAAAATACAGTATTCTAACACTACGTGTAATCATCAAGGTTACTAGTAGAGCAGGGAATTAATTATCATAATATAAAGATTAACTTGAAGTGCAGGTACTTGCCTGTTGTTTGGATCTGATTAATGTTCTAGGAGAAGTTTCCACAGATGAGTCCAAAAGCTGAAATAGACATTACCATCACTCTCAGAAGATGTCAAATAGCTAGAAACGCCTGTCCTTGGGTCCAATTTGGAGACAAGGGCAAAAACGGTAATTTCGGGTCAGAACGGGTCCGCCGGTGGGCCCGCTTTGCACCGAAAAACGTGTTCGGGTCAAAGGTCTCCAAATTCACCAAACTTAGTGTCAACAGGTCAGGAACGCTGATACGAACCCAACGGAACTTCCAGATTTGGATTCCGATGAGCCGAACTCAAAATCGCCCGTCGAACGGGGCCTGTGGGGCCCACGACACGCGATTTCGTCAACGTTCTCAGAATCGAACCAAACTTGACCCACAGGACCAGCGTATCGCTACGAGTCCGATGGCGCAAGTTTCGTCTCGATCCGACGTGTGTGCACGAAGTTAGGGTAAATTGCCGAAAAGGCAGATACGGGGCGATGTCCGCGGATACGCGTTGATTCCGGTGTGCACGCACACCCGAATCAGCTTCCGTGAAATCTCACACGTCCGTATCGACGCTGCGCACGTATCTGTGAAGACCGCACGCGACCAAGTCGTCCCGTTTGGCGGGGCGTACTCAGTTCCGGGGTGAAACAGGGTCTGGTTTTTCCTGTTTTTGGATCGCGGTGTGCGATCACCACAGGACGGGGTGCCCCGAACAGTTTGTCCGGACACCGAGAGGGTCACACAGGCTTCACAACGCAATTTGCAAAATTGAAAACGGAGCTACGAGGCAAAAGTTACACACACCTGAACTGGGCTGAAAAACCCAAAATCTGAATCGTGTCCGACACGTGTCCGACACGTGTCGACACAAAACCAGCAGAATTAGGGTTAGGGTTAGGGCTGACCCGCCGGAGGACGGCGCTGGGCGGCCGGGCTGCGGCGGAGGAGGGCCGGGGCTGCTGCGGCGGAGGGCGGCGCGGCGCTCGGGCGGAGGCGGCGGCGCGGGGCCGGCCCAGGACGGCGCGGGGCTGCTCTAGGGGCTGCTGCTGCTGTGTCTGCGGTGGCTGCCGGAGGGGCGAGGGGGGAGACGGCGAGGCGGGGGCTGGCTGCGGCGGGGCAGCTCGGCGGAGGGTGCAGCGGTCGGCGGCGGAGGAGCGTGGCGGTGGCGGGGTGAATGGAGGAGGAGAACGGAGGGGATTTATAGCGGGCTGGGGCGGGGGAATGGCCGGGGAAGGCGGCGACGTGGCGGGTCAGGCGCGGGGCTCGCGGGGGCGTGGCGGGCAGCGCGGCGGAGGGCGCGGCGGAGGCGCCGCACGACGCGGGGACGGGGCTGGGTCGTGGGCGACTGGGGGTGCGGGTCGGTGGGTTCGGGTCGGGCGGCGGTCAGACCCGACCCGACCCGGTTGGGAGTGGGCCGGCCTGCGGGCCTGGGTCGTGGGATTGGGCCGGGCCAAAGAAAATAAATAAATAAATAAATAAATAAATAAATAATAAAAACAGAATTAATTTAATTAATTAATTAAAATTAGTTTTTTTAGGCTTTTAAAAATAGGTCTGAGGTCCAGAAAAATCCAGAAAAATTGTCCTAAGTCCAGTTTTCCATTTTACACCCAAAAATATTATTTTCATGATATTTTAATATTATTTATTATCAATTAAAAAATTATGTAATAATTCAAAACCCTGATTTTAATTACCGAAAATTTCCAGAAAATTCCAGAAAATTGGGAAAAATCCAAGATTTAATAATTTTGAAAATTCGGGGGTTTACAACGCCCCAGTCCCAAAATACGTAGGACTAGAAATACGTAAGCATGCCAGCCACATGTATATGGCAACTCCAATATATGAAAACCATAACGCACGCGTACGTTGTATTATGAACAATAATTCAGAAGTGGTATAAACTATCTCAAGTCACAGGCATAATCTAAATCTCACCCACAAAAAATCATAAATGAATAAATAATCAATCAACTACATAACTGAATCTGAAGTACGAAGTATCAAAGAATGATAGTCGGGTGGAAACAAATCCACTGCCAAACTAGAATATAAGAGCAAACACAATATAAGAACATCAACTAACAATCAATGCGACTCGAAGAGAAGGACTCCTCGAAATATAAGTAGCAAGTCCTGATCCGCGCATCCTGCTAATAGTCATGAACATCAACACCTGGAAAGGGACCAGGTCCTCAGAGGGACATAACAAGATACATAAAAGTATGCCAATAAAGTACTGAAATAAACATCCAATGGGTCGCCTAACCATCTATGTGAATGCATATTGAGAACAACTTTCTTACAAGTAGGCTATCTGGCCATAAATGGAATTGGCATGATTCTTTCGGAGAATCAGGGGCCTACAAAGCATGTCGTCTTTTGAACGCTAGAGGCCGCCAGTAATATAGGGGTCATCACCGCCACGTATCTCCGACGGAGCATACGGGTTACAAAAAGGAAAGTGCAAATGAGCCCAAATGTCGTACTTGTTGTTCTCCCTACCCCATGCTCTAAGCATGTCATATCCATGACACGATAATACCTCTAATAACTGCCAGGTCTTCTAGTATACAAAGTTTCTATCGGCAGTTAGTCCCTATCGTACGTCCCATACGTACAGGAGGTCAAACCCGGCACGCAAGTTCGTGATCTATATGAGACTCACACTCGCGTAACAGCTGTGTCATGGCCAATGAAACCTAAGAATGCCTCATGATAATGGGGTGGTCTCATAAACTAGGTCAACATGCATATACATAAAAAAAACAGAATACGACGACACTGTCGTTGCACCCAAGTTTCCTGGGATGCGCAGTTTATATAGCAGTTAAAATATATGAACTAAATGATAGAAATAAAATGCATGCATCATATGGAATATAAATTACAGTACAATGGCAAGGTATACTTGCCTGGCAAGAAAGCTGCGTAGTGCCAATAACCTGCTCCTGAAGTCGCGCAGAATAATCCAATGTCCTATATACATGTAATATAATACAATACAACATCAGCCATTACACTAGCACATACACAACCATAAATACACTGGACTCAGAGGGTACGCTAGGGGTGACACTGGTCAACTAACAGGGTCAAATGAAGGTCTAATTATGCGGGTGTCACGTCTTTAAATATTGTGCACAATCAGACAGTCAACTAACATGTGTCTAAGCCAGTATGTTTATGTACACAAGGCAGTCAACTCACAAGTTCTTAGAGTCACTTGGTCAAACTTAAATATGGGATATCCATAATTATCCTAGGGTCGTACAGTAAATAAACACATTAGCCATAATTAGGTTTAGCATTATCATTTAATTACTTATATAATACAAATATATATATACCAATATGAACATTAAATACATACGTATACGCATACGGGTCATACGGTCAACTGTCAATACAGGGTATCCACTACTAACACTTATGGTCACTCAACATCTATAATATAGTCATACCTAGTACTAGCATTAATTACCACACAATGTATAGGTACCAATTAATTACCTACACACACGCACACTAGTCTTTAGGTTAACCGACACGGTCTGAACTAAACTGAACCATAAAGCAATATTAATCACAAGCACACATAAAATTATGGGAAAGGGACAGGTTCGAACCTTGGGATTAGCGTGCATGGACACGAGGATCGGGGGTGACTGCTGCAGGTCATCTTCGGCGAGGGTAACGGGTCCATGATGACGACGATGATATCGATATTGATGATGATGACGAGGGTGATGATGATGACGAGGGTGATAATTATGATAAGGATTAAGGTGATGGTGATGATAATAATGATGATGGTGATGATTGCTTGATTAGGTTATGATAGTGATAAAGGGGATAATGATGGTGAGTTGATGAAGGTTATAATGGTGATGATGATCTAGGTTATGGTGATGATTAGTGATGATGATGAGGATGGTTGATAATGGTGATGATGATGATGATGTAGGTGAGGGGAGGAGGCTGCTCCGGCTAGGGGAAACTCAGGCGGCCGTGGAGGAGGACAGGAAAGAGGAGGTCGGCGAGGGGAGGTTGTGGTCGAGGAGGAGGAGAGAGCAGGGAGAAGACGGGGACTGTGGTGGAGTTAATGGTAGTGTGCAGAGGTGGGGGAGTCGGCTTCGGCGAGTTGGCCGGGGACGATGGAGAGGACTGGAAGAAGAAGAGGAAGAAGATGAAGAGGGTGGTCATGGCCGCGGGGAGATGGTCGAGTCGGGTTCATGCGCTCGGGGAAGGACGGGGTCGACGAGGCTGATGAGAGGAGATAAAGTCGAAGGAAGAACGGAGGTGAAGAGGAGGAGGCTCGGGTGGCTCGTCGGTGCAGGTGGATGAAGGGGAGTCGGGGTTGGCAGCGTTCAGGCGAGGGAGGTTGCGGGCTGACAGTAGTGATGACAGCGGTAGTGGCGACGGCTCATCGAGGTCGGGGTGATGGGGAGACCGGAGAGGAGTCGAGCGGGGGGAAAAGGAGTCGAGGCTGGAAGGAAGTCGAGTAGGGAGTTCAGCGGAGATGAAAGGAGTCGGGGTGGTGATGAGCAACTGTGCTAAGGGAGAAGGAAGTTGGGGACGGTGGTGTCTCTGCCTGGGTCGATGTCGGGGTCGTCTGGCCCGGGGGACTGGGGTGCTCCGGCGAGGACTCCGGCGACGGGTTGGCCGGGGAAGGGGGATGCACAGGAGATGGATGGGGATGAACATTAGAGGTCGGCTAGGTTAGCATAGGGATTGGGTTTTGGAAAAATAAAAAAAAAGGGAAAAGTTATATATTTATACATGTAGAATTTAGGTTTGATGTTGACCTAGGGGGTTGGGTTGGTCAACATCCTACTTGGAGTGGGCTTGGCTTCACATGGGGATGTTTAGAGGGTTAGGATTTGCATTATTTAAAATGCATGGCTAGGGTTAGATGGGGGGTGATATTGTGTGTTGCACATTCAAAAGAAATTATAGAGAAAATTCATATGAAGGAGAAATGGGTTTCTTCATGTACTGTGTCCAATGGTGTGGACACCTTAATGCACTTTTGCATAAAAGTGCCCAACAAATAAAAAATTGTACAAAGATGGAAATTGGATTAAATTAATTAAAATTATTATAATTGGTGTTCTAGAATTAATTAGAAGTACATGGGGCTAAAATTAGGTGGAACACAAGTGTCATGGACATAGAAGACTCATAATAGAATATTATCATAAATTGGATTGCACAAAACGGGTCAAGATTGTGTTCCCAATTTTGATTGGAACGCACAAGGATACAAAATTAAATTTATTTAGAATTAAATATAAACGTCTGCGACGAATATTATGCGACTAAAATATAGCACAAGAGAGCATAATTATAAGTTACACAAAGGTCAGAATAGATGACTGACACGTCTAGGATAAGGGTGTAAAATTCATTGGAAGGCAATGGCTAGTGTAGTATTTCAATTATCGAAGCAACGGTAAGGTGCACTAAGTGATATAAATATTATAAAATTATCTAAAATATAATGTTCTATTTATAATTGGAATCAAACTTGCCCTAGTTTCTCTATCTAAGCCAAATAGGCCTAATTTTGGTCGAGGGGGTTTACAACTAGAATGATATATAATCAGCAAAAGTACTAAATAGCAATGAACAGATATATGTGAATGCTAAAAATGAGTGAACTGAAATAAAGAAATAGAATTTCTAGCTAAGTGTTTAAAATATCAGTTTAATATGTGATCGACTTGGGACGAGATCAGACTTGTTATATATGATTGGCTATGATACATGTGAGGTCAGGCTAACCATCTGGTTAGCTATGATGCGAGCAATAGTCAGGCTAATCATATATAACAGGCTATGAGGTATATAAATGGTCAGGCTACACCCAACGTGATATATGGGGTGAGCTATGATGAATATAAAGTGGGGTATGATCAGATAATCTGCTAATATTTCCTCGTCCCCATCTAGCACGATAGATCCCAATCACGACTCCTCATGACAGGTATCTATGATGCTAACATGTGTATCCATACTGTCAGAACACATGTGTATCCATACTGTCAGAATCAGTATACTCTACAACTAGAATCATAGAAATAATCAACATAATGAAAACTGTCAGAGAATGTACTCGCCTGTGGTCCTGAGCAAGGTGTGAGGATCGATGTCCAAGATGGGATCACAATGACCTAAATATGAAATTAAGTGTCAATGAGTGTGTTGGAGTCATAAACATGTATATTTACTCTAGGTTGAATATTTGGGTCATTTCTAAGTCACTTGGTCTCATACTAGGCCAATTCCCAAGGATATAAGTATCATATGGTTTACTAGGTAATATTAGATTATACTAGATAATACCTTATACTATGTATCATATATATATAATTTATACTTTAATAGATCACTAACTTATAGTATCTTAATCCATAACTTATTTCCTAACTAATACCTTGGTACCCAAATCATTACCTAAACCATGCCAATTACCTTACTGATACCCACCTACACTTCACTACTAAGTCCAACTGGGCTGAACATCCCATATGTCACTGCATCCAGGTACTGATACTTAACATTCACTCATGACTTGCAACCCTTACTTGCAACTACTCATATCTATACCCTCCCAAACTGCAACCTTCTCGTCCACACACTTTTGCACTCGTGCATAAGTCCTAAGCACCACAATGCACTATCAAACCCTCTTCATATCACTTCACACTTACACCAACCCACAGTTACTCAAGGCACATCAACTGCCCATCAACACAGTCCATACCCCCATATGTGCCTGCAGGGAACATCCATGACTTCACAAGTTTGTACCACCCTTAACTGATACAAGAGTATCAATGTTTGCCCTTCATACTAACAGTACAGACAACCATACATCCATGTAAGGTTCAGACCTCAGTTACTGCACTATCAATGTAGTAATACTATATGTATCAGTACATATCCCTAGGTCTGATACTCCCTTCACTTCAAATAGTTTATGGCTCGAGCTCTGCAGTTCAAGTGCAGTACACTCTGCTGGCATTAAGTTCAGTTCTGAACTGACATCCCCAACTGAAATCTTCCATACATAAAATAAAACACCAACTGAACCTGAGATCTTACCTTTGTGCATTTGATGCACACAAGCAGCAACTACCCATGTCTGGGACAGGCTTGCCCAAGCCTACACAATAGTTCACTGCTACTGGGAAGCAGCAGATACACTACACAGGCATCCCATTCTCTCCTAAAATGTACTCACTCTCCTGCAGTATAACCTGAGCTATTTCTTCTTCAAACTTGCTGCAACTCACCCTCACTATCTATCGCATTGATACTTCATTCTAGTACACACATAGATACCTCTAACAAACTGCTCATTGGTCTGAAACCAAGTTCACATCTGCAATACACATAACACACAACACTCACTCACTACACTCTACTGACACACACACACCTCACATATCACATTCCCCAACTACACTGATACATAGTGCACAGTAAAGAGAAATCGACTGATACCTCACTCACTGTGAATCCCGATACTCCAATGTCAATCCCCCTTCCATCTAAATACATATATACAATAATACCTATACGTGCATATATATATACATTCATATTTATATATACATATCAAAATGCATAAGTATAGACCATATAAATAGATATTTCTTCCTATTAATCATTTTGTCAAACACCTAGTATGCAAAATCTGGGATACACATGATACCCCATGAATACTCATGCATATACCCCAAATAACAATCAAAACATATACGTATACACTATAAATATACATATATACAATATTATAATTAGGGTTACAAAAATTAGGAGAAAAATGCATCATTGGATCACAAAACCCCCAAATACACCTATGACACCATGGAGAATCACCAAAAAACCAATAGAGACGCATGCTCTCCCTTAATAGTCATCCCTAAATTAATGGGTGGGCTCCTAATGGCAAAAACAATTAATTAAAACAGAATTAAATGAGGGTTTTCTAAATTTTTCACCTATTGGGAGATGGATTCCCAATGAAGCTTCCTCTTCTCCAAGTCTCCTTGTGCCCAAGCTTTTAGGTCTCCTTGAATGAGGGATTGAGGCTTAGAAATTCTAAAATTTATGGAGGGAAGAATAGTTTTTCTTGGAGGCTATTTCTAGGGTTTCTTCATGAAGGATGGGTGGCCTTGAAGGAGGCTCCCTCTAGCTTTATAGAGCCGACCGTAAGGTTAGGGTTAGGGTTTCTAATGTACAAAGTCTATTTTTTCCTCCATAGCTTATCATGAAGAACCATTTAATTAAGGGGTTTAGAAATTCTAAGTGAGGGATTTAACTAAATGCTAATTAATAGTATAGGGATTTGTCTAGTGGGTTTTTAGGTCTAGTCCACTAACCCATGTTATCAATGAACATAATATAATATATATTATATATCATGCAATTATTAACATAATAAATAAATATGGTAAATGACAATAAAGCCCATATTCTAGAAATGTGGTAGTGGCACGCCTAGAGGAGAAAAAATCGTCCTGTGGGAGCGCTAGCGCGGTGATTCGCACCTAGTGGGGACGGTCGATTACCTGCGGGAGATCGGGACGTGACAAGTATTTAAGTGTAGTGTCATTTACCTGAGTGTAGGAAGTATGCTCAATATCAGATTTCAATGTGTTCATACAAAACCAGTGTGTAGTTAAGTATCATACCATGAGTATGTTGGTGCCAGTATGGTACATGAGAATGTATGTGTCAAGTTAATTATATTTTAGAGTGTAGGATGTGTATCAATGATAAGTATCTTATGTCCAATGAGTGTAAATGAATAAAGTAGAGTATATGTGTAGTTGAGAGGATTGGTGACTAATTTAGTTGAGAGAGTTGTTGACTAATTTGTGAAGTATATAGTAGTGTGTGAAGGTATCAAGAGTAAAGTAAAATACCAATATGGTGATACATAGGTAAGTTGAGATAGTGCAAGATATTGGTAATGAGGTCTGAGGTCGAGTTATATCAATGGGTAGTGGTGAGATACTAGGGTAATGGGTAAAGTACCTTAAGATATTAGATAGTAGTAATATACTTATGATACTATTATGTATATGAGTGTATATATATAATACTTGGAAGTATTATCTAGTATAGCTACTACTTTTAAGGTATTGACTTAGAAACCTAGGTATATAACCTAGTATTACCTAGAATAACCTGGTTTAGCAAGGTACTAACCTAGTTTAACCTAGTTCAACCTAGTTTGACCTAGTTGACCTAGAAATATGATTTTAACATATTTAAGACTCATTTATGATTCCCAACACTATATTGACATGGAATTTTATATTTAAGTCTTTGTGACTCTATTTTGGACATCGATCCTGGCATTGCTCCGGAACACAAGCGAGTACATTCTCTGACAGTTTTTATTATTTTGATGATTACTATGATATCAGTTTTATGGTGTTATACTTGATTCCTAATATGATGATACACGGATTAGTATATTCTGGATTCCATCATGAGATATTATTTCCTTGAGGACCCTATATATGTCTTGTTATTCATGTATATATATAGACACCGATTCAGGAGTGGGTTGGGCCCCTACTCTATGAATCATGTATCGTAACGTGTCATGGTTGGATCCACTATACTAGTCAAGGAATGGAGAAGTATTAGTTAGTTATGTGATCATACCCTACCTACTTGTGCATAGCTTACCCTTACCACACGCAGGGTGTAGCCTGATCTTATTACTTGTGCTTAGCTCACCGTATATGATTGGCCTGATCCCCTTACTTGTACTTGTGCGTTGTCAATCATACATGATTGACATGATCCCTTACCAGTACTTGTGCATAGTCAATCATATATGGTAGAGCCTGATCTTGTCCCAGGCCGATCACATAACAAACTAATATTTCAAACACTTAGCTAGTTTACTTTATTCTTCTATTCTAGCTTGTACATGATGAGAGTGATATTCACCTGCTTACTCACTGCTTATTATTTCACTGTGATTGATGTTTCTTCTGCTTTATTATATTACCAGTATTACATTTTTATCACATATATTCATTACTCACTGTTTTATAGTCATTATCAATTTAATTAGAATTGCTTTAGTTTATGTGTTTCGCTCCAATCCTGACTGGATAATATTTTCAGTATTAATTTGGAGAGCCGGTGTCCAACTTAATATAGACTCAGAGAGTTCCAGGAGAGCCAGTCCCTATAGAGGAGATACAGCTGGTAGTGACTTAACTAGTTTAGTATTTTTTATATTTGACTGGATTTTTTTCCAGCTTTGAGACATTGATATGTTGATTCTGAGACTTATATTGTTGTTGAGTATGGCTAGACTCCTAGACTAATTTTTGGCGATTTGAGAAGTACATTTCTAGACTTCTCTTGGATTCTCTTATATCATATTTGTGCGTTCATCTTCCTTATAGTTTTATTATGATTGAGTATGGATATTGTCATTATATTATCATATTTTCCTCCTTATGGAGTTGAGATTATTATTGACAGGTTAGGATATTATTGAGAGGTGGTTAGATAGTATTGATGACCTAGACAATGTTCTACCGTTGATGTTGCGACGTGGGCTGGACGTACCCACGTACTCGTGCCCTGATCATTCGGACGCGGATCGTGATATATTTTTATGGTGGCCCATGTAGGTCAGGTTTCACAATTAGTACGATGTCATAGTAGTATAATGGCTTAGTTGTACTATTTTGAGTCTACGATAGGATATATGATATAAGATATTATGATGAGAGGATACACAATCATAAATTAGGATTCCTTGAGGGATTCCTGGGATGATCCTTGATAATCTTACGATAAACTCTAATTCGAAATCTGTTTCCACTTATTTCAATTACCCTCACTTGACGTTGTTGAATTTGATTCTTGATGTTCGTTGTTGGCTTTGAATCCTGTATCAAGATGAATCTTATGGACTAAGTTGAGGTATATTCTGATAATGTAAATGGATAAGAACAGTAGAAAAGGTAATCGTTTGCTTTATTTATGGAGTCTAGAGTTTATCGCAGTTATACTAGTTGACATGACGAAGATATAGAGCCTGATTTTGGATATATTTCTCTTGTTTATGGAATTTATAGTTTTTGTAGCTAAGCATGCGGCATGGCAAAAACTTTAGATACCCTAATCCTAGAGGTGTGTACCTTAGTTACGGACTCTATAGTTTATCGCAGCTATGCTTACTAGCGTAACGAGAATTATGGGTAACATAATTTCAGATAGATGTGTATGATTATCAGATTGTATCTTAAATTGGTTCTTAGCATATCATCTCTATCATTCCACTTTTATCATTGAATTATATTCCATCACCCTTATTAGCTTAGGAATAGAGATATCCTTAGTTCTTGTAGTCCAGTTCCTTATAGAGCTTCATTAGTTCCTATGATAGTGTAGTAGTTTGGTAACTTGTAGATAGGTTTGTATCATTGAGTAGCAGTATTAATTGTTCAGAGTATAGCTTGTGAGTCTAGTAACTTGCAGATTATTCAAGTGTGTATAAATGTTCAGGTATTCAAATTACTTAATTCGACAGAATAACCCACACCCGGATTGTCGCTAAACAAAATAACTTAATCTATATGAACTTGTCAGTTATAGTCTCTAAAGGGTTATTGGGCACTAGTCCCCTCGCGCACAGTACTTGAGACTTCTATGACATAAAACGGTTACCGACATAGCCATAAAGGACACATAATAACATTCATAATTTTGCTACCTACAACAAGTGATGACCAGTACACCCTGATAGGCTACGACTTACCGGGTATTACGTCGCTTGCATGGCTAGCCCCTATGGCAAGTCTCCGGTAATCCCATGATTTCTTCTAGGCCGGTACGATCCCAATGCCCCGGCAATCGTCAGAGGAATCCATATACCTTATGCATGAGTTGTCTGTGACCATGCATGTTATTAAATTATCTCTTTTCTCAGTAAAATTCAATGATTCTCTTTTTTCTTCTTATTCTGTGCAACGACGATGGTTGTAGATGCAGGTAGGCCATTACCCGCTACAAGCCATCCCGAGCGATTCTTGGATGATCGACCGGGTTGGTGGCTCTCTATGCAGTATGGGTAGTAAGCCCCGTTACACGTCTCTATCTTACCCGTCTATAATCTTTTCTTATACTTTCATTCTTTCTTATAATTTCTTCTAATCTTGCATTATACGGTTCTCAGTACGGGAAACCGCCTTGGCGACCTTATGGTCCCGAAGCCTTTTTATATTTCTATTACTTGGCTCGGAGACAACTATTTTGATAGTCTTCCTGCCTCAAGTGAGTGAACCATAATTATGTGAAGTGCATCGATTCGTGGCATGAACTTTATGGCGAGTATTGAAATCGTACGAAGACATATACTATAATGCATTGAGAGAACTCTATTCGAAATAATGAAACGCATATGAAGTTTCTATCTTTCTAGCAGCATGTTACATTCCAAGTTCTAAGCAAGTAATACAAGATGGGATTATTCCCTTAGCTAGGTTAGTTCACTCTTTATTAGCATGCATCGGTAAATTTTCCTAGCGACTAACATGTATAGTCCAGATTATTAGGTATGCAGGCTAAGCAAAGACAGGTTTATCGTAGGCACCCATCTTAGCGATGATTCACCTCAGCCGAGCGATACTTCGAGCGCGCCTTTGAAAGTCTAAGTCTGAGACATTTGCATCAAGCGATCTATCTCACTGAGCAAGGCGGGACAGGTCATCGCACTTGTGTCGTTTGAATCGACTCTCCATACTGATCGGAGCGGGTCGTTATATAAGGAAGTTCTCACATTCTACATCAACTACATAAAAGCAACAACACCGGTATTCTGTGCCTCCTATGTATCAAGACCGTCAGGATCAAAACTAGGACCCACAGCATCAAAAACAAACTCAAAGTACCGACTACCTCATCTTCATAATTGTCATAACCATCGACATTCGAATAAGGCTATGGCTCCGATACTAAATGCACAAGATCTCCGTGTGAGATCTACTAGTAGTAATTAAATTTGAATCCCTTTGAGTGGAGATAAAATATCAAATCAATTTTTTGATATTGCATATTGCAATATCTCACACAAGAAAACTTGATTTTGGTGTTGTCCAAGTACTACGGGAACTCCTTGAAGAACTAGATGAATGACTCTACCACTTGCATGAATTCTTTGATCATAGCATATATGCAATATTATGGCTATTTTATAACTGTTTGAAGGGTATTTTGGTTATTTTGCTAAAATAACCAAAATACCGTTATAATAACTCTATTTTAGGGGTATTAGTGGTAATTTGGCTTCCAAATTTTTTTAGAAATTGGACATAATTTATCAAAATTAACCACAATAAATTTTTTCTCTCTTACAATATTAACAAGCAATCTAGTATGAAGAGCAATTTACTAATATGGAAAATAATCAACCACCATAGCAACCGAAAGATCAACAACCTCATTAACCCGCACTACAACAAGGGTCTGAACTTGAATGAAGATCAGAAGCATCATTTTAGCAAAATTTACAATGAGTGCGATACAGAAAGAAGTTCCTCGAATATAGTTCTTGTGGAATGCTTGCATTGTAGGAAACGACTTAAATGGGAACATAACTGCAGTACAAGAATTCTACATAGGCATCTGAAAAAGTGTATGGATATCTAGTAATCTTATATATTTTTTTTAAAATGTATTATTTTTTAATATTTTTTATTATTGTTAGATAGGTCATAGGCATATTAAAACCTAATTGCAACTTATGTTTAAGTTTTTGCCTTCATTCTCTCTATAAACTTCATTTGGAGTATTACAAAAAAAATTGAAGGGAGGTTGAAAATCTGAAAAACAAATATAAGTTATATGATTTATGTAACAAAAATAATATATATTAAAAAAATTATCTTATTTTTGATCTTCTTACTAATTTTAATTATATTAATAAAATATTTCTTTCTTTCTTTCTCAAATTTTACATTTTTTGAATTTTTTTAATATAACCAGGTCGGCCCTGAACAGGCCCCGATTTAGCCTGGTTTGACCCGGCCGACCTCGACCGAACTCGGGTCAGGGCTGGGTTTCTCCCCCTCTCTCTTCAGGTCCGGGCCCGCCCGACCCGACTCTCCTCCATGCTAAGCCTGGCCCGGCCCATGTCCGGCCAGAACCGATCAACATTGGGCCCGACCTAGCCCGATACACACCATGAGGTACAATGGTTCGTGCTGGGATCGCCCGGATCAACAGAACAATACCTAACTCGCGATTTTAATTAAAAGAAAAATATTCAAGTAGCTTACTTGATTGTGAGAGAAAAGGGATTAGACAAATTCTTGGCTCTTCATGCGCAGCTACTCAATCAGTGGATTATAATTATTTTGTCGGTTTAAACTTTTGAAAAATAATGGGATAAAGATTGGAATTATTCTTGTATTTTTCTGCCTCAATTGGCTGAGATTTATATAGAAAGACAAAAAAAACTAAAGATAAGAAAGAGTAACAATGGAAAAGATATACTCACTATATATCCTAACAATAGCAATATCTCCAATAATAATAACTAACATTATCTCTAATACTCTCTCTCAAGTTGGAGCATAGAGATCAAGAATGCCCAACTTGGGAAGAAGATTACTAAACGACTGACGACCTAATACCTTGGTGAACATGTCTGCCGGTTGCTGCGCAGAAGGAAGATGAGAAGTCACAACTGTGCCTGCAAGGACTAAGTCACGAACTAAGTGACAGTCGATCTCACTATGCTTGGTGCGCTCATGAAAGACAATATTCGCAGCGATGTGAAGAGCAGCCTGAATATCGCAAAAGAGTCTAACCGGAGTAGAATGCGAGACGCCAAGCGACCGTAGGAGCGATCGAAGCCATAAGATCTCACAATACGTGCTGGCTATAGACCTATATTCGGCTTCTACAGAGGACCGAGATACAGTAGATTGCTTCTTGGTCTTCCAAGAGATAGGTGAGAGCCCGGGAGTAATGAAATAATCGGTCATAGATCGGCGAGTGCGAGGGTAGGCAGCCTAGTTGAATCACAGTAGGCCGTAAGTGTGAGACTGCTTGTACTTGAGATAAGAAAACCCTGACCCAGATGCCCCTTCAAATACCAAAGAACATGTAAAGTTGTTGTCCAGTGTTCCTCCTTTGGCTGATTCATAAACTGAGACAAGGTATGAACAGCGAAACTCAACTCCGGTCTCGTGATTGTGAGGTAGATGAGTCATCCAACCAGACGACGATAGCTATCGGGGCACAAAAAATTTGGACCAGAGGCGGCTGTAAGCTGGTGATTAGGGTCAGTAGGCGAATAAATGGGCTTGGAATCGAGTAGACCAGCTTCAGCAATAATCTTGAGGGAATATGTCACGCCCCAGTCCCAAAATACCGTGGGACTAGACACGTGGCAATGGCCAGCAGCACACACCGATGGGCAAATCCAATTTAATGGACCCATTAGGGTGTACTTAAGCTGTAAAACAAAAGTAAGGGTCTATGATACTAATCTCATCTACAACAGATAAATACAAACAATATGAAATATAAAGCAACATTAAGTCTCAATAAAGTATCTCGGGGAACAACCCGATAATATGTCTATTACAATAGTTCAATAGACAGGAAATAGAAGTCCAACAAATATAAATAACTGAGTATAATAAACCAGATACTCAGGAGAAATCCTCTGCGATCACCTCGTCCTCTGGTTCTGGTACTGCTCCAATGTCATCTCCTGTCCCGTACACCTCGGGGTAGATCTCCTCTGCTAAACCTGGGGACATAATCCGGATTTCAGGTCCTCAGGGGACATAGCAAGGTACAAGAATAACTCAAGCCAAAATAAATACAGTATAATAATAAATGAATCCTATAACCTATACAGAATCACCATGAATAACTCAGGAAGATTATGTCTCATGAACAGTGTCAGGTGTCCTATGGTATGACGTACTTGATAATGCAAGCACGAAGATATATAGGGTCGCGATATCAATCTCTAGGTGACGTTACACAACTCCGCGTACGGCGTTGGCACCCGAATATTCTTCGGACGCTAAGCAATGTCACACGGTCCTAAGTTGAACAGATATATCAATAGTATAAATATAGGTACACTTGCCTGGGGTTTGGATTCCAACTGCTGCTCTGGTATCAGCGGGATCTGTAGGTACTCTTTCGGTTGCTGAAATAAACATTACCATTAGGTTCAGAAGATATCAAATAGCTAGAATTGCCTGTCCATAAGTCCAATTTGGACACAGGACAAAAGTGATAGTTTCTGGTCAAAGCGGGGTCCACATGTGGCCCACTTTGTACCGAAAAATGTGCCAGAGATAATATTCTCCAAATTTATCAAACTTAGTGTCCATAAGTCCAGAACGACGATACGAACCCAACAGAATGTCCAGAACTGGATTCCGATGAGCCGATCACAAAATTGACCGTCAAGTGGAGCTGTGGGACCAACGATACGGAATTTTGTCAACGTTCTCAGAATCGAATCAAACCAAACTTGGGTCACAGGACCAGCGTATTGTTACGAGTCCGATGGCACAAGTTTTATTTCAAAACGACGAGCGTACACGAAGATACAACGAGTTTCAGAACAGGACCGATACGGGGCGTTGTCGACGGATACGCGTTGATTTCGGTGTGCACGCACATCCAAATCAACTTTCACGAAATCCCACACGTCCGTATTGACGGCGCGCACCTTTCAGTAAAGTTTGCACCCGACCAAGTTGCCTCATTTAGCGGGGCGCATCCAGTTCCGAGAAAATTAGGGTTTTATAAAGACCAAGTTTTTGGCCAATTTTACCCTCGAATAAATTACAAATTACAACACGATAAATTAAACTAAAAACAGGGTTTAAAACTAGGTCATAAGGTCTAAATAATTGTTTAGGTAGATTTTAGAAATAATTAACAGGTTGTACGCTAAACGGTCATGAACCGGGAAGTTCGGGTCATTTTCTGAATTTTTAAAAATAGGGGTCATTTTTCCTGATTTTAAGTCGCAGTTTACAACCGACACAGGACGCGATACCCCGAACAAGTTACACAGGGTTCGAGAGGGTCACGCAGGGTACGCGTCACAACAGACAGAATAAAAAATGAGAAGGAGAGGAGAGAGAAATTTTTACCTGAACAGGGCTTCGAAAATGACTGAAATTCGTATACGCGGGGAGGCGCGACGCGACTACGGCGGTGTTGACCGGCGACACTGCTAGGGTTTTTGTGGCAGAGCTCCGCAGCAGGGGCTCGGTTCAGCCGGAGGGGAAGCTCGGCGGCCTGCGGGGTGGCGCCAGAGGATGGCGATGTTGTCTGCAAGGGATGATGGCGGTCATGGCGGTGGTGGAGTAGAGTGGCCGAGGTCGGGGGTTTTGAGGGTTGGTGAAGGGTGGTGATGGCGGTGCTGGGTGACCGGAGGAGAGTGGAGGAAGACGGTGGCGAAGGCAGGGGAGCTCGGGTGGCGGATGGCCGGGGTTGTCGGCTGCGGAAAGAAGAGGTAGTCGGACGAAAATGGCAGTGGCTGTGGTGGATGATGTGTCACGCCCCAGTCCCAAAATACATAGGACTAGGACACGTAAGCATGCCAGCCGCATGGATATGGCAACTCCAATATATGGAAACCAAATCCATACGTACACTGTAATATGAATATCAAATCCACAAGTGGTATAAAATATAATACAAGTCACAGGGTAAAATCTAAATCTCATCCACCAAAATCATATAGAAATAAATAACCAGTATCTATGAAACTAGATCTCAACAAGAAGTATCTAAAGATGATAGTTGGATGTAAACAAATCCACTACCAACTCAAATGGGAAAAGTAAATACAATATAAGTACAACTCACTCAAATAATATAAGTACCAGCTACCCATCACGGCTCAAAGGGAAGACATCCACGAAGCATCTATATCCTTCCAAATCTGCGCTCCTGCGAATACTCAAGAACAGGTACACCTGGCAGCGGACCAGGTCCTCAGAGGGATATAACAAGTATACTTAAACACATGCCAATAAAGTACTGAAATAAATATCCAATGGGGTCGCCTAACCGTCTAAAGTGAATGCTGTTAAGAACAACTTTCCCCACAAGTGAGCTATCTGGCTGAAAACTGGGATTTGGCATAGTTCTCTTTTGGAGATCCAGGGGCCTAAAAGGCACGTCGTCTTTTGAACACCGGTGGCCCGCCTGATAGTTCATAATATATAAGGGTCATCACCACCCGTATCTCCAGCGGAGAATCCGGGCGTCACAGAAAAAGTGTAAAGGAGCTCAAATGCGGTACTTGTTGTTCTTCCCACCCCATGCTCTAAGCATGTCACATCCATGACACGATTCGGTCCATAGCCTATTCTTAGTACCCTAGCCCAATCCTGCAACCAAACAAGGACAAGGATGGGACCACCGTACTACAATAGGCTATGTCCATGGACCTCTAATAACTGCCAAGTCTACTAGCATGCAAAGTTTCTAACAGCAGTTATTCCTAACGCACGTCCCACACGTACCGATGATCAGTCAATACGTGCGTCCGTGATCTATATGAGACTCATAACTCATGTAAAATATGTGTCACAGTCAAATGAAACCTAATGGTGCTACATGATAATGGGATAGTCTCATGAACAAGGTCAATGCAATACATAAATAAAAACCTATCGCGACGTCACCGTCGCGAGCATTTTATATAACAATTAAAATATATGAACTAAGGATAGAAAATAAAGATGCATGCAACATATGGAATATAAATAACAGTACAATGGCAAGGTATACTTGCCAGGCAAGAAGCTATAAAATGTCACGTCCAGATGTCCAATACACAGGACCAGAAGCTAGGGCCACAGAACAAATGTCTCCGGATGCTAAAATAAATATCACCAACATTTCCGGAATGAGCAAAAATAGCTAAAAAGCACATCCCTTTCGTCCAATTTGGACACAAGGGCAAAACGGTAATTTCGGGCAAAAGGTGGGGTCCACGTGTGGCCCACTTTGCACCGAAAAGCGTGCCGAGGGTAACAGTCTCTAAATGGGACAAACTATAGGTCAAACAAATTTAAATGTCAATACGAACCCAACGGTATGTCCAAATGTGGATTCCGATGAGTCGAACACTATTTGGTCCAAAAAGTTAACTGTGGGGCCCGCCAATTGGCGATCTGGTCAACCGTCTCAGAAATGCGTGAAAGTTGGGTCACAGGACCAGCGCGTTACCACGAGTCCAGTGGCACAAGTTTCATCGAAATCTGACAAGCGTGCACAAAATACGTACGAATTCCACAAAAGTGGCGACACGAAATATGTCTGCGGATACGCCCTGATTTCGGTGCGCACACGCGTCCGAATCGGTCCCCACGAATTTTCACGTATCCGATTATGCTGCGTGCACCATTCGGTACACTTGGCACACGGCGGGGCGGTCCCGTTTGGCGGGGCGCGCTCCGATCTCCAACTTTTGGAAAACCGGAAGAAGTGGGTGCGCGCAGTTTTATGACGAATATAATTTTGTCCACAGCAACTAATAGCACAAGGTTATTATACAGAAAATAAACTAGGTCATTTAATCTACAGGTATCAAAAAGAATCATCGAATTCGGATCTCTGTGGTGGGAGATACGAACTCGACAATATGGGTGAAAGTTGGGTCACAGAACCAGCGCGTTACCACGAGTCCAGTGGCGCAAGTTTCGTCAAAATCTGACAAGCGTGCACAAAATATGCTCGAATTCCACAAAAGTGGCGACACGAAATATGTTCGCGGATACGCCCTGATTTCGGTGCACACACACGTCCGAATCGGTCCCCACGAATTTTTACGTATCCGATTATGCTGCGTGGACCATTCGGTACACTTGGCACACGGCGGGGCGGTCCCGTTTGGCGGGGCGCGCTCCGATCTCCAACTTTTGGAAAACCGGAAGAAGTGGGTGCGCGCAGTTTTGTGACGAATATAATTTTGTCCACAGCAACTAATAGCACAAGGTTATTATACAGAAAATAAACTAGGTCATTTAATCTACAGGTATCAAAAAGAATCATCGAATTCGGATCTCTGTGGTGGGAGATACGAACTCGACAATATGGGTGGTCATTCTGGAATTCTGCGATTGCAGAATTCTGTCTGCTCGCGCCGACTTGGGCGCTATTTTTCACGTAGGGGCACACGTTATCCGAGGTTGACTACGAAACAGGTATTGGAGAGGGTTGAGAGGAGATCATACCTATGAAAACGGAACAGCGTTTGGTTGAGCGAGTCGACGGAAAATCACGCCGGAGCGAAGGTGCTTCGAGTGGGAAACTGCAGTTCCCGATGTCGGCGTCGACGAGATGGTTGGATGGCTTGGGGAGGCTTCTCTGGCTGCGGTGACGGCTCTAGATGGGAAGAGGAGGTCTAAAAATTAGGTTAGGGTTTTATGAGAGCTAGCTATATATATATATATATATATATATATATATATATATATATATATATATATAATTAGGAGAGAGAGCGGGATATGGAGCGGTCGGGTGGATTAATAGGGGCGGGCTCCGATCGGCTGCAAGTCTAAGTATATTGTTTAGGAATTTCAAATGCAAGGGATCCGCTGAAGTGCTTTTAGCAAACTAAGTTGCATCAAAGGGATTGTAAGGCTAAAAGGAATAGTTGCTTGTGTTATTATTAATATTATTATTATTATTACTATACTAATTATTAAATACTTATTTAATACTTCTTCTTTTGCTTTCTTTCTTTTTAAATATATATATACACATATATATATTTGTATATATATATATATATATATATATATATATATATATATATATATATATATATTCACACATAAGAAAATTTATATATATTAGGGTATTGCACATCGTTAGGCTAGCAACAGCTCAAGAGGTCTCCTACATGGAATAAATTTCGAAAAATTCCTGATGGTCCCATAAGTCATCTAAGTGCCCGAACACCTAACATAAAAATTATTAAAAATCTATTTCTCCTATTTAGAACTAATTACTATAATTTAATTAATAATTAATAAATAAAGGGTATATACGATTTTCTAGGAAGGGGGTTTTACATTCTACCCAACTTGTAAAAATTTTGTCCTCGAAATTAAAATTAAGTCATGGTAGAAGTCAAGGATGGTCTAAGATTTGCATTGTTTAAAATGCAAGGCTAGGTTTAAAGGGGTGGACGATGTTGCACGCTGCACATCCCGAAAAAAAATCATGGAAAAATCCATATGAGCGAAAAAATAGGTTTCTTCATGTGTCATGTCCAATGGTGTGGGCACATACATGCTTTTTTGCATAAAAGCGTCCAACAATTGGAAAATTGCACAAGGATGAGAATTGGATGATGGGCATGACTAGGATAAGGGTGTAGAATTTGTAGGAAGGCAGTGGCTAGTGTAGTGCTCCAATTATTGGAGCACGGTAAGGCGTGTCAAGTGATATCATGTTGTAAACTAAATAAAATATCGTGTTCTATTTCTAAGTGGATTCGTGCTAGCCTCAGTCTCACTATCTAAGCCGAGTAGGTCAAATTCTTAGGTGAGGGGGTTTCACAATTCAGCCAACTTAAGACAATGTCGTCCTCAAAATTGAAATAAGGCAGAATCGGTTAATCCTTTATGTACAATAAGGCAAGTCAGTCGCAATCTTCTTGCGATAACTAAAATCCTAATCATATCCATTGCAATCACTTCTAGGTTAAGATGACCACTGCTCCAATCAAAATTTAACCTATGGTTATCTCTTCTCACCTTGTTTCAAATTATCCATATCCACATAACATCTCCAAGATTTACATACGCATATAACTTTTACCTCACGATCTCTAACTATCATAATCTCCTTTAGAAGTGGTTTGAGTCCAATATATTCCCATTTTCACTTATAAAATTTTGTATGCCTCAACTCTTTAAATTTCATTCATATCCTTATTATTTCAAATAGGTCGTCCAACCAAAATTTTAATTCTTAATTCAAATCACCAAATTAAAAAAATAATTTAAATGCAGTCCACCAATATCAAGTCTGAAATTCTATATTTATCCTCTAAATTCAAATTGGTGATTCTACCTTCATTGTTCAAAATTTAACTCATGCAATTAAGGTATAAATATTGGGTCCTCAATATCAATTCATTGATCCTCATCATCTTAGTCCTCCTTCTAAATTTCTCAAAATTACAATGGCTTGAACCTCTCCCAATCTAATCTTACTCGATCATAATCTAAAAGAAATTCCTCCTGAGTTGACAATGCACTACTACCCAACTTAGAATTTATCCACCTATCACCTAAGGCTATATACCTTAAGAAAATATCCCTTAATTTATTTACTCATGTCGTTCAGTCCTCGAAACTTCAATGCCGATCATATCACATATGATATATCCTTAATTACGAAAGAATAATCCTCAAGTATGTGATCGACCTATGGGGTATATCTAGTACTATCTGCATATCAAAATATACCAAGCACGAAGTTTCGTCCTTCCGAAATAAGGGAAGACGAAGATCAATAATAAAGAGTTCAAGGGCAGCGTAATAGAATA
Source organism: Iris macrosiphon (assembly GCA_036927795.1). Lineage (NCBI taxonomy): Eukaryota > Viridiplantae > Streptophyta > Magnoliopsida > Asparagales > Iridaceae > Iris > Iris macrosiphon. Next base: position 176,418,636 of record JAYESA010000007.1, on the reverse strand, counting down.
GAAGTATTAGGATCAAGGCGTTTAAAGAATTCAATTGGGAATTGTCAAAGCAGTTGTGGATTGAAATCCTATCTTGGTAATCCTTCTTCGTATGCTCGTATTAGTACAATTATGTAGCCGATACGATACGCTTAGACATGTCTAGGGCAAGTATATTCGTCTACTAATCACTACATATCTCAATCCACGTAAAGTAGTTATGCGAAGGGCGAACCAAAATGTACTAAGGTTGTCCAGACCGTAATACACTGATTCTGATTGGACAATTGTATCAGTAGGCGTCCCCAATAATACATGTCTCATGATCAAGCTCGAAAAAAAATAAGCTTGCAAAGACTAGGCTATAATAGCAGCATAATTCGAGGTAGTACAGAAAATATAACTCTGGATTATGATGAGAGAAGTTACAAATAATTCAAGTTCACAAAAATAAAAGCAAAATAAGCAATAATAATGAAAGACTACACAATCTCTACAGTTGTCATACAACCTCCTTGTCTAAGTCGCTAGTCGACCAAATAGGGCATGAACCTCTAAATTCTACCGTCTGAATTAACACTATCATCTACTGCTAGCATACAACTAATGTTATCTTCTTATGAGAGTCTAAAGTCGGTGTCCTTTGGTTATACTACCTCGATGGGTCAAGTGGACTATGTGATACTAGGTTGTGAGGCATACTACCCAACTTATAAAAATTAAACTAATACGGTGACAGTCTTAAGAGGGTCCTACACAATAATCTTGCACATGTAAATAAAACAGAAACTCTTTATTAGGGTATATGAGGAAAAATCTTGGTATTGATTTGGGTCTCATGTTGCATTATATAGGTAAGGGTCACATTAAGTCCTAATCATAGTGCTCATAGAACATGTGTCAATCGTAGGGATAGAGGAGTTACTGGCCGTTAAGGGGGAAAGGGGTCTAACTTGTATCGAGGTGAGGGTACAAATTACACGATTTTTAAAAGCTAAGGGTTAATCATTGGTAACAATCTACAAAACAACTTAAACTTATCAAGTTCTAGCTACCAAGCAAAAAATTCACACTCAAGGCCCCAACTATAATCCTAACAAACTATGAGCCCTTAACAAAGAAGAAAATTACTTGGCCTACTATCCGAAGCGTCAGATGGCACGAGTTGAAAGATGAAGAGAAGAAACGTAATTAGTCGTCGCAAAATAGCGAGCGCTATGGTCGCAGGGAAACAATATATAAAATACAGATAGAGGGCTCTAGATAGCATCATGGTTCTCTAAGGGGAGTGGGGTGTTAGTTACTATATTCGGGGTATGATCAAGGGAGAAGTGTTGATTACATTCCTCTAGGCTTCCTAGGGTGCTGTCTACTAATAACAAGACAATGATACAAGTTTATAGTTCCAATATCATCTAACTATGAAGGTTAGGTTCAGTCTAAACATTAAGTTTTGGTTTTCTATTGGTTCCTCCATACTAGGGTCAAACATTATGGTAAGCTTCTAACTAACTCTAGTAGTATCTATACTACTCTCAACTCCTCATAATACATCCGGGTAATGGTAAACCAATTATAGGGATAAGGGATTCTAGGGTTCGCTAGATTTTCTAAACTTAGTGGTGTATCTATAATCTCGTTGTATTCTAAATAGGTGTGCTACTCTAATTATCATCCTAATAACAGGGGTTCCTATATTCTAGCAGAAGGCTATACTCAAGGAACTATTAGGGAAGCACAAGAATCAAGCAGGATGCATTTGTTCAAAATAGAACAGAGAGGAGGAAGATAAATCATAGTCAATTGTGGATGAGATCCTATATTCTAATCCTAGGTGCAGGCTTGTTCGGTACAATAACGTAACCGAGACAATATGCTCTGACCTGCATGGGCCACCACAAAAACATGTCACGCCCCAGTCCCAAAATACATAGGACTAGGACAGTAAGCATGCCAGCCGCATGGATATGGCAACTCCAATATATGGAAACCAAATCCATACGTACGCTGTAATATGAATATCAAATCCACAAGTGGTATAAAATATAATACAAGTCACAGGGTAAAATCTAAATCTCATCCACCAAAATCATATAGAAATAAATAACCAGTATCTATGAAACTAGATCTCAACAAGAAGTATCTAAAGATGATAGTTGGATGGAAACAAATCCACTACCAACTCAAATGGGAAAAGTAAATACAATATAAGTACAACTCACTCAAACAATATAAGTACCAGCTACCCATCATGGCTCGAAGGGAAGACATCCACGAAGCATCTATATCCTTCCAAATCTACACTCCTGCGAATACTCAAGAACAGGTACACCTGGCAGCGGACCAGGTCCTCAGAGGGACATAACAAGTATACTTAAACACATGCCAATAAAGTACTGAAATAAATATCCAATGGGGTCGCCTAACCGTCTAAAGTGAATGCTGTTAAGAACAACTTTCCCCACAAGTGAGCTATCTGGCTGAAAACTGGGATTTGGCATAGTTCTCTTTTGGAGATCCAGGGGCCTAAAAGGCACGTCGTCTTTTGAACGCCGGTGGCCCACCTGATAGTACATAATATATAAGGGTCATCACCACCCGTATCTCCAGCGGAGAATCCGGGCGTCACAGAAAAAGTGTAAAGGAGCTCAAATGCGGTACTTGTTGTTCTCCCCACCCCATGCTCTAAGCATGTCACATCCATGACACGATTCGGTCCATAGCCTATTCTTAGTACCCTAGCCCAATCCTGCAACCAAACAAGGACAAGGATGGGACCACCGTACTACAATAGGCTATGTCCATGGACCTCTAATAACTGCCAAGTCTACTAGCATACAAAGTTTCTAACAGCAGTTATTCCTAACGCACGTCCCACACGTACCGATGATCAGTCAATACGTGCGTCCGTGATCTATATGAGACTCACAACTCGTGTAAAATATGTGTCACAGTCAAATAAAACCTAATGGTGCTACATGATAATGGGGTAGTCTCATGAACAAGGTCAATGCAATACATAAATAAAAATCTATCGCGACGTCACCGTCGCGAGCATTTTATATAACAATTAAAATATATGAACTAAGGACAGAAAATAAAGATGCATACAACATATGGAATATAAATAACAGTACAATGGCAAGGTATACTTGCCTGGCAAGAAGCTGCAAAATGTCACGTCCAGATGTCCAATACACAGGACCAGAAGCTAGGGCCACAGAACAAATGTCTCCGGATGCTGAAATAAATATCACCAACGTTTCCAGAATAAGCAAAAATAGCTAAAAAGCACATCCCTTTCGTCCAATTTGGACACAGGGGCAAAACGGTAATTTCGGACAAAAGGTGGGGTCCACGTGTGGCCCACTTTGCACCGAAAAGCGTGCCGAGGGTAACAGTCTCTAAATGGGACAAACTATAGGTCAAACAAATCTAAATGTTAATACGAACCCAACGGTATGTCCAAATGTGGATTCCGATGAGTCGAACACTATTTGGTCCAAAAAGTCAACTGTGGGGCCCGCCAATTGGCGATCTGGTCAACCGTCTCAGAAATGCGTGAAAGTTGGGTCACAGGACCAGCGCGTTACCACGAGTCCAGTGGCGCAAATTTCGTCGAAATCTGACAAGCGTGCACAAAATACGCGCGAGTTCCACAAAAGTGGCGACACGAAATGTGTCCGCAGATACGTCCTGATTTTGGCGCGCACACGCGTCCGAATCGGTCCCCATAAATTTTCACGTGTCCGATTATGCTGCGTGCACCATTCGGTACACTTGGCACACGGTGGGGCGGTCCCGTTGGGCGGGGCGCGCTCCGATCTCCAACTTTTGGAAAACCGGAAGAAGTGGGTGCGCGCAGTTTTGTGACGAATATAATTATGTCCACAGCAACTAATAGCACAAGGTTATTATACAGAAAATAAACTAGGTCATGTAATCTACAGGTATCAAAAAGAATCATCGAATTCGGATCTCTGTGGTGGGAGATACGAATTCGACAATATGGGTGGTCATTCTGGAATTCTGCGATTGCAGAATTCTGTCTGCTGGCGCCGACTTGGGCGCTATTTTTCACCTAGGGGCACACGTTATCCGAGGTTGACTATGAAACAGGTATTGGAGAGGGTTAAGAGGATATCATACCTATGAAAATGGAACAGCGTTTGGTCGAGCGAGTCGACGGAAAATCACGCCGGAGCGAAGGTGCTTCGAGTGGGAAACTGCAGTTCGCGATGTCGGTGTCGACGGGATGGTTGGATGGCTTGGGGAGGCTTCTCTGGCTGCGGTGACGGCTCTAGATGGGAAGAGGATGTCTGGAAATTAGGTTAGGGTTTTATGAGAGCTAGCTATATATATATATATATATATATATATATATATATATATATATATATATATATATATATATATATATATATATATATATATATATATATATATATATAATTAGGAGAGAGAGAGGGATATGGAGCGGTCGGGTGGATTAATAGGGGCGGGCTCCGATCGGCTGCAAGTCTAAGTATATTGTTTAGGAATTTCAAATGCAAGGGATCCGCTGAAGTGCTTTTAGCAAACTAAGTTGCTGCAAAGGGATTGTAAGGCTAAAAGGAATAGTTGCTTGTGTTATTATTAATATTATTATTATTACTATACTAATTATTAAATACTTATTTAATACTTCTTCTTTTGCTTTCTTTCTTTTTAAATATATATATACACATATATATATTTGTATATATATATATATATATATATATATATATATATATATATATATATATATATATATATATTCACACATAAGAAAATTTATATATATTAGGGTATTGCACATCGTTAGGCTAGCAACAGCTCAAGGGGTCTCCTACATGGAATAAATTTTGAAAAATTCCTGATGGTCCCATAAGTCATCTAAGTGCCCGAACACCTAACATAAAAATTATTAAAAATCTATTTCTCCTATTTAGAACTAATTACTACAATTTAATTAATAATTAATAAATAAAGGGTATATACGATTTTCTAGGAAGGGGGTTTTACATGATGACTGGCGGTGGGGCGATCGGGTTTTATACGGGAGGTTGCCGTCGACAGTTACAGGGAGGGGAACCAGAGGGTCGGAGCGGCTCTGGGAAGGTGAGCGGTCGCGACGGAAGCCGGAGCGGCAGGCGGTTGCTGCGTAACGGCCGGCGGAGGGATCGGGGGAGATTAGGGATTGAAGATTACTGTAGATTGCGGGTTGGCGGGTCGGGTTCGGGTCGGGTTTGGATCCGAATCTGACCCGCTAGGGTTGAGTCGGTTCAAATAGGCCGGTTCGGTTCAGGATTTGGTTCAATTTGGTTTAAACCGGTTGGTTTGTTTTGGTTTAAATAAAACTTAGTTTTTGGGTCCAATAAATTTCAGAAAAATTACCTTATGTCTAATATTTTATTTTACACCCAAAAATATTATTTTTATAATATTTTAATATTTAATAAAATAATAAAAAATTATTTAATACCAGAAAACATTTATTTTTATTAGTTAAAAATTATAAAAAATTCTGAAAATTCATTTAAAATTTTTGAAAAATCTGGGGGTTTACAGCATATTTTCGTTGAGACACGAAAATACCTGATGAGTTACGAACAATTTCTAGACTAATAAAGTACTTGAGAAGACCAAGATCCTTCATATGGAAACAAGTACTCAAGTAATTCTTGAAAGCTGATATAGCTGAAGGATGGTTGCCCGTAATAATCAAATCATCCACATATATGAGCACGTGAAGAACATTACCGTGTCACTGTAGTGTGAATAAAGAATAATCATCATAGCTCTGTTGAAAGCCGAATTGATGAAGCGTAGCAGCAAGCTTCAAGAACCAATTCCTAGGAGCTTGTCGTAGGCCATAGAGTGATTTTTGCAGACGACAGACTTGCCCTGGAGAAGCCTGCGAGTAACTCGGGGGGGGGATGTCATATAAACAACTTCATCCAAGTCCCCATGGAGGAAGGCATTATGAACATCCATCTGATGTATCTCCCATCCACGTATGGAAGCTACAAAGAGAAAGACCCTAACAGTGACCATTTTTTTAACTGGAGCAAATGTCTCATTGAAATCAATGCCTTCAACCTGCTTGTTGCCCAAAACGACGAGACGAGATTTGTAGCACTCAATATCTCTATTAGATTTGTATTTGATACGATAGACCCACTTACAGCCAATAGCTTTCTTGCCTACAGGCATGGATGTCAGCTCCCATGACTGATTTCTGTCAAAGGCATCTAACTCACTCTGCATTGCAGTACGCCAGTGAGCATGCCTAACGGCCTCCAAAAAATACGACGATTCGTGCCATGTGGTTACAGCGGCTAAAAACTTGGTGTGATGGTTAGAGAACCGAGCACAAGAAACATATGCTGCTATGGGATAAGGTTTACTTGAGGTCGGTGATGGTATGAGTGGAGATCCTGGAGGGGGTGGGGGTCGTAAAAAACTGTATTGCAGACATAATCACGGAGCAAGACATAAGGCTGTCCAGACCTAGTGCCCCGTTGGACTTCAGCCACGGGATCGCTCCCCTTGTCGACTGGAGGCAAATGGTCGGGACCGTGCTCTGGCGAGGCCAACCTAGATGAGTTGCTGCTCCTCCTGTCAATGGGAGACAAGTGGTCGGGGCCGTGCGCTGGCGAGGCCGACCGATATGGGCTGCTGCTCCCTCTGATGATGGGAGCCGGGCCCAGAACATCAAATATCGTTGGATGAGGAGGCAGCGCAGGCTGGGACGCTGGCCCTGATGGTGTCTGAAAAGGGAACACATCCTCAAAGAAGACGACGTCTCTGGAGTAGAACACATTTTTAGTCTTGAGATCAAACAAGCGCTAACCACGCTTACCAACTGGATACCCCAAAAAAAAATATTTTTGACTACGAGCAGCAAACTTGTCCTTGGACCGGGGCAGACGCGAAGCAACGCATAGGCAACCAAACACCTTGAGATAGGAATATGTCGGTTCATGGCCAAACATGAGTTAGTAGGGAGTCTTGTTTTGTAGAAGTGGAGTGGGCATTCTATTGATCAAGTAAAAAGCTGTAAGAACGCATTCTCCCTAAAACAAAAGAGGAAGAGAGGCCTAAAAACATAGTGCTCTAGCCACATTAAGAAGATGATGATGCTTGCGTTCAACATGCCAATTCTGCTGAGACGTATACACGCATGATATTTCAAAGAGAATACCGTGGTCAGGAAAGTAATACTTTAGATGTAGAAACTCAGTTCCGTTGTCGGACCAAAAATGCTGAACCTTCTTATGAAACTGAGTCTGAACCATTGCACAAAATTGCTTGATCAAGGCAGCAACGTCAGACTTAGAAGACATCAAATAAATTCATATAGCTCTAGAGTAATCATCCAAAATTGTCAAAAAATAGGATGCTCCATAAGAGGAGGGGGTATTATAGGGACCCCAGACATAACAATGAATAAGCTGAAACAAATTATCTGCTTTATTATAACTTATAGGAAAAGAAACACGAGTTTTTTTAGCCTTAAGGCAAATATCACAAGGTGCACTAGAGCTAATGGAATATTGAATAACAGGTAACGATGATATCGTAGATGAAGAAGGATGACCCAATCATTGATGCCGGAGAGAAGCAGAAACAACAAAAGATGAGGCAGAGGCGTGACATGCTCGAGCAGTAGAGAAATTTCATAGCTAGTTGTCACGACCCGCACCCGGTATAGGGGCACGAGACCATGGATACGTCCAGCCTATGCCACAGTATCGGCGGTAGAACGCTGTCTAGGTCACAGTAATACTAGATAACTAAACACCTGTCAATGATATCCATCTCCATAATAATCTCACAATATAACTCAATCACAACAACTATAAGGCACGATAAAGATAAAAGGAAATGACATAGTTAAACACCATGTCTCAAACATAAAGATAACTCACAGTCTAGCTGTCCAACATAAGTCTCCGGTTAAACCTAACATAAGTCTAAACATAAACTGAAATAACCTCCACAAGTCTCAAGCATAAATAAATACTATCTAGATAGCTGTAGGTAAAGTCTCATCTAGAAGCATAGTCTCTTCTAGGATCTCTGGTACATAGTCTACTTCTATACCTGGTCCGTAGTGCGTAGTACAAAAATCCTCAAGGTTCTCTAAAAAAAATATTCAGTCAGGATTTGAACGAAAATACACTTCTAACAGCAGTTCCACATATATTGACAAAAACTATAACACAGTGTAAAGAAATACAAGACAGATATGAAATAACTGGAAATAAGAAATACTGGAATAAAGAATGCTGGTAATAGATACTGGAACATCATCATCAGTAGCATCTGACAAGGAATAGAACTACAAGTGTACGCAAGTACAAAAAACTAGTATGTAAGTGTATATAAGAATAACAACTAGAACATGTGGAAATACAAGATCAATCTATCAAGATACATGTCAAGAATCATCTAACTAAGTGTGTGAAATATTAGTATATCATGTGATCGGCTTGGGTTATATGACTCATTACATTAGTTAGCGGTCATCCCCAACAGGTCAGGCTAACCAGATGTAACAGTGATGAGGCATGTAAGGGTAAGGTTGCACCGACGTGAAACGTGGGTGAGCTAATGCTGCATGTAAGGGGTATGATCACATAACTACTAATACTTCTCCGTTTTCCCCAGCTAGCACGATGGATTCCAATCACGACTCCTCGTGACAGGTCTCAATGATGCCAACTCGTATAAATAACAGTGTCAGAGTCATGTACGCTATACAACAAGAATTATAGAGATAATCAACATAATGGAAACTGTCAGAGAATGTACTCGCCTGTGGTCCTTAGCTGGCAATACCACTGTCCGGGTTCCAAGGTGTCGTCTGGATGATCCAACAGTCCTATAGACATACCATATAATACAATACTACATCAGACATTACTCTAGCACACAATCAACATAATGATCTCAACAGGCTACACTAGGGGTGGTCACGTCTGTCGTTGTTGTGCATAACAGACAGTCAATAGTATGGTCTTGCCAGTACGTCAGTGTACATTTGGCAGTCTGTTATCATGCTACAGGGTCACAGTCGATGTAACTGCAGGGTATCCTTGATTACATTCAAGTCATCTATAATATGATCTAACATACATAATTGTCTATTAGTTACCATTATATTAGATATTTTATATACATATAGTTTAATAGAATTTATATCTTGCATCCATATTAACCAGGTACTAGGGAGATATACACAATACATCTACCATCACATTTTAAATCTCATTCTAATGCATGTACTCTACGTATATACTAATTAGGTTCGCATACGTTATGGTTATACATATATATCAAGGTACACAGAGTAACTATATACGTATACCAAATACCCATACGTACTTACGTACGCATCAAGTTTATATATGTCTATATACCAGTATTCAACGTAGCAAGTACGAAGGTCTCCAAGGGAATTATATGTATGCGTACACGTATAAGCAAGAAGGAACTCGAACCTGCGTGCGGAAATGAGACGTGCGTGTCGCGGCGTCGTTAAGTCGAAGGGCTGCTCCGGTCGGGTACAGCGAGGTCAGCGGCGTACAGGCGAGAACCTCGGTTGGCAGCGTGCGGCATTGTCGACAGGATCCGACGGCTCAGTCGGGGCGGCTCTGTCGACGGGATCCGACGCTCGGGGTAGCGGGTGCAGCGCTAGGGGGGTCCGGCGCTCGGGGCAGCGGGTGCAGCGCTCGGTGGCAGCGGGTGCAGCGCTCGGGGGCAGCGGGTACATTGCTCGGGGGGTCCGGCGAGTTGTTCGGCGGATCAATGGGAAGGTCGGGTTTGAGAATAGGGATGGTAGCAATTTTCGGCTATGGTTTTGAAGAAAAGGAAAAGAGGAAAAGAGGTTTATATATATAGTATTGTGTAAGGGTTTGACCTAGGGTTTGGGTTGACTGGTCAACCCTCTTGGAATTGGCCTCTTATGGAGATATTTCAAGGGCCAAGATTTAATAGAATTAAAATGGTAGGCTAAGATGCATTAGTTCCAAGGTTTTTGAGACCATGGTTTAATGGAGATTGATGTTGCACTTTCACAGTCCCAAAATTATGGAAAAATATACATGAAAGGGAAATGGATTTATTCGCATGTCGCGTCCAATGGGATGGTCATCTTAATACGCTTTTGCATAAAAAGTGTCCAACAAAAGGGAAAATTGCACAAAATTGAATTTATTGAGGATTAACTACAATGGGTTGCGACATCAGTTGGAAACAAGGGCTCGCATAGCGTCCTAATTATCGAAGCAACGATAAATTACAACAATCAAACAATCATCCTTAATTATTTAAATATAATTAAATATCATGCAAATCATTTACACATTAATTATAGAAAGACGAAAATACCCCTAATCCAAAAAAGTGGGGGTGACAAGTCTACCCTCCTTAAAAAAATTTCGTCCCCGAAATTAAAATAAACTAGCACAAGAGCAAGCAATCAATTTATGAATTATACCTCAAGTCTCGAAGAGATATGGATACCGCTCGCGCATTTCGTCCTCTCTCTCCCAAGTTGATTCTCCTGGAGAGTGATTTCTCCATGCGACACGAACCAAAGGAATAGTCTGGTTCCGCAATACCTTCTCTCTACAATCCAAGATCTCCACAGGTTGTTCAGGATAGCTGAGTGTCGGTCCAACTTCGATCTCCGAGTGATCTAATACGTGACTAGGATCTGCCACGTACCGTCTCAGCTGCGACACGTGGAACATGTTATGCACTCCATCTAGAGCAGACGGTAAGTCTAGTCTATAGGCCACTGCACTGACCCTTGCAAGAATACTGAAGGGCCCGATGTATCGTGGGCTAAGCTTTCCTCCTCTGCCGAAACGAATCGTGCCTCGTATCGGAGAAATCCGTAAGAACACCAAATCGCCAACCTAGAACAACGATCTTAACACGCAATCTAAACAAAACAATCGCAAACCAAACAAAACAAATCAAAACAATACCTGAAACTCTAGGGGTCTACGGTGGCTATCGGCCCAATGCCGCTGTCTGTCCTGCGCCACTCGCAGTCTGTCTCTGATAAGTTTCACCTTTTCTGCTGCATCCACGACCATTTCTGGTCCTAACAAGGCTCTTTCTCCAACATCATCCCAAGATAAAGGGGTACGACACCTCCGTCCATATAAGACCTCGAATGGTGATATCTCAATGCTGGCCTGGTAGCTGTTGTTGTAGGCAAACTCTACCAAGTGTAGATGATCCTCCCAAGAACCTCCGAGATCCAAGACGCAAGTGCGTAGCATGTCTTCAAGAGTCTGAATAGTCCTTTCAGACTGGACGTCTGTCTGAGGGTGATATGCGGTACTGAACTTGAGCTGAGTGCCCAAGCTAGACTGCAGGCTCCTCCAGAAATGGGAAGTGAAACGACTATCCCGATCTGAGACAATACTCACAGGAACTCCATGTAATCTGACAATCTGCTGTACGTACATCTCTGCTAGCTTCTCCGTCGAAGTACCTACCTTGAAAGGTAAAAAATGGGCTGATTTGGTCAACCTATCCACGATGACCCAAATTGCATTCTTTCCTCCTGGAGAACGAGAAAGTCCCGAAACAAAGTCCATAGTCACGTGCTCCCACTTCCACTCTGGAATGGGTAAAGGTTGAAGCAATCCCCCTGGCCTCTGTCGATCTGCTTTCACCTGTTGGCACACTAAACATCGGGATACGAAGCGTGCTACTTCGCGCTTCATACCATACCACCATACATGCTTCCTCAAATCTTGATACATCTTGTTGGCTCCGGGATGCATCGAGTACTGAGAGCGGTGTGCCTCATGTAAAACTTTTTTGTGCAGCTCTCCACTTGGCACACACATCCTCGTGCCATGTCGTAAGGATCCATCATCCGCAATAGTGAAATCGTCTATCAATCCTGCCTGAACTTGTGCTCTAATATTCCGTAGAGTCTCATCATCATACTGTGCCGCTCTAATTCTGTCCATCAGTTCTGATTGAATTTGCAGTCCCCACATCTGAATCTCAGCTCTTGGAACTAATATCTCAATTTCTAAGCTTTCAAGATCAGCTAATAAGTGTCTATCCGAAGTCAAACACATAGCCATTGGGTACCTGCTCAAGGCATCCGCGACTACGTTGGCTTTCCCTGGATGATACTGTAATGAGATATCAAAGTCTTTCATCAATTCTAACCACCTTCTCTGTCTCATATTCAGCTCCTTCTGTGTAAACACGTACTTTAAGCTTTTATGGTCTGTGAAGATCTCCACACGCTCTCCGTACAGATAGTGCTTCCACAGCTTTAGGGCAAAGATAACTGCTGCTAACTCCAGATCGTGAGTGGGGTAGTTCTTTTTATGAGGGCGTAATTGTCTTGAAGCATAGGCAATTACTTTCCCGTGTTGTTGAAGAACGCACCCCAACCCTTTTCCTGAAGCATCACTATAGATAGTGAATCCACCTGTCCCTGATGGCAACGTCAAAACTGACGCTGTCGTTAGTCTCCTCTTCAGCTCATCGAATGCAGCTTGACATTCTTCTGTCCAGACAAATTCCACATCTTTCTTGGTCAGCCTAGTCATTGGCTCTGCAATCTTGGAGAAGTCTTGTACAAATCTTCTATAGTATCCTGCTAGTCCGAGAAAGCTCCTAATTTCAGCTACCGTGCTGGGGGTAGTCCATGACTTCACTGCCTCTATCTTCTTTGGGTTAACTGAAATTCCGTCACCCGTCACCATGTGTCCAAGAAATTCAACCTCTTCAAGAAAGAACTCACACTTTGAAAGCTTCCCGTATAATTTCTCTCTCCTGAGAGTTTCTAAGACTATTCTCAGGTGCTCTTCATGCTCTTCTGGAGTTTTTGAATATACTAGAATGTCGTCAATAAACACCACTACGAACTTGTCAAGGTACTGGTGGAACACCTTGTTCATCAAGTTCATAAATACTGCTGGTACAATGGTTAAACCAAACGACATTACTGTAAATTCAAACTGGCCATATCTGGTTCGAAAGGCGGTCTTCGGTATGTCTTCTTTCTTCACTTTCACTTGGTGATAGCCTGACCTCAAGTCTATTTTTGAAAACACCTTTTCTCCGTTCAATTGATCGAAAAGATCATCTATCCTCGGCAGTGGGTATTTATTTTTAATAGTGAGGTTATTCAAGGCTCTATAATCGATACACATACGTACCGTGCCATCCTTCTTCGGTACAAATAATACCGGTGCTCCCCATGGCGATGAACTGGATCTAATAAAACCTTTGTCTTGCAGCTCCTCAACTTGTTTCTTTAGCTCTACCAATTCGTTGTTGTTAACTCTATAGACATGTTGCGAAATAGGCTCCGCTCCTGGTATCAAGTCTATAGAGAACTCAACATCTCTATCTGGCGGCAAACCTGACAACTCCTCTGGAAATACATCCAGGAACTCCGCTATAAGTGGATGCGGTAACTCTTCTTCTTCCACCCTGGCTCCGCAAAAAGTGCCTCTGCTTCGCTCCTCTGCTCCTCTGGCAATCTCAAACTCTGGCTCTCCTGGTGGTCGAAATGCTACTCTTCCTCCGCGATAATCTATAGAAGCATGGTGTTTACTCAGCCAGTCCATTCCGAGTACAATATCGTATTCCGGAAGTGGCATGACGAGTAAACTCACGCTCAACTCTCGGCCTTCCAATGACACTCTCCGATCCTTGCAACAATCACGGACTAGGATAATGCCTCCTCCTGTCGTGATCTTGCAAGTCCTATCTAATGGTTCCGTTTCTAAATGATGTTTGATGGCATAAGATACAGATACGAAACTATAGGAAGCGCCAGAATCAAATAATGCAAGTGCTGGAGTAGAATCGAGTAAAACTAAACCTGAAATCACGTCTCCAGCTGGCTCGGCCTGTCACGACCCGTACCCGGTTTAGGGGCACGAGAGCGTGGGTACGTCCAGCCTACGCCGCAGCATCGGCGGTAGAACGCTGTCTAGGTCAAGTACTATCTAAATGATCTCACGCTAGTATCCAACTCCATAAGAAGGCGTGGATATCCTAAAATAAATCTAGAAATACTCAATCACAGCTACAGCACGATAGGAAATGAAGAAATAAAAGAATACAATACAAGTCTAAAGACAACATAATCATACCTGCAATCATTAACTTCCAATCCCCAAGTGTGTCGGAACCAGTCTACTAAGGTCACAGTCTGGAAAAATATTTTCCAGCCAGGAAGGAGCAAAGTACATCTCTAAATAGCAGTTCTATATAAATAACATAAACTATGTAGCAGTTCTAGATGGAAACATACCAGATGCATGTATAAGTACGAGAAATGTACAATGAGAGAAGTACTGGAAATACTGTAAGTAAATGCAGGAAAAGAAACAATATGTCCATGAGCAAGAATTCTATGACTAAGTGTGTGAGTACTAGCTTTAACATGTGATCGGCTTGGGACTAGTAAACTCATTACATGGGTTAGTAGGGCTAACCGATGTAACAGTGAGGAGGCATGTAAACTCATTACATGGGTTAGTAGGGCTAACCGATGTAACAGTGAGGAGACATGTAAATGGTCAGGCCGCACCCGACGTGAGATGTGGGGTGAGCTATGGTGCATATAAAGTTGGGTATGATCACATATCTACACTAAAGTACTCCCCAAACCCCCCGACTGGTATAGTAGATCCAATCATGGTACGCTATGGCACGGGATTCCCTAAGAAGGTAGCAAATCTCCCCAAAAATCAGTGTCTGTACATGCACAAGATAACAAGGAAAACAAGTCTTGTACAAGCTACACCATGAATAAGGAATAACATCTCATGACGAGATCCGTGTATACCAATCCGTGTAACCAGCGTGTCAAGAGCAATGGATATTTACACTAGATACAGTGAACATAGGAAATATCATAAATTAGAAACTAATCAGAGAATGTACTCGCCTTGGGTCCTTAGTTGGTGAATACCGAGGTCCTGTTCCAGAGTGTACCCTGGGTAACCCAACAGTCCTATAAACATATCACAAGCAAAACCACATTTGCATCAGATGCTACACTAACACATCACAAATACATGAACTCAGGGGCTCTGCCAGACGTGGCTCTAGTCAACTAGGGTCATCTAGTAGGGCTACGTATATAATACACATTACACTTATTATACTTACAATATTTATACATGCACCAATTTAATGTATTTACAAAATACATATATATGCCCTTTAAATACATATCTGATTTATACTAGTTGAACCATACGTATACTCATATATATGCAAAAACACTGTTTAAATGTACATATATTTTGTTAACATCATTTTAGAATATACTAATATTAATTTACCAATTCAAATTTATACTATATATATATATGTACATATGCCAATTAATTCATATATAAAAATACGTTTTATTACACTTATACTACATGAAATTATACCGATTAAATATATGTATCATTATACCAAAATATACATATATATATATACCAAAATAATTATATACATATACTAAAAATATATATACATATATACCAAATCAATTACATACACTGGAATGCGTATTTACGTATATAAATCGTTTCGAAATTATTTTGAACAATAATTTGAAATAAAAGTTCATTTATAAAAAACTAGAATTTATGCAAAAGCCATCATATTTATATATCTCTAGTTATTTCAGTTACCAGTCCAAATAACTAATTTATCTTATTTTTTTATTATTAAAACTATATTTTTAATTAATTATAAAAACCCCAAAATTATTATATGTTTGCATAATCAAAACCCTTTTAAATATTACATAACTAAATTTACACATACTAAATAGCTAATTTCATACATTAAAACAATAAACTAATTATGTGGTATTTACTAAACCAGTTACATGAATTTACTAAGTTAATTATGAATTTGCTAGACTAATACATATTAATAAAATCAATTTATATAAATAACCAAATTACATATTAATATAAACTAATTATATTAATATATCCAAATTACATTAATTAACAAATTATATAAAATAACTAATCAGATATACTAATTTATGACTTAATTAACTAATTATGAATATAGTTACTGATAAAAATAATTAACTGATAAAAATAATTAACCGATTAATACTAACTAAGCTAATACATGAAATTACTAACTAATTACATTAATTAAACTAATTATAAATCAATTAAACTAATTATTAATTAATTAAACTAATTATTAATTAATTAAACTAATTAAATAAAATAACTAATTATAAATCAATCTTAAACTAATTACCTATATACATATCAACTGACTTCAGAACAGAAAAGAAAGGGGAAGAAGAGGCTCACGGGGGAGGGTCTCCGTCGTCGACGGGGTTCCGCCGGGGTCGGCGCTCGTCTCGGCGGCGGCTGTTCTCGGCGGATCTCGGTCCGAGGAGACGGTCGGCGGCTGTTCGATTCCAGCGGCGGCGGAACTCGACGCGGCTCGACGCGGGGGTCTGAATCTACGGCGGTGGTCGGCGGCTTTACGAGGGCTCGGCTCGAGGGTGAGGTGGTCCGAGGCGGCTCCAGCGGTGGTGGAACTCGAGGGCGGCGGGTCTGCTCGGTTCCCGCGGCGGCGACGACGGCTCCGGGCGGCGATCGAGATCTGGGCGGCTCGAGGCGGCGCTCTGCCCGAGGGGCGGGCGCTCCGAGGCGACGGCGGTGACTAGTTCCAGCGGTGGTGGCGGCACTCTGCGGATCTGGCGGCGGCTACCGGCTTCAGCGGCCACGGCTCGACGCGGCCACGGTTAGGTTTAGGGTTTCTGCGAGTCGTGTCTGTGGATCGTGTCCGGGGCAGGACACGATGGGTTGCTGAACTGTGAGGGACGTGTCCGGGTGTGTCGGACACGGGGTTGGGTGTACTGGTGGAGGTGGATGTGTCCGGGTGTGTCGGACACAAAAAAATCTGATTGTAATATTGTAACCGAACCCAGAAATGAATGGATACTGTGGGACACCCGGGGTCGGACCCGAGGCCATCACGGCTGACACGGATGCTGGACACACGGACACGAGCACACAAAAATGGTGGTGGCTGCCGGCTCTATGGGGATTTGTGAAGGCTAGCTAGGGTTTCTAGGGAGATGTGATGAGGGACTTAAATAGGATGAGAGATGGTGTGGGATAAAGGGTTGCGGGTTGGCCCAATAATGAATGGCCAAGATCAATACATGAATAAGTTCTTCATGTGGGAAAGGGTGTGGGCTAGTTAATAGGAACGGCAACTGGAAAAAAATAAAAATAAAAATAAAAATAAAAATAAAGATTATATTTTCAGAAAATGTTTTTAGGAAAGCTAGCTAATTTCCAATTAGCTACTAATTAATACATTTTGCAAAGTCCTAGAAAGCATGACATTTATTTATTTACTATCCCAATAAAAAATTTATTTTATTTTATGAACTAGTCCTTTAAATAACTATTTAGTTAAAACAATAATTTTATGATTCAAGCCAATAAATATTTGAAACTAGAAATATATATTATTATTTATTTATTTATTTTGTAATACATCGTCATTTAGAAAAATGATTTTTATAAAGATTTTTAAATTACCTCCTACAATCAAACCTCGTTCTAAATCAAATAAAAATTTCAAGGAGAAGTATTTTATAAAACTTGATATTTTAAAATAAATTAAAATCTAATTATTTTGGAAATTGGAAATCGGAGGTTACAAGTCTATCCACCTTAGAAAAATTTCGTCCTCGAAATTTTAGGGATGACTAGGATAGAAAAACATTTGTTGTTCATAATGATGAATATATCATTGAAGAAAATATTTCTATAAGGATAATATTTACCAAACAGAAGAAAACATGAAGAAAAGAAAATATGGTTTAAGACAGGAATATCTTGAAGGAATCATGGCTCGGCCTAGAATCCTCTAGAAGGTTTAGGTTTTGGGAAGTAGACACGATCACTGAAAAAAACAGATAATTAGAATAATGCACGTTACCTTTTCAAAGTAACTAAACCAAGGAAGACCCAGTATAAAGAATGATATCGACATGAAAGTTATAGCTAATTCGAAAATACGGTCGACAATTTGATTTAAGAACTTAAATACATCCTTCAGAATGTAATCAAGAGACACCTAATCGCCTTTCTTGATTTCTAGGAAAAAGAGTAGTCTTTACTACCTTCTGAAAATAATCCTTCCTTTTTATCCTCGTTCATTTTACTTTTCTCAATCTTGTGATTCATCATTAACTAATATCTATAAAAGTTTCAAATTCCACAAACTTTATTAGATTAGATCTTAGAATTTCTGAATCAAAATTTATTACATGTCCAAAATCCTTATCATCAAATTCGAGTTTATTTATCTTAACATCAACTATACCTCGATTATTTTTTTCGATTTCAAATGTTACTGTCATGGTCAAGATTTTAATTTAAATCACAACCTCAATATACCATGATCTTACCTTACGACCTTCAATTATATGATCCCATAATCAATTATATTATAATCTTCTTTACCATGAGCTTCATTTCATTCCATATTTCTTTATCCATATGTATAGTGTTTCCGAATTTGAACTAATATATTTTTTTTTCATCCTCTGAATTTATTATCCCAATGCAAAATTTTTATTACTCGAATCCTCAATATTTTAGTCGTATCACAATCTCCTCAAATTTTGAGTAAATAACTAAATACAAAATTTTACTATCCAATCCTTTTAATTGAAATCCAATCAATGCATATTTATAAAAATCGTATCCCCAAAAATTAAAATTTTTTTTTTTTTTTTTTTTTTAGCTCTGTGAATTTCTTAATTCTTCCTTTAAGTTAATGTTTGTCCTCGAATTTCAATCATACCTCGATTTTCATAAAATCAATGATCCATCAACTCCGTTATAACAACCCCTAAATTCTTTATTTAATTTAATGCTCATCCACAAATTTAATCCTCTTGTCTCTTTTGTCGGTCATAACCTTGTCATAGATCTTCGCTATGGTCAAAACCCCAATGATCATGGTTTAAGAAAACTCTACCTACAGCCAGGCAATTTAAGAAAATATAGATCATGTGTCTTTTGTCATGGTATTTCAGTCTCTGTTAAGGTGTACTACTAGTTATATTCTAACAAGAAAATCACGAATATAAACCACGTTACTAGGGAATCAATCAATCAAAAGGCGAAAAAGAACATTAGGAAAGAAAAGAAAGAACCTGCTAACATATTACTTGCGGTATCTGCTATCAACCACTTAACTCTAGCACATTCACTAACAAATTCCTATTCATGTACACTGGTACCCATATCAACTAATCATATATTAATATTCATATCTCTTATCTACCAAAAATTAATCCTCAAAATAATCGTCAAGGTTTAACTTCCCGATCAACTTAAAATAAAATGCATATACCTCCTCAAAATCAGATACTTCACATCGAAATAAAATTTAATCACTTCTAAAATCTCTGTAGCCTTAACTATGTTTATTGAATCAAATTTAAATCCTCAATATTTTAACAACATAGAATCTCAACTCCTTAAAAATTCTGAAAATTTAAAATTCATTTCCACCTTTTAATTTATAACTCCTCAATGTACATATCAGTGCTCACGGTCTCTGATACTCAAGGTGCACTCAATACCTATATTGTCTAGAACTGTGTACTAAATTTGTACTGCCCGAATCACTTGCACTATTACCTCCAATGATTAAAGTTATCATCAACTGTGTTTTCTTTCATGATTTCAATTTATGTCAATTGGTACATCATCTAATTATCACACACCGAGTGCTTACTGTTATTAACGTCATCCTTGACTAATCCTCGATATAGAGTCATTAGCACTCTTGGTATTATATCACTAGCTGCATTAATGGATTATCTCATCAAGCTCATTAGACTCATGATCACCTGTATCCTCTATAACACTCATGTTTATTTACTCTCATGGGTATGTGTATGGTTCCTCATCTCGATGGTTGTATATGTATCTCCTTCAATCCTTAAAAGCCTATTAAACTAATCCGTGATACGCTTCACAACTTCCATTACTAATCCTGATATTTCTCTACTTGTGACATCTCATTAAACCCTTTATACATATACATTTCTTTACCTTTAACATTTCCGATATCAATCATCAAATTGGACATCATGCTCCATAAATCCTTAACACAATTTTCGGATACTTAATCGTTTACATAGATCACTCAATTACATAATTATGATTATCCAGGACGGGTAATTTGCTCTGATACTATCTCTGAGAACTATCACTGATACTCTATACTCTCCTTAACTCTCAGTCTCTAATGACACTACTCCTAGAATCATTGGTACAAGGTACTATACTAAGGGCTAACTCTAGATTAAAGCCTACTGCTCACATGTCCAACTAAGAAACACTTACAACTCACTAGCAACACAGTCAATACTAATACAAGACACAACAAAATTACAAGCCACTAATTATCATACTTAACAAGAAATCCTCAAGGAATAGGAGTTCAAAGACTGAATTGAGGGCAGAAGGTATCTTTACTGCTAGTAAAGAAAGAAGCGGTGGAACAAAGTCCTGGAATAACAGAAATAGATAAGTCTTGGGATGATATTTTAAGAACCAATTTAGGATACAACCTGATAATCATACACGTCTGTCTGAAATCATGACACTCAGAATCCTCGCCACGCCAGTAAGCATAGATGCGATAAACGATAGGTTTCGTAACTAAGGTATGCACTCCATAATCATGTCATCTAGAATCTTCGCCACGCCAACCGGTATGGCTGCGAAAGACTCTAAGCTTCATAACTATAGTATGTACATCCAAGTCAGGTTCCTACATTCTCGTCACCACAGCTAATATGGCTGCGATAAATTCTAGGTTCCATAACCAAAGTAGGCGTTTTACCTTCCTCACTGTCCTCATCAATATATGTCATCAGATGATACCATAAATCCTAGTCCGTAAAAATTCATCTCAATTTGAAATCAACTCAACAACGATACCAGGAATTAAAGTTAACAACTGGTCAACAAGAATCAAACTCAACAATGATACCAAGATTTTAATTTAAAAACTGCTCAACAAGAATCAAGTTCAGTAACAACAAGCGAGAGCGGGCGGAAACAAGGAAAAGTTAAATTGGAAATTTTAACAAGATTCTCAAGGGGTCGTCCCAGGAATCTCTCAAGAGTTTGTGATTGAGTATCCTCTCTCATCCTAGTATCCTATGTCCTATATTCTATAGCAGGTACACAGTGGTACAACTAAGACGTCGCACTACCACGACATCGCACAGCTCGCGAAGTCAGACCTGCATGGGCCACCACTAAAACGTGTCACGACCCGCACCCGGTTTAGGGGCACGAGAGCGTGGGTACGTCCAGCCTACGCCGCAGCATCGGCGGTAGAACGCTGTCTAGGTCAAGTACTATCTAAACGATCTCACGCTAGTATCCAACTCCATAAGGAGGCGTGGATATCCTAAAATAAATCTAGAAATACTCAATCACAGCTACAGCACGATAGGAAATGAAGAAATAAAAGAATACAATACAAGTCTAAAGACAACATAATCATACCTGCAATCATTAACTTCCAATCCCCAAGTGTGTCGGAACCAGTCTACTAAGGTCACAGTCTGGAAAAATATTTTCCAGTCAGGAAGGAGCAAAGTACATCTCTAAATAGCAGTTCTATATAAATGACATAAACTATGTAGCAGTTCTAGATGGAAACATACCAGATGCATGTATAAGTACGAGAAATGTACAATGAGAGAAGTACTGGAAATACTGTAAGTAAATGCAGGAAAAGAAACAATATGTCCATGAGCAAGAATTCTATGACTAAGTGTGTGAGTACTAGCTTTAACATGTGATCGGCTTGGGACTAGTAAACTTATTACATGGGTTAGTAGGGCTAACCGATGTAACAGTGAGGAGGCATGTAAACTCATTACATGGGTTAGTAGGGCTAACCGATGTAACAGTGAGGAGACATGTAAATGGTCAGGCCGCACCCGACGTGAGATGTGGGGTGAGCTATGGTGCATATAAAGTTGGGTATGATCACATATCTACACTAAAGTACTCCCCAAACCCCCCGACTGGTATAGTAGATCCAATCATGGTACGCTATGGCACGGGATTCCCTAAGAAGGTAGCAAATCTCCCCAAAAATCAGTGTCTGTACATGCACAAGATAACAAGGAAAACAAGTCTTGTACAAGCTACACCATGAATAAGGAATAACATCTCATGACGAGATCCGTGTATACCAATCCGTGTAACCAGCGTGTCAAGAGCAATGGATATTTACACTAGATACAGTGAACATAGGAAATATCATAAATTAGAAACTAATCAGAGAATGTACTCGCCTTGGGTCCTTAGTTGGTGAATACCGAGGTCCTGTTCCAGAGTGTACCCTGGGTAACCCAACAGTCCTATAAACATATCACAAGCAAAACCACATTTGCATCAGATGCTACACTAACACATCACAAATACATGAACTCAGGGGCTCTGCCAGACGTGGCTCTAGTCAACTAGGGTCATCTAGTAGGGCTACGTATATAATACACATTACACTTATTATACTTACAATATTTATACATGCACCAATTTAATGTATTTACAAAATACATATATATGCCCTTTAAATACATATCTGATTTATACTAGTTGAACCATACGTATACTCATATATATGCAAAAACACTGTTTAAATGTACATATATTTTGTTAACATCATTTTAGAATATACTAATATTAATTTACCAATTCAAATTTATACTATATATATATATGTACATATGCCAATTAATTCATATATAAAAATACGTTTTATTACACTTATACTACATGAAATTATACCGATTAAATATATGTATCATTATACCAAAATATACATATATATATATACCAAAATAATTATATACATATACTAAAAATATATATACATATATACCAAATCAATTACATACACTGGAATGCGTATTTACGTATATAAATCGTTTCGAAATTATTTTGAACAATAATTTGAAATAAAAGTTCATTTATAAAAAACTAGAATTTATGCAAAAGCCATCATATTTATATATCTCTAGTTATTTCAGTTACCAGTCCAAATAACTAATTTATCTTATTTTTTTATTATTAAAACTATATTTTTAATTAATTATAAAAACCCCAAAATTATTATATGTTTGCATAATCAAAACCCTTTTAAATATTACATAACTAAATTTACACATACTAAATAGCTAATTTCATACATTAAAACAATAAACTAATTATGTGGTATTTACTAAACCAGTTACATGAATTTACTAAGTTAATTATGAATTTGCTAGACTAATACATATTAATAAAATCAATTTATATAAATAACCAAATTACATATTAATATAAACTAATTATATTAATATATCCAAATTACATTAATTAACAAATTATATAAAATAACTAATCAGATATACTAATTTATGACTTAATTAACTAATTATGAATATAGTTACTGATAAAAATAATTAACTGATAAAAATAATTAACCGATTAATACTAACTAAGCTAATACATGAAATTACTAACTAATTACATTAATTAAACTAATTATAAATCAATTAAACTAATTATTAATTAATTAAACTAATTATTAATTAATTAAACTAATTAAATAAAATAACTAATTATAAATCAATCTTAAACTAATTACCTATATACATATCAACTGACTTCAGAACAGAAAAGAAAGGGGAAGAAGAGGCTCACGGGGGAGGGTCTCCGTCGTCGACGGGGTTCCGCCGGGGTCGGCGCTCGTCTCGGCGGCGGCTGTTCTCGGCGGATCTCGGTCCGAGGAGACGGTCGGCGGCTGTTCGATTCCAGCGGCGGCGGAACTCGACGCGGCTCGACGCGGGGGTCTGAATCTACGGCGGTGGTCGGCGGCTTTACGAGGGCTCGGCTCGAGGGTGAGGTGGTCCGAGGCGGCTCCAGCGGTGGTGGAACTCGAGGGCGGCGGGTCTGCTCGGTTCCCGCGGCGGCGACGACGGCTCCGGGCGGCGATCGAGATCTGGGCGGCTCGAGGCGGCGCTCTGCCCGAGGGGCGGGCGCTCCGAGGCGACGGCGGTGACTAGTTCCAGCGGTGGTGGCGGCACTCTGCGGATCTGGCGGCGGCTACCGGCTTCAGCGGCCACGGCTCGACGCGGCCACGGTTAGGTTTAGGGTTTCTGCGAGTCGTGTCTGTGGATCGTGTCCGGGGCAGGACACGATGGGTTGCTGAACTGTGAGGGACGTGTCCGGGTGTGTCGGACACGGGGTTGGGTGTACTGGTGGAGGTGGATGTGTCCGGGTGTGTCGGACACAAAAAAATCTGATTGTAATATTGTAACCGAACCCAGAAATGAATGGATACTGTGGGACACCCGGGGTCGGACCCGAGGCCATCACGGCTGACACGGATGCTGGACACACGGACACGAGCACACAAAAATGGTGGTGGCTGCCGGCTCTATGGGGATTTGTGAAGGCTAGCTAGGGTTTCTAGGGAGATGTGATGAGGGACTTAAATAGGATGAGAGATGGTGTGGGATAAAGGGTTGCGGGTTGGCCCAATAATGAATGGCCAAGATCAATACATGAATAAGTTCTTCATGTGGGAAAGGGTGTGGGCTAGTTAATAGGAACGGCAACTGGAAAAAAATAAAAATAAAAATAAAAATAAAAATAAAGATTATATTTTCAGAAAATGTTTTTAGGAAAGCTAGCTAATTTCCAATTAGCTACTAATTAATACATTTTGCAAAGTCCTAGAAAGCATGACATTTATTTATTTACTATCCCAATAAAAAATTTATTTTATTTTATGAACTAGTCCTTTAAATAACTATTTAGTTAAAACAATAATTTTATGATTCAAGCCAATAAATATTTGAAACTAGAAATATATATTATTATTTATTTATTTATTTTGTAATACATCGTCATTTAGAAAAATGATTTTTATAAAGATTTTTAAATTACCTCCTACAATCAAACCTCGTTCTAAATCAAATAAAAATTTCAAGGAGAAGTATTTTATAAAACTTGATATTTTAAAATAAATTAAAATCTAATTATTTTGGAAATTGGAAATCGGAGGTTACAAGTCTATCCACCTTAGAAAAATTTCGTCCTCGAAATTTTAGGGATGACTAGGATAGAAAAACATTTGTTGTTCATAATGATGAATATATCATTGAAGAAAATATTTCTATAAGGATAATATTTACCAAACAGAAGAAAACATGAAGAAAAGAAAATATGGTTTAAGACAGGAATATCTTGAAGGAATCATGGCTCGGCCTAGAATCCTCTAGAAGGTTTAGGTTTTGGGAAGTAGACACGATCACTGAAAAAAACAGATAATTAGAATAATGCACGTTACCTTTTCAAAGTAACTAAACCAAGGAAGACCCAGTATAAAGAATGATATCGACATGAAAGTTATAGCTAATTCGAAAATACGGTCGACAATTTGATTTAAGAACTTAAATACATCCTTCAGAATGTAATCAAGAGACACCTAATCGCCTTTCTTGATTTCTAGGAAAAAGAGTAGTCTTTACTACCTTCTGAAAATAATCCTTCCTTTTTATCCTCGTTCATTTTACTTTTCTCAATCTTGTGATTCATCATTAACTAATATCTATAAAAGTTTCAAATTCCACAAACTTTATTAGATTAGATCTTAGAATTTCTGAATCAAAATTTATTACATGTCCAAAATCCTTATCATCAAATTCGAGTTTATTTATCTTAACATCAACTATACCTCGATTATTTTTTTCGATTTCAAATGTTACTGTCATGGTCAAGATTTTAATTTAAATCACAACCTCAATATACCATGATCTTACCTTACGACCTTCAATTATATGATCCCATAATCAATTATATTATAATCTTCTTTACCATGAGCTTCATTTCATTCCATATTTCTTTATCCATATGTATAGTGTTTCCGAATTTGAACTAATATATTTTTTTTTCATCCTCTGAATTTATTATCCCAATGCAAAATTTTTATTACTCGAATCCTCAATATTTTAGTCGTATCACAATCTCCTCAAATTTTGAGTAAATAACTAAATACAAAATTTTACTATCCAATCCTTTTAATTGAAATCCAATCAATGCATATTTATAAAAATCGTATCCCCAAAAATTAAAATTTTTTTTTTTTTTTTTTTTTTTAGCTCTGTGAATTTCTTAATTCTTCCTTTAAGTTAATGTTTGTCCTCGAATTTCAATCATACCTCGATTTTCATAAAATCAATGATCCATCAACTCCGTTATAACAACCCCTAAATTCTTTATTTAATTTAATGCTCATCCACAAATTTAATCCTCTTGTCTCTTTTGTCGGTCATAACCTTGTCATAGATCTTCGCTATGGTCAAAACCCCAATGATCATGGTTTAAGAAAACTCTACCTACAGCCAGGCAATTTAAGAAAATATAGATCATGTGTCTTTTGTCATGGTATTTCAGTCTCTGTTAAGGTGTACTACTAGTTATATTCTAACAAGAAAATCACGAATATAAACCACGTTACTAGGGAATCAATCAATCAAAAGGCGAAAAAGAACATTAGGAAAGAAAAGAAAGAACCTGCTAACATATTACTTGCGGTATCTGCTATCAACCACTTAACTCTAGCACATTCACTAACAAATTCCTATTCATGTACACTGGTACCCATATCAACTAATCATATATTAATATTCATATCTCTTATCTACCAAAAATTAATCCTCAAAATAATCGTCAAGGTTTAACTTCCCGATCAACTTAAAATAAAATGCATATACCTCCTCAAAATCAGATACTTCACATCGAAATAAAATTTAATCACTTCTAAAATCTCTGTAGCCTTAACTATGTTTATTGAATCAAATTTAAATCCTCAATATTTTAACAACATAGAATCTCAACTCCTTAAAAATTCTGAAAATTTAAAATTCATTTCCACCTTTTAATTTATAACTCCTCAATGTACATATCAGTGCTCACGGTCTCTGATACTCAAGGTGCACTCAATACCTATATTGTCTAGAACTGTGTACTAAATTTGTACTGCCCGAATCACTTGCACTATTACCTCCAATGATTAAAGTTATCATCAACTGTGTTTTCTTTCATGATTTCAATTTATGTCAATTGGTACATCATCTAATTATCACACACCGAGTGCTTACTGTTATTAACGTCATCCTTGACTAATCCTCGATATAGAGTCATTAGCACTCTTGGTATTATATCACTAGCTGCATTAATGGATTATCTCATCAAGCTCATTAGACTCATGATCACCTGTATCCTCTATAACACTCATGTTTATTTACTCTCATGGGTATGTGTATGGTTCCTCATCTCGATGGTTGTATATGTATCTCCTTCAATCCTTAAAAGCCTATTAAACTAATCCGTGATACGCTTCACAACTTCCATTACTAATCCTGATATTTCTCTACTTGTGACATCTCATTAAACCCTTTATACATATACATTTCTTTACCTTTAACATTTCCGATATCAATCATCAAATTGGACATCATGCTCCATAAATCCTTAACACAATTTTCGGATACTTAATCGTTTACATAGATCACTCAATTACATAATTATGATTATCCAGGACGGGTAATTTGCTCTGATACTATCTCTGAGAACTATCACTGATACTCTATACTCTCCTTAACTCTCAGTCTCTAATGACACTACTCCTAGAATCATTGGTACAAGGTACTATACTAAGGGCTAACTCTAGATTAAAGCCTACTGCTCACATGTCCAACTAAGAAACACTTACAACTCACTAGCAACACAGTCAATACTAATACAAGACACAACAAAATTACAAGCCACTAATTATCATACTTAACAAGAAATCCTCAAGGAATAGGAGTTCAAAGACTGAATTGAGGGCAGAAGGTATCTTTACTGCTAGTAAAGAAAGAAGCGGTGGAACAAAGTCCTGGAATAACAGAAATAGATAAGTCTTGGGATGATATTTTAAGAACCAATTTAGGATACAACCTGATAATCATACACGTCTGTCTGAAATCATGACACTCAGAATCCTCGCCACGCCAGTAAGCATAGATGCGATAAACGATAGGTTTCGTAACTAAGGTATGCACTCCATAATCATGTCATCTAGAATCTTCGCCACGCCAACCGGTATGGCTGCGAAAGACTCTAAGCTTCATAACTATAGTATGTACATCCAAGTCAGGTTCCTACATTCTCGTCACCACAGCTAATATGGCTGCGATAAATTCTAGGTTCCATAACCAAAGTAGGCGTTTTACCTTCCTCACTGTCCTCATCAATATATGTCATCAGATGATACCATAAATCCTAGTCCGTAAAAATTCATCTCAATTTGAAATCAACTCAACAACGATACCAGGAATTAAAGTTAACAACTGGTCAACAAGAATCAAACTCAACAATGATACCAAGATTTTAATTTAAAAACTGCTCAACAAGAATCAAGTTCAGTAACAACAAGCGAGAGCGGGCGGAAACAAGGAAAAGTTAAATTGGAAATTTTAACAAGATTCTCAAGGGGTCGTCCCAGGAATCTCTCAAGAGTTTGTGATTGAGTATCCTCTCTCATCCTAGTATCCTATGTCCTATATTCTATAGCAGGTACACAGTGGTACAACTAAGACGTCGCACTACCACGACATCGCACAGCTCGCGAAGTCAGACCTGCATGGGCCACCACTAAAACGTGTCACGACCCGCACCCGGTTTAGGGGCACGAGAGCGTGGGTACGTCCAGCCTACGCCGCAGCATCGGCGGTAGAACGCTGTCTAGGTCAAGTACTATCTAAACGATCTCACGCTAGTATCCAACTCCATAAGGAGGCGTGGATATCCTAAAATAAATCTAGAAATACTCAATCACAGCTACAGCACGATAGGAAATGAAGAAATAAAAGAATACAATACAAGTCTAAAGACAACATAATCATACCTGCAATCATTAACTTCCAATCCCCAAGTGTGTCGGAACCAGTCTACTAAGGTCACAGTCTGGAAAAATATTTTCCAGTCAGGAAGGAGCAAAGTACATCTCTAAATAGCAGTTCTATATAAATGACATAAACTATGTAGCAGTTCTAGATGGAAACATACCAGATGCATGTATAAGTACGAGAAATGTACAATGAGAGAAGTACTGGAAATACTGTAAGTAAATGCAGGAAAAGAAACAATATGTCCATGAGCAAGAATTCTATGACTAAGTGTGTGAGTACTAGCTTTAACATGTGATCGGCTTGGGACTAGTAAACTTATTACATGGGTTAGTAGGGCTAACCGATGTAACAGTGAGGAGGCATGTAAACTCATTACATGGGTTAGTAGGGCTAACCGATGTAACAGTGAGGAGACATGTAAATGGTCAGGCCGCACCCGACGTGAGATGTGGGGTGAGCTATGGTGCATATAAAGTTGGGTATGATCACATATCTACACTAAAGTACTCCCCAAACCCCCCGACTGGTATAGTAGATCCAATCATGGTACGCTATGGCACGGGATTCCCTAAGAAGGTAGCAAATCTCCCCAAAAATCAGTGTCTGTACATGCACAAGATAACAAGGAAAACAAGTCTTGTACAAGCTACACCATGAATAAGGAATAACATCTCATGACGAGATCCGTGTATACCAATCCGTGTAACCAGCGTGTCAAGAGCAATGGATATTTACACTAGATACAGTGAACATAGGAAATATCATAAATTAGAAACTAATCAGAGAATGTACTCGCCTTGGGTCCTTAGTTGGTGAATACCGAGGTCCTGTTCCAGAGTGTACCCTGGGTAACCCAACAGTCCTATAAACATATCACAAGCAAAACCACATTTGCATCAGATGCTACACTAACACATCACAAATACATGAACTCAGGGGCTCTGCCAGACGTGGCTCTAGTCAACTAGGGTCATCTAGTAGGGCTACGTATATAATACACATTACACTTATTATACTTACAATATTTATACATGCACCAATTTAATGTATTTACAAAATACATATATATGCCCTTTAAATACATATCTGATTTATACTAGTTGAACCATACGTATACTCATATATATGCAAAAACACTGTTTAAATGTACATATATTTTGTTAACATCATTTTAGAATATACTAATATTAATTTACCAATTCAAATTTATACTATATATATATATGTACATATGCCAATTAATTCATATATAAAAATACGTTTTATTACACTTATACTACATGAAATTATACCGATTAAATATATGTATCATTATACCAAAATATACATATATATATATACCAAAATAATTATATACATATACTAAAAATATATATACATATATACCAAATCAATTACATACACTGGAATGCGTATTTACGTATATAAATCGTTTCGAAATTATTTTGAACAATAATTTGAAATAAAAGTTCATTTATAAAAAACTAGAATTTATGCAAAAGCCATCATATTTATATATCTCTAGTTATTTCAGTTACCAGTCCAAATAACTAATTTATCTTATTTTTTTATTATTAAAACTATATTTTTAATTAATTATAAAAACCCCAAAATTATTATATGTTTGCATAATCAAAACCCTTTTAAATATTACATAACTAAATTTACACATACTAAATAGCTAATTTCATACATTAAAACAATAAACTAATTATGTGGTATTTACTAAACCAGTTACATGAATTTACTAAGTTAATTATGAATTTGCTAGACTAATACATATTAATAAAATCAATTTATATAAATAACCAAATTACATATTAATATAAACTAATTATATTAATATATCCAAATTACATTAATTAACAAATTATATAAAATAACTAATCAGATATACTAATTTATGACTTAATTAACTAATTATGAATATAGTTACTGATAAAAATAATTAACTGATAAAAATAATTAACCGATTAATACTAACTAAGCTAATACATGAAATTACTAACTAATTACATTAATTAAACTAATTATAAATCAATTAAACTAATTATTAATTAATTAAACTAATTATTAATTAATTAAACTAATTAAATAAAATAACTAATTATAAATCAATCTTAAACTAATTACCTATATACATATCAACTGACTTCAGAACAGAAAAGAAAGGGGAAGAAGAGGCTCACGGGGGAGGGTCTCCGTCGTCGACGGGGTTCCGCCGGGGTCGGCGCTCGTCTCGGCGGCGGCTGTTCTCGGCGGATCTCGGTCCGAGGAGACGGTCGGCGGCTGTTCGATTCCAGCGGCGGCGGAACTCGACGCGGCTCGACGCGGGGGTCTGAATCTACGGCGGTGGTCGGCGGCTTTACGAGGGCTCGGCTCGAGGGTGAGGTGGTCCGAGGCGGCTCCAGCGGTGGTGGAACTCGAGGGCGGCGGGTCTGCTCGGTTCCCGCGGCGGCGACGACGGCTCCGGGCGGCGATCGAGATCTGGGCGGCTCGAGGCGGCGCTCTGCCCGAGGGGCGGGCGCTCCGAGGCGACGGCGGTGACTAGTTCCAGCGGTGGTGGCGGCACTCTGCGGATCTGGCGGCGGCTACCGGCTTCAGCGGCCACGGCTCGACGCGGCCACGGTTAGGTTTAGGGTTTCTGCGAGTCGTGTCTGTGGATCGTGTCCGGGGCAGGACACGATGGGTTGCTGAACTGTGAGGGACGTGTCCGGGTGTGTCGGACACGGGGTTGGGTGTACTGGTGGAGGTGGATGTGTCCGGGTGTGTCGGACACAAAAAAATCTGATTGTAATATTGTAACCGAACCCAGAAATGAATGGATACTGTGGGACACCCGGGGTCGGACCCGAGGCCATCACGGCTGACACGGATGCTGGACACACGGACACGAGCACACAAAAATGGTGGTGGCTGCCGGCTCTATGGGGATTTGTGAAGGCTAGCTAGGGTTTCTAGGGAGATGTGATGAGGGACTTAAATAGGATGAGAGATGGTGTGGGATAAAGGGTTGCGGGTTGGCCCAATAATGAATGGCCAAGATCAATACATGAATAAGTTCTTCATGTGGGAAAGGGTGTGGGCTAGTTAATAGGAACGGCAACTGGAAAAAAATAAAAATAAAAATAAAGATTATATTTTCAGAAAATGTTTTTAGGAAAGCTAGCTAATTTCCAATTAGCTACTAATTAATACATTTTGCAAAGTCCTAGAAAGCATGACATTTATTTATTTACTATCCCAATAAAAAATTTATTTTATTTTATGAACTAGTCCTTTAAATAACTATTTAGTTAAAACAATAATTTTATGATTCAAGCCAATAAATATTTGAAACTAGAAATATATATTATTATTTATTTATTTATTTTGTAATACATCGTCATTTAGAAAAATGATTTTTATAAAGATTTTTAAATTACCTCCTACAATCA
This sequence comes from Iris macrosiphon, assembly GCA_036927795.1. Lineage (NCBI taxonomy): Eukaryota > Viridiplantae > Streptophyta > Magnoliopsida > Asparagales > Iridaceae > Iris > Iris macrosiphon. The sequence continues at coordinate 176,386,143 of JAYESA010000007.1, read as the reverse complement.
AACCTCGTTCTAAATCAAATAAAAATTTCAAGGAGAAGTATTTTATAAAACTTGATATTTTAAAATAAATTAAAATCTAATTATTTTGGAAATTGGAAATCGGAGGTTACACGGCCTCCTCGGTGGTCATGGCGTAAGCTCGTCCTTGTGGTGCTCTTCTCTGTTGTTGCTGCTGCTGAGCAAACCTCTCCTGCTGTGATGGAAGTGGAGGTCCTCTCTGCTGGCCTCCTGGTACGATAGGTGCTCTGGCTGGTCCTCTCTGAGCTGCTCCTCCTCCTTGGCGAGTTTGTATAGTTGGGCAGTCCCTCAGCTGATGTGCTGCTGATCCACACGATAAGCAAGTGCCCAACCTTTTTTTGCAGATGTCTCTTGTATGTCCCATCTTTCCGTAATATGAACATGGGGTAGCGAGTTGATTATGCCTCTGTGGTTGCTGTTATTGAGCATGTCCTCGAACTGGTGCCTGTTGCTGGTGTTGCTACTAGTGTTGTTGCTGGTGTTGTTGCTGGTGTTGTTGCTGGTGCGGCCTATGTTGTTGTTGTTGGAAGTGTGGGCGCTTGGCTGGTCCTGTGTTACCTTCTGTTGCTCCAGATGTGTCGCGTCCTCTCTTGGGCCTGAGGTCCAAGTCGTCTTCGGCAATCTGGGCATCCATCAGAATACCCTCAAATGTAGCAGTACGTCGTCCCGAAGTACGAGACTTGATCTCCCTATTCAATTCTTTTCTGAATTTTCGAGCTCTATCTCCCGGGTCTCGAACCATCGATGGCGCAAATCGACTCAGTCGACAAAACTCTGCAGCATATTCGTCGACTGACATGCCTCCTTGGACTAAGTCATGGAACTGACTTTCTAAAGCTCCCAAGGCTACGTCAGGAAAGAATTTCTCTTTGAAGAGTTCTTTAAAGTTCTCCCAAGTAAGTCCTTCAGCGGCGAGTCTCGGCTCAGTACGATACCATGTCAGTGCGATATCGAACATCTGACTGCCGGTGGCCTCTATCTGAAGAATCTCTGGAATCTGGGATAAGCGCAAATTCCTCTCTATGTCTTCTAACCATTCGTCAGCATATAATATTCCTTCTGTGCCTTTGAACTCTCGAGGCATCATCCTCTTAAAGTCCACTATGGTACCGGGCCTCTGTTGTTGCTGACCTTGATGTTGCGGTTGTCGTGCTACTCTGTCCACAGCCTGGAGAGTCATCTGATTAGCATTCTCCATGCTCTCTCTCATCAGTTCGATCTGCGCCTGGTGTGCTTCTGCTTGCATTCTCTGAGCCTCAGCTTGAACACGCTGAGCTTCTGCTGTTACTCTCTGGGCCTCTAGCATGCCCTGCATCAATGCGAACATCTGTGCCCCGTCAGCGGGCACTCCTCCGGAAATCGCTGTCGGTGGTGGTGGAAGGTTGTCTGTCATAGCTGGGTCAATCCTCTGTATAGGTGGAGGAGGAATCCCGTTAGTTGCAGACACTCCCACACGAACAGGAGATGTAGGAGAATCTCCAGGTATCTGTTCGTCAGGTTGAGAGGTGGCAGTCCTCACTGAATTGGCTGCTCCCATTCTCATGGATATAGTATTCGGCGATATCCTGAATACAGATCAAAGAATCAATTAAGGTGATAGATGTGATATTATCAAGGAAAGACACTAAGGCGCTAAAGGAAGCAATCCATTAGAATAGCAATAAGAAGTTCGAAATTTCCTAGTGTGATTGAGCATACTCTCATCCTAGATCCTTATTCCCTATATCCTAGCACAGGCTCGCAGCAGTACAACTAAGTTATCGCACTACCACGATATCGCATAACTTGCGAAACTCGACCTGCATGGGCCACCACTAAAAACGTGTCACGACCCGCACCCGGTATAGGGGCACGAGAGCGTGGGTACGTCCAGCCTACGCCACAGTATCGGCGGTAGAACGCTGTCTAGGTTACAGTAATACTAGATAACTAAACACCTGTCAATGATATCCATCTCCATAATAATCTCACAATATAACTCAATCACAACAACTATAAGGCACGATAAAGATAAAAGGAAATAACATAGTTAAACACCATGTCTCAAACATAAAGATAACTCACAGTCTAGCTGTCCAACATAAGTCTCCGGTTAAACCTAACATAAGTCTAAACATAAACTGAAATAACCTCCACAAGTCTCAAGCATAAATAAATACTATCTAGATAGCTGTAGGCAAAGTCTCATCTAGAAGCATAGTCTCTTCTAGGATCTCTGGTACATAGTCTGCTTCTATACCTGGTCCGTAGTGCGTAGTACAGAAATCCTCAAGGTTCTCTGAAAAAAATATTCAGTCAGGATTTGAACGAAAATACACTTCTAACAGCAGTTCCACATATATTGACAAAAACTATAACACAGTGTAAAGAAATACAAGACAGATATAAAATAACTGGAAATAAGAAATACTGGAATAAAGAATGCTGGAAATAGATACTGGAACATCATCATCAGTGGCATCTGACAAGGAATAGAACTACAAGTGTACGCAAGTACAAAGAACTGGTATGTAAGTGTATATAAGAATAACAACTAGAACATATGGAAATACAAGATCAATCTATCAAGATACATGTCAAGAATCATCTAACTAAGTGTGTGAAACATTAGTATATCATGTGATCGGCTTGGGTTATATGACTCATTACATTAGTTAGCGGTCATCCCCAACAGGTCAGGCTAACCAGATGTAACAGCGATGAGGCATGTAAGGGTAAGGCTGCACCGACGTGAAATGTGAGTGAGCTAATGCTGCATGTAAGGGGTATGATCACATAACTACTAATACTTCTCCGTTTTCTCCAGCTAGCACGATGGATTCCAATCACGACTCCTCGTGACAGGTCTCAATGATGCCAACTCGTGTAAATAACAGTGTCAGAGTCATGTACGCTATACAATAAGAATTATAGAGATAATCAACATAATGGAAACTGTCAGAGAATGTACTCGCCTGTGGTCCTTAGCTGGCAATACCACTGTCCGGGTTCCAAGGTGTCGTCTGGATGATCCAACAGTCCTATAGACATACCATATAATACAATACTACATCAGACATTACTCTAGCACACAATCAACATAATGATCTCAACAGGCTACACTAGGGGTGGTCACGTCTGTCGTTGTTGTGCATAACAGACAGTCAATAGTATGGTCTTGCCAGTACGTCAGTGTACATTTGGCAGTCTGTTATCATGCTACAGGGTCACAGTCGATGTAACTGTAGGGTATCCTTGATTACATTTAAGTCATCTATAATATGATCTAACATACATAATTGTCTATTAGTTACCATTATATTAGATATTGTATATACATATACTTTAATAGAATTTATATCTTGTATCCATATTAACCAGGTACTAGGGAGATATATACAATACATCTACCATCACATTTTAAATCTTATTCTAATGCATGTACTCTACGTATATACTAATTAGGTTGGCATACGTTATGGTTATACATATATATCAAGGTACACAGAGTAACTATATACGTATACCAAATACCCATACGTACTTACGTACGCATCAAGTTTATATATGTCTATATACCAGTATTCAACGTAGCAAGTGCGAAGGTCTCCAAGGGAATTATATGTATGCGTACACGTATAAGCAAGAAGGAACTCGAACCTGCGTGCGGAAATGAGACGTGCGTGTCGCGGCGTCGTTGAGTCGAAGGGCTGCTCCGGTCGGGTACAGCGAGGTCAGCGGCGTACAGGCGGGAACCTCGGTCGGCAGCGTGCGGCGTTGTCGGCGGGATCCGACGGCTCAGTCGGGGCGGCTCTGTCGACGGGATCCGACGCTCGGGGTAGCGGGTGCAGCGCTCGGGGGGTCCGGCGCTCGGGGCAGCGGGTGCAGCGCTCGGTGGCAGCGGGTGCAGCGCTCGGGGGTAGCGGGTACAGCGCTCGGGGGGTCTGGCGAGTTGTTCGGCGGATCAATGGGAAGGTCGGGTTTGAGAATAGGGATTGTAGCAATTTTTGGCTGTGGTTTTGAAGAAAAGGAAAAGAGGAAAAGCGGTTTATATATATAGTATTGTGTAAGGGTTTGACCTAGGGTTTGGGTTGACTGGTCAACCCTCTTGGAATTGGCCTCTTATGGAGATATTTCAAGGGCCAAGATTTAATAGAATTAAAAAGGTAGGCTAAGATGCATTAGTTCCAAGGATTTTGAGACCATGGTTTAATGGAGATTGATGTTGCACTTTCACAGTCCCAAAATTATGGAAAAATATACATGAAGGAGAAATGGATTTATTCGCGTGTCGCGTCCAATGGGATGGTCACCTTAATACGCTTTTGCATAAAAAGTGTCCAACAAAAGGGAAAATTGCACAAAATTGAATTTATTGAGGATTAACTACAATGGGTTGCGACATCAGTTGGAAACAAGGGCTCGCATAGCGTCCTAATTATCGAAGCAACGATAAATTGCAACAATCAAACAATCATCCTTAATTATTTAAATATAATTAAATATCATGCAAATCATTTACACATTAATTACAGAAAGACGAAAATACCCCTAATCCAAAAAAGTGGGGGTGACACTAGTAGACCCCACCCCTTTGCTCACCCACACCCATCACTGTCCTCGAAATACGTTCCTAAATAACACATAATTTATCCTTTAAAGTAACAACACATTGAGTGTTTATAGTTAACTGAGCAAAGAAGATCAAATTGCAGTCAAGACAAGGAATATATAGAACATGATCAATATTAGCGGTTGGCAAAAAAAGTAAGGATCATTCTTGAACAGCAGTAGCTAAACAATTATCAGGTAGCTTGATAGCATCTGGATTGATCGAAACAAGATTCTGGAGAAGATCTTTATTCCCGGTCATGTGTAGAGATGCGCCTGTGTCTAAAATCCATGAACAATACGTACCAGACGGGTCGTAGGAGTTGCCAGAAGGAGTGTTCAAGGATTGATACATCCGCATAACCATTTTTCACTGTTCATGATTGAGCGCCAGACCAAATGCAGCCTTGTCTTGGTCTGTCAACGAGCCGACTGAACGACTATTGGACTGTTGTTGGTAAGTGTTAGCGACTCCAGTAGACCCAGTAAAGCCACGCCCACGGCCTTGGTCAGCATCGGGCGAATGAGGTGTCGACCGGTCGAAGGATCCACGGCCGGAGGGACGAGGAACCCAGCCTTCGGAAAATCCGTCAAGACGATAGCACTTGGTCACGTCGTGGCCAAGACGACCACAATGGGTGTACTGTGGGCGGGGCTTGTCAGAAAAGCGAGACTCAACTGGTTTGGACTGAGCAACGAAGGCCACATCGTCCATCTTGGATTCGCGATCCTTCATTAGCGTTCTATGAATGATTCACTCATTGCGTAGGAGAAGCAGGCAGAGAATGAACTAGACGAAGGAAAATCGAAAAAAAAATTCAGGGTTTGAAAATCTGCTCTGATATCATGAAAAATTATAGAATAAAGATTAAAATTATTCTTGTATTTCTTTTACCTCAAATGGCTGAGCTTTATACAGAAAGACAAAAAAAACTAAATATAAGAAAGAGTAACAATGGAAAAGATATACTCACTACCTATCCTAACAATAGCAATATCTCCGATAACAATAACTAACATTATCTCCAATAACTTTTCTTTGCAAAATATTTTAGTTTCTAAATCGAATAGTAGGTAGAACTTGAAGACGACTGATTAAATTTAACTGGAAGAATTTTTTTTTTATCAAGATCGAAAAACAATTCATAAAATTCCAAACTACAAATGCTAAGTTATGCTCGTACAATGTCAGGCTCTCAACGCTGAGACACACCGAGAGAGATGTGGGAGGGGACCCCATGATTTATAGAAAAAGGAAAACATACCCAATGATCCTGATATTTGATTTTGAACCAGTCAACAAGTAGGAATGAATTATGTTTGTCTTCGTTGATGCTGTCGTCGACTAAGAAGAAAAACACCCCTAATGTGTACACAATGGGGTTAGTAGATGAGGAAGACTGTGAGAAGAAATCATTAGGTACAACATTTCAGGGATGGCATATCAGTAGTAACACGAAGCTAGGCAAAGCAATGCAAAGCAAAGTGGGTATTTAGTTGCGAATATGGCTGATGAAATATATAAAGGAATCTTTGATCAACTCCCACTTACAAGAATAAGTCATCTGTTATCATCTTTTAACTTAGACCATCTCCAATGAAAGTATCTATCTTTTCTATTTTTATGATAGGAGTTTATTTTAGAAAAACTTCTCATAATGATAGATTATATTTCAATTTCTATCATATGTGTCATTGATGTAGGATAAAAAAATTCTATAAGAATTTCTACATGTAAAAATTTATATAGAAAATTTTTATTTTTTATTACAATTATTATCGGATCCCACGTCATTAAATTAATTTTTTATTTTGTAACACCTGGAACAGAAATGAAAAAAACATTGGAGAAAATTTTTTATATAAATTTTTTTTGTAAAAACTCTACCAATTAGATTAAAAATTTACTTAAAAGTAGAATACTAAATAGGTTAGAAACTCAATTTTAGATGCCTTGGTAACACTCTATCCCGATTTCCTTTCTTCTAAAACGGTCTTCCAAGCGCTCCTAACGTCGCCCCAGACCCTTACCCTATAAATAACACACCCTTCACTCTCTCTTCCTCAACTCATCACTCCCCCCACTTCCTTCAGTTACTTTCATCACACTCACAAACACGTACTTGTTCTAACTAGTAATTCTGACCTCAACATGGCTTCTTCTTTATCTACTGCCACTACTTCCATGCTCAACCAGTCTTGTCTACTACACTCAAAACACTCCTCCATTAGCAAGTGCAAGAAACCAGCTCCAACTTCAATCCATTGCTCTATTTCTTCTTCCCCCCGTTCATTACTAGACTTCCCGTTGTTTCGGTCATCCTCTTCTTATCCGCCATCAACAGTACATGTCGTAGAAGAGAAAGACGAAACTAACAAGAAGAGTAGCCCAAGAAAGCTGTCGAAGAAGCCGCAATGGGTTGACATATTCCAACAGTTAGCAGCCGCGGCGTTGGATGGCGTCGAGGAGGCCTTCATAGCCAACCTCCTCGAGAAGCCCCAGTCCCTGCCCAAGATCGCAGGCAACTTCGCACCTGTCGGCGAACAGCCGCCGCAGCAGAACCTCCCAGTCACCGGGAGGATACCGCCCTACATTAACGGCGTTTACGTCCGCAACGGCGCCAACCCCCTCCTGGAGCCCGTCGCCGGCCACCACCTCTTCGACGGGGACGGCATGGTCCACGCCGTCCAGCTCCGCAACGGCCGGGCCTCCTACAGCTGCCGCTTCACCGAGACCGAGCGCCTCCGCCAGGAGCGCCGCATCGGGCGGGCCGTGTTCCCCAAGGCCATCGGGGAGCTCCACGGGCACTCGGGGATCGCGCGGCTGATGCTGTTCTACGCGAGAGGGCTCGTCGGGCTGGTCGACCCCTCCCGCGGCACCGGGGTCGCCAACGCCGGGCTGGTCTACTTCAACGACCGCCTGCTCGCAATGTCCGAGGACGACCTCCCCTACCACGTCAGGATCAGCCCTTCCGGCGACCTCCAGACGGTCGGGAGGTACGATTTCGGCGGCCAGCTCGGCTCCGCGATGATCGCGCACCCGAAGCTCGATCCCGTGTCGAAGGAGCTCTTCGCCCTCAGCTACGACATCGTCCACAAGCCCTACCTGAAGTACTTCCGCTTCTCCCCGAAGGGCGACAAGTCCCCCGACGTCGAGATCCCCCTGGCCCGGCCGACCATGATGCACGACTTCGCCATAACCGAGAACTTCGTCGTCGTGCCCGACCAGCAGGTCGTGTTCAAGCTGGAGGAGATGGTCCGGGGGGGCTCTCCGGTGGTCCACGACAAGGAGAAGAGCCCCCGGTTCGGAGTCCTCCCGAAGTACGCGACCGACGCTTCGGAGATGAAATGGTTCGACGTCCCGGAGTGCTTCTGCTTCCACCTCTGGAACGCGTGGGAGGAGGACAACGAGCCCGGCGAGGTGGTGGTCATTGGGTCCTGCATGACCCCGGCCCACTCGATCTTCAACGACTGCGGCGAGAGCCTGAAGAGCGTGCTGACGGAGATCCGGCTGGACCCGAAGACGGGCACGTCGACCCGCCGGGCGATCCTGCCCCCTCGGGACCAATACAATCTGGAGGCGGGAATGGTGAACCGGGACATGCTGGGCAGGAAGACCCGGTTCGCCTATTTGGCAATGGCGGAGCCGTGGCCGAAGGCGTCGGGTTTCACGAAGGTCGACCTCTCGACGGGGGAGGCCGAGAAGTTCATCTACGGCGACAACCAGTACGGAGGTGAGCCCTACTTCGTCCCCAGCAACGGTTCCACGAGGGAGGACGACGGCTACGTGCTCACCTTGGTGCACAACGAGGAGACGTCCGACTCGGAGCTGCGGATCGTCAGCGGGAGCAACATGAGGCTCGAGGCGACGGTGAAGCTGCCCTCGAGAGTTCCCTACGGTTTCCATGGGACTTTCATCGACTCCAACTACTTGAAGACTCAGGCATGATTGTCCACCCGGCTCATTTGTAGTTTGCCTCGTACGTATACGTACGATGTATGTATGTATGTATGTATTTTTATTTTTATAATGTTTTATGAACGTAGATATTATTGTCATCAGAAGGCCTACAATGCAGTCACGAGGCCTACAACCAATTCCAACTCGAATGCTACATCCCAACTCCTACAACCAATCTTAGCCTGAAAGCCTAAATACAATCTCAATCCGAAGACTACATTACGGTCCGAAGGCCTTCTGCTCCCGCATGGCGCCGGCACCGCAGCCGCACCGTACCGTAACGACACCTTCATGGCATCCGCGCACCACCTGACGCATCCAGGCCACATCTGTATTGTATCTATCACCACCGCACTTGATTTCCACCAATGAAAATTGAAGTGTAGCCCCGTTGTCCGAACGAGCAACCTCCGGAAGAGATGTCTTCCTCTTAACCACTAAACTAATAACTCATTGGATGGATGTAGTGACAAGTGTAATGTACAATCTTTCTGTTGCAAGAGGAAAACCTTCCTGACTGCACCAATGATGGGGACCCTTTCCCTGACTTGCTCTGTTCTTATATGGGCTTATTAGGAAAATGGGATTTGGGACTCTCTTTTTTTCCTTGAGAAGAAAGAAAAGTAAAAGTGACGTTCTCGTCTGGCTGTTGAGAAACGACATGCCATTAAGCCCTTCTGTTAAAAAGTGTTCTGCCCCAGACACCTGAGAAAGCTTTCTTATCCAAGACTTGAAGTTTCTTCTGGCTCTTATAAGGTCACAATGCAAAATATCAACTCTCTGTTATTTCCTTATTTCTGACCAACTTAGAGATGAACTATGTGATCTTGTTGTGTAAACTTTTATACAACCAAGAAGCATCCTGCAAATATTTCTAGACCATAAAGCCTAGACAAATAGTAACAATCTACACAACAAACAACAACAAAAATGAACTTCCTTGTTCTTCATGCACGGTCATTAAGGACCAGTACAACTACAAGCACTCAAATAGCAACTCACTCACAATAAGAACTTATAATATACTTATAACACGTGAACTATTTTGAAAAAAATTTATTTACATTTTTAAAAATTCAAAGAAAGAGATGCATGCAACCCAATGGTTGTTCCCTAGTCGAGTTTTAAAAATTAAGTACTCATGAGTTCCCGCTATAATTTTTAAGTAAGGACCACCTCCCCATGCCAAACTTGCTCTCCCATCAAATTTGTATATCCTGACTTGCATAGGAATAGTCATCATTGAAATAAATGTGATCAGAAATTGTAACTTTCGTACCTGCTTATTATATATGAATAAAATCAGATATACGAAGGACATGTTGATAGACATATTGCCCAAGAAAATAAGCAATCAAACTACATAGGAAATGAGAGTGTGAATAACGATTTACATGGTTCAGCAATGTGCCTAGGGACATAGAAGGTTCATATAGATACAACGGAGCAGATATGTTCACAAAAGTTCTACCAAAGAAAAAGTTTGAGTACTGTAGGCGGATCGTCGGGATGACGATCCCCTCCGCATAGTTGTGAATGAAAAGATTTGTTGGAGTGGGTGTGGTTCCCAACCTATGTGAAAAATACCACGGAGTAGGATTGAGTATTTCTACTTATAATAGGAATAAGTCAATTTATTTGGATTGGATATTCCTAAATATAATAGGAATATCTCAATGGATTTGGATTGGATATTCCAACATATAATAGGAATATGTCAATGGATTAGAATTTAGAATGGATATTCCTATCTATAATATGAATGCTAGTTGTCGGTTTGAGGCTATATATAGGTGTCTCCTATACCTAAAATATATCAATATCTAAAAAAAAAATATAGCAACAAGGAGAGAAAAGAAGGCAAAAGTGTCATTGCAACATTGGAGAGGAGAAAGAAAGATTGTAGGCTGTTTCGAAGAAGGAGATCAGTTTCGGGTATTTCTCGTTGTCTTTCTTCTTCGTGGTTATAATCTATTTTCTGTTTCAAAAGAGTTGTGGTGATCCGTTTGGATCGGTGAGAAGTTTGTAAGGAGTCAGTGCATTTCTTATTCCATTAGTGGAGGCTTTTCAGGGTTGGATTCCGATCGTCCCGTGGTTTTTTTCCGCAAAGATTTTTTACGTCAAAAATTTCTGTCTACGATTTGTGCTTGGCATTTTTTGGTTTGTGCGATTTGCTCGGTTCTCTCGCATGTACTCTCTGGTTTGAGGAACGGTTTCCGTACTTTCATTCCCAACAAATTGGTATCAGAGCCAGGTTCTGGAATTTCAGAATGATGTCAGGAGTTGACAGGCAAACCAGAGATGAGAGATGGACGTGAAGTCGGTGAACTCATCAACTTCGGAATCCATGCCCAAGAACACCGGTGTGTGCTATGTAGGCAGGCTGCTGAGAGACATGACCATGCCTTCTTTGAATGTCCGATTTCTTGGGAGATTTAACAATATCATAGGGCTATTCTTGGATATCCTTTGAGGAACGCATGCAACCTCATGGATGTCCTTGAGGAAATCAAGCATCATAGATATCAAGGTACTTAGGAGTTGGTCTGCAAAAATTAGGCTCCTTATCACGGACTGACATATTTGGAAAAAGAGGAATACAAGAGATTTTGAGCGTATGGATACTGCTACTGTAGGTATCCGGCATAACATAGATAGTGATTTTCATATCCTCATTCCTCCCTAGCCTTGCTAGGTTATGCAGGACGATATATTGTACTGTTTTGATTCTTTTGACTTTCATAATATTTTTCTTAACTTTTTTTCATTTTACTTCTTTATATATATATATATATATATAAAATTGGATAGAATAGTCAATTTTTTATTTATAGTTTAGAAATCCATTTTTTCATATATCATGCAATAGATGACGTGGTAAATCTATCCTAGAACTTTACGGACGAATCGCGAATGTGGGTCTAGAGTATTCATATGTTACGTAACCTGGAAATGATATTACATACACGGTCCGCCGTATTCCGGAGCAGGACGTGACAAGATGTTTGAATTTTCTATCAATTTTAGATAAATTGATACTCAAAAAAAATATCATTAGTATGTATTACATGTAAAAAAATCATAAAAATTATTGTATAAGAAGTAAAAACCAAAAACCATTTTGAATTAAATAATAATTCAAATATCATATGTACCTCTGAAATCCAATATCCGATTAGAAAGAAAGGAACTTTTTATGCCAGAAATGCTTATAGGATGCTTTCGTTGTGTAGATCCTAAGGCTGACCTTACCCAACCATTCATGATCCTGATTTGGGAGAAATCTTACATAAACCAGACCATTGGAACCCCTACCATCGTGCCACTTGAATCCATCTTTTTATTATTATTATTTTGTTCTTCAGAAATACATACAACAAATTTTTATTCTCTTTAGTTTAGATCCATCGATACTGCCTCGACTAATGTTTACATCATGGAATGAATTGAGAGGAAAATATATATATATATATATATATATATATATATATATATATATATATATATATATATATATATATATATTATCGTAATATTTTCCAAACAGAATTTTTGTTATAATAATATGGATGTATGCATCACATCTATATTGGCACTGAAGCAAACGATTATCTACATAGTGTTGGACGGGGCACCAACTGAACTGTGAGATGAAAATAAGATAATTTCAGGAAGACTGTTTCAATGGCTTATTTTTTCCGTGCAATACACACAAGAAGCTTTGCTATTATTATGATATATATATATAATGATAATGATACTGCAAACGACTGTAAACAGGAAGCTTTGTTATTCTTACCACAGGAAAAATAAGAAGACAATTCTAAAGAGGTCAAGCCTGAAATGGGAGCTGTAACAACGTCGATAGTGGCAATAGCTGCCGTGATCTTGGGCTGGGTCACGATCGAGGTCGCCTGCAAGCCGTGCCTGGATAAGGGCCAGGAGGCAATCGACCAATCCCTCAATCCCAACTACGACCCTGACGCCTCCCTCATTGCACCCCAGCCCCAGCAGATCTTCCGCCAGCCCCTCCTCCACCCCCACCCCATCCCCACGCTGCTCCTGCCGCTCCAAAGATCGTCATCTGACTGATTCTAATCAATCTCATGGGATAGACTACAGAATCAATCCTCTTTTAATCTGTGCATTCATGTTATTGTTCTCTCCTTTTTTAATATATCATACATGTTTGTAAGTGTTTGTCTGATTTGTATTGATAAAGGACAAATATGATGCAAAAGCAACATGTTAATTTATCCTCTCATTTTATATATGATCCAGTGCTTATATTTGTTCTTTACAAAACTGGATAAATGGTACAAGTTAATCACTCACTCGGTCTCCTTGGCCACAATCCTCTGCCGAAGCCTCCAGATCTACCTCCTCTATGTGAGCTTCTGTTGTTGCTTCCTCCACTTCTGGATAGACATACACTTGGGAACTCACTACTTGGCCATACAAATCTTTGTGTTTCAGATTGCCTGTCATAAAATGGGGAACGGAAACTAAGTAGACAAAACAGAATCGGCAAGGCAAGATTAACGAAGACTTGATATGATAATTTACCCATCCAGAATGTGCGGCCATTCGATGTGTTGTGTAGAAGAGCCTTGACATGGAACAAGAAGCGCTCCATGGACCTCTTCGTAGCAGGGATCTTGCTGGTAACCATGGTTCGCTTCGATCCCTTCAGGAAAGGGGTTAAAATATATTTCAGGTAAGAAATGGGGGCAATAGGTATGTTAGAACAAGCTACTTGCTACCTTAGCCTCAGAACAGAGGGTTTGTATAATTCGTGTTGCTTTCTGAAGCTCTTTAACCTGTGAAGGCAACAAAGGATTAGAAGAAGAAATTGGATTTTTCTATTTGAACCCATTGTTTCCTTGCTGAGATTTTTGGGTCACTGGATTTCTTGCACGTAGTCCTTCAATAGAAGACCAAACTCTTTTCCAGTTAGAATTTGTTTAATTTCCTTGCAGCCAAATAAAAGTTTGGTAGAAAAGAAGTTACATCTTACCAACTGAATAATATCTTCGTTGTGCGACTGGAAATGGAGTTGCAGGAAGTCAAAAACTGGCAGAAATAGTGTTAGAACAATTACCAATGTTGTGAATGAATAAAAAGTCTCAGTACTTTTGGAGCAGTAACCTTTTAGGAAAGTATCAACAAACTTCCCCCCATACTTAACTGCCATAGCATGCACAGCCACCTGAAGCAGAAATTATTATGACATCATCTCAATAGCTTTACTTATTTCAATTTTACGGAAGAGTGCCTGTCAAGTTGTACAAACTAAGTATAAAAAGAAAATTCAGGGAAAGTGCTGGTAAACTGGCATGGTAACAAGGGCAGGACGAAAGCATTTCTTGTTAAACAATAGATAATTGTTGGTTTTATAAATCTGAGTAATCTTTGTATACCATGAAAACAATATGATTATCAAGGTGAAAAGCACGATGAAGCATGAAAAAACTGCTATCTTGGTTGCTGATATAGGTGAAAAAACCTGCAGAAGAAACAGTTTGCACTAGCACAGATGTACTGGACCTTACTAATTGCCTTTCCCCATTGATCATGTCAAACAAGTTTTGTCTAGTAATATTTAACTTGCCTGAAGAATTTATTCAAAAGTTTTCAATCAGGGACATCCTGTCTCGTTTTCTTGACTCTTACTTCATACATATTATATTTTGTAAATTTTAAAGGAAAATACAATGAAGAAACACAAAAAACAATGGACAGACCAAACCAAAAGGCAAAAACAGAGGACAGATCGCTCAATGCCTTTTTTGCTCACAATTTCCAGTGACCTAAAGGTAAACAATTATGATTTTAAATTAACCTTTCAACTTATGCCATACAATCTTATACCTAGGTTTACATACATCCAAATTCAAGCATTACAAGCACATCAAACGCTTCCATTCCCAAGACACGAGCACTTTTCATCTGCATTCCATATTGATGTGCAAATACTCCATGGAGCTATTATGAACTATTAATGGTAAGGGTCAATCATGCTTTGCACAAGTCATTTCTCCAAATAAAAGATTCCGTATACACTTAAAATCCTAAATGCAATTGATTATATCATCAGATATGCAACCAAGAAATTAGATAAAGGAATGATTTTTCGTAAATAAGCAACCAGGTTGTCACACCCTAGTGATATGAGGACGGTCATAATATTATATGGACTTCAATACTTCCTAGGTAATGACTGATTTCATGATCAGTAAATTTAATGCATATTTAGGATGTACCAAAGGTTGCATAATTCACTCATAATCACGTGGAAAATAAGGCTAAAAGATAGTTCCACAACCGAGCGATAGAGCTTGGCAGCTAGGTACATAATGCAAGATTGCTAGTGCAACTTCATATATCCATTATGCAAATGCAAGTGCAATTTCAGAATATTACAGGTAGGTAGAAACAGGTAGTACCTTGTCATGAATCTTGCACATATTAACTAAAGATACAACTATGTTCACTGACTGGCGGAGTTTCGCCAAAACATCTTTTACAGTTTCCCTTTGAGCATTTGCTCTGCTCTTCAAGATAACATCCTTCACCTGAGCATTAAGAGATGAAGAAAAGACGATCAGCACTTTGGATGTGTATAATTTACAGAGAAGAACTCATTTATACATGTGTGCAGACTAATTGGTACATAACTCACCAACTTGTTTAGAACAAGAAGGTTCTCTTCATGCTGCACTTAGATTAAAATATCCATTAATGTCGGAAGAACAGATTATTGTAATAGTTTGACAAGACCGCAAGGTTGCTTACCAATACTCTGCACCATGTAAGAAACATAGTAGGGCATAACATTGGAAAGCCATGCACAAGCTCTTGTGTGTTCTTCGTTTTACATGAAGGAACCTGAAGCAGAAAGAACTGAGTGATTGGCCTTACCTACATTCTCATATCGCTACATATCTGTGATTAAATGGAAAAAGATCTTGCACTCAGACAGTATGCAGCCAGCAAAGTCAGGAAAATAACATTTGCATGGCACACCAAATAAAAGAGCAAATTATTGTGTAGAAGGGAGACAATATTATTGCAATAACCTGTACTAACATTTGCAAGCAAAAAGTCAGAAATGCATGCACCTGAGGTAATACTGAGCATGCTAGCTCATCAAGTAGATCAGACGTAGCATCACTATTTTTTAGGTATATTTGCAGTATCTTCTGTACTGTATCACCCTGAGAAAGAAAAGATTTTAATTGGGAGATATACATTAAAAAGTTTATACTTATTTAATTTTGTTAAAGATAGAAAAACAATCTGATAAGCTAACCTTGTTCTTCCATCCATCAGTGTCCTCACCATCCCAATTATGTACTAATAACTTATGAGCAGACAAACCAAGTCTGTTTCTAAGAAAAGGTAAGATTCCCTGGAAGCATCCCACATGCGTGTTCTTCCCATTTGCATCCGTATACTTTCCAGTCAACGATACAATTGAGTTTACTACTGACTGTAGAGTAACCAATACTTCCGATGCTAGCAAAAATGAGAATGTGTACACTGCAAAAAGTATATATATATATAAGATCTTTTAAAGGCACTGTTACTAGATCCTACAGAGGAAACCAAAGCTTTTCCATTTTTTTAACTTTTCAATCTAGTACTGATGAATACTATAATTGTTACATGAATATTCGTCATCAATCCATGGAGACTTAGAATCGTTATCAGGACAAGAGAACAACACTATAATCTACAGTAAAAACATGTAGAACATGATACAAATTAATTATCTGGGTTAAGCTTTGTTAGAGTTGTTATTATTATTTATCCTATGTTAGTACAATAAGGTAATTGTGGGTGAATTTATCATCATGTATATTAATATAAATACACATGAGGTGCAACCTAGGGATTATGTCCTTGTACTCTCTTTTTCTCATATTCTCTCTCCTCATCATCTTCTCTCTCTCCTCTCCAAACGTCACATGCACTCTCTTTTTTGCCTGTTTTTTCGGGACGACGTTTGATCGTTGTATTTTTTACCTGGTTTTCATGATTAGTCGTTTATCGTTCGTGGTCGTTTGTGGTTTCTTTATAAGATCTAAGGTTCCTATATATCTCGGTATTCATGGTTAATAGTCATTGTTGGTTGTAAGATCTAGGGTCTCTATAGATCTCCGTTTGTTGTTCGTTGTCGGTTGTGGTATGTTGTGAGATCTAGAGTTTCAGAGATCTCGTCTTTTTGTTGCATCTATAAGTATGATAGAGACGGGATCTTCTAGTGAGTTTAATAGTGACGGTGATGGTAGTGAAGGTGGTCCACATTTTACTGTTATTCATAATAATAAATTGGAAAAAGTAATTACACCAGTGAAACTCAATGGTGCGAACTACCTTACTTGGTCCAAGTCTATCAAAGTAGTGTTGAGGACGAAAAAGAAGTTAAAATTTTTTTACGAAATAACCTCTGCCTAAAACATTCGCTGAGTATGAGGATTGGATGAGTGTTGATGCATATGTTATGTCTTGGTTGTGGCATAGTATGGAGCCGCACATCGCCTCTAATGTTCAGTGGTGTGAATCCTCCAGACATATTTGAGCATATCTGAAAGAATCGTATTCGCAAAAGCATAATGTAGTCTGTATCTATGAATTGTACGAGTTATTGTTTAATACAAAATAGAAAGGAAAGCATGTGAAGAATACTGGCTTCAAAGAATGCTTTGTAGGAGGAAGTGTTACAATATCAACACGTTAGTACTGATTTGAAAGAAGCTTAGCGACTAAAGAAGAGTATCATGTTTCACTTATACTAGTCAACTTGAATCGTGCGCTTGAACCTTATAAGGCTCAGATCCTTGTTGGAGAGTAGTTACCTACGGTGGCAAATACTTTCTCTTGCCTCAACCGTTCTTTTTTAGGACAAAGTTCTATAATGCCGAGTAATGACTCTTCTGTTG
Source organism: Iris macrosiphon (assembly GCA_036927795.1). NCBI lineage: Eukaryota > Viridiplantae > Streptophyta > Magnoliopsida > Asparagales > Iridaceae > Iris > Iris macrosiphon. The sequence goes on along the minus strand of JAYESA010000007.1, from coordinate 176,368,629 downwards.
TAGTTACTAGTAATGTTGGTCGTGGTGGTGGACGTGACAGTAGTCATGGTGGTAGAGATGGTGGTCGTAGTTTTGGTCGAGGATAGCGTAAACCAGAATATGCACATCAAGTGCATGATGAAAATATGCACTTCCAGGTCATCACTACTGCTCCTAGAGATGATGCTTTCTGTTTGAATCAAACTTCAACTTCTGATACTATATCCATTTGAACAAATTCTCCAGAAGTTGAACGCGCTTGCTAGTACCACCTCCAAACCTACTGCAATTATGGTACATATATGTAATCATGTCTTTGTGGCAACCAAATTACCATCCACCTCTTGGGTCATCGACTCAGGAGCAGTTCTCACATGTCTGGTATAAACACTATCTTTCATAATCGTAGTTCTATGAAATATAACATTATCTTGGTTGATGGATCTACTCGTCATATGCTTCAGAAATGTGTCATTCACGCTACTCAATTATTGTTATTATTTGATTCATTATCTATGTTACCCGGACTCTCCACTTTAAGGAGAAGTACATGTGTCGACCCGATAGAACATGGGTATGGGTATGAGATCCGTATCCGATCCTCAATGGTGACAATTGAATCATTTATGGTGACAATCGGGAGACTGGTAGCAAAGTTGATAGTTTATTTTAATGTGGTAGTGAAGTAGATAGTTTATTTTAATATGGTAGACTGATAGTAAAGTAGTAGGGGAGTTGAAGGGACGGTCCCTAGGGACTTATTCAACTAGTTCAATAAAATTTACTACTAGTTTATAATTACAGGTCATCTTTTTATGAAATCTTAGTCATACTCCCGTACCTGTATCCAAAATTTTGATCATTTTTAGCCGAGTTCATGTGTCCTTCAATTATGAGTTTGAAGGACCCGACTCTTGGATATATATACCCGTACCCGACACCAGTACCCGAGTCCAGATAACATAGTTTATTATACTTGCCTAATTTTTCTTTTCATTTGCTATCTGTAAGCCAGTTAACCAAATATCTCCAATATTCTGTAATATTTTCTCCTAATTTTTGTGTTTTCCAGGACCTCGGGACGGAAGAAGATGATTGGTTCGGGACATAAAAGAGATAAGTTGTACTACTTGGATTTATGTGGAAAGGCTTTTACTTTAGTTTCTATTTATCCGTTGCAATAACATTATCATTTGGAACATCTGTCTTTGGCTAAGTTACGTCAAGTTATTCCTTGTTTGAGTCATATTTTTGTTCTTGAATGTGAGGCTTGTCAATTAGGCAAGTATCACTATAGTTCTTTTTCTCGTCATGTTGAGAGTCGTCAGTTGCAGTCTTTTGAACTTATTCATTCTGATATTTGGAGTCCATCTAGAATCAAATGTTTGAAATGATTTCAGTAATTTGTTATTTTTGTTAATGATTATTCCAGAATGACTTGGTATTATTTAATGAAAAAAGATTTAAATTCTCAAATGTGTTATCCACCTTTTATAATAAAATCTATGTTCAGTTTGATAAACACATCAAAAATTTGCATTTTGATAATGCTTTGGAGTATACTTAATCTTCTGTTAACACTTTCTGTGTTGATCTGGCATATTCATAAAACCAGTTGTCTTCATACCTCTCAGCAAAGTAGTATAGTCGAACGCAAATATTGAAATTTTTTAGATGTGGTTCGAACTCTCATGGTTAATATGCATGTCCCTAAATAGTATTAGACAGATGTTATTCTTACAGCATGTTATCTAATTAATTATATGTCATCATCTGTATTAAATAACCAAGTCTCATTCCCCATGTTACATCCAGGTGTCACTCATTTTTCTTTACCTCCTCGAGTGTTTGGGTGTATCCCTTTTGTTCACAATTTAGAACATAATCGAGACAAGTTGGCCCATCGATCTATTAAGTGTCTTTCTTGATTATTCTCGTACTCAAAAAGGTTATCGTTGTTACGGTCCACAGTCACGTAAGTATTATGTTATTGCAGATGTTACCTTTTTTGAGTCTATCACTTTCTTTTCCTAAGGACACCGTCTTATTGTATTTCCATCAGATTTGGTATCTTTCATACCACTTTCGATCATTCCTAAATCAATTTGTCTACATTCCTCCTTTACATGATTATCAGAAATCCAAGTACATGCTTGTGATTCTGCAAAATTTAGCCATCAACTAATCAGCTTTCGTGCATGCGATTTTTGCTTCCATCACCACAAATTCAGTTGATATTTCTGTTGCTCTCAGAAAAAGAAAAATTATTTGTACCAAAAGAAAAGTATTGCATTTCTAATTATGTTTTCTTACACCGTGCTTCTTCAACTTTTCATGCATTTGTTGTTTATATCTTACATTTCCATTCGCAAAACTTATAAGCATGTCATGTCATCTTCTAATTAGAAAAGTATAATAGATGAGGAGATGTGTATTTTACATCAAAATCAGACTTGGAAGCATACATTACTTCCTATTGGGAAGCAAATAATGGATTGTAGATGGGTGTACGCTGTTAAGTATCATCTGGATGGTTCAGTCAAGTGCCTCAAGGCACGGTTGGTTGCAAAATGGTATACTCAGACATATTATATGAATTATATGGAGACTTTCTCTCCAGTGACTTGACTGAATTCAGTTCGTATTCTTATGGTTGTGGCGGTTAATCGCCAAGGGCCTATGTATCAACTAAACATAAAGAATACTTTCTTGCATTGTGACTTACAGAAAAATGTTTATATGGATCAACCAACGAGATATGTTGTGGCTGAAAGTGGAAAACTTGTATGTCAATTGAAGAAAACATTATATGAACTAAAACAGTCACCTCGGACTTGATTTGACAAGTTCAGTACAGTTTTCATTCAGTAAATGTTTCGGCGCACTATATCAAATCATACAGTATTTTATGATTCTTCCTCAGCAAGTATTATTGTGTTGATTGTTTATGTTGATGATATCATTATATCTGAGAGTAACATGATGGGATTGTAGACTTGAAGGCCTACCTTAATCATCAGTTTCATAGTAAGGATTTGGATCTTCTTCGATATTTTCTTAGAATGCTCGATTTAAGAAAAATGAGTATCGGTTGCATCTCATGTATGTTCTAGACTTGCTTTCAGAGACTGAGATGATGGAGTGTATGCCAGTTTAGACCCATATGAATTATCATGACAAGTTTGATGCTAAAATGGAAGAGTTGTTTGAGGATGTTCGACATTATAGACGGTTGGTTGAAAAACTTATATATCTTACTGTTACATGAACAGACATCACCTATGCAATTGGAGTAGTTAGTCAGTTTATGCATGCCTCTCGACAACCACATTACGAGGTGCTCTCTCGCGTTTTATAATACTTGAAGGGTGCACCTGAAAAGAGTTTGTTGTACAGGCCTTCCCAATTGCTTACAGTGACGGGGTTCAGTGATGCTAATTGGGTTGGCAGTCGCAGTGATATGAGATCTACTTATGGCTATTGTACTTGTGGGTAGCAATCTTGTAACATTGCATAGTAAGAAGCAGAATGTTGTGGTTCGTTCTAGTGTAGAGGCCGAGTACCGTACTCTAGCTCATACAGCTTCTGAAATGATGTGGGTGCAATCTCTTCTTCATGAAATGGAAATTATGGTTCCTATTAGACATGTCAATTGGGCCGGACCGGCCCAGCCCGACACGAGTCCAGCCCAAAAAAATGACCCATGTGCCGGTCCGGCCCAAATAATATTGGGCCCGGGCTAGCCCGTCCCAGTATATCGGGACGTGTCGGGTCTCATATATTGACCCATAATCGAGGCTCGGCCCGTTGAGATGACATGTCTTTGTATTTTAGAAGGCAGGTTTGTAGTAAAGCTGCTGGAACTTTGTTGTACAGCAGAAGCCTTTTTGAGAGGTTTCAACCAAGGTTCAAAGTATCGGTATCGGAATCGGACAATTCCTATGAGTATCGGTATCGGTAGTATCGGCGGTTTCGGATCGGAGTATCGGATTTTTTGGTATCGGAAAGCAAACAACTATTACTAAATTATTAACATTTTAGAGAATATATTTTATACATTTATGCATAATTTAAAGTATTTTCAGTATTGTTTCTTAGTATTTTTGATATTGAATGAAATAGTAGTCATCCTTGTCGATTGATTTATATGCGATAGATAAATTTTTCTCTTTTATATGTTTTTACAACCTTACTATGCTTTTACACCCTTGCTAATTGGTTTTTTAATTCAATATTTTTTGCCGAATTGACCGGAAAAGAGACCTCTAATGTCGGTATCGGTCAGTATCGGATATCGGTCGGTATCGGATCGGGACATGCCAAACTGTATCGGTATCGGCCGTATCGGATCGGTATCGGCCGATACTTTAAACTATGGTTTCAACAAGCTGGCTTCCCAACCATGTTGTTGTCTGTTCAATATAGGATGCATCTCAAAATTCGTTACTTTCTATCCAGGTACTTCTATATAGGACGTCTAATTGACTGTGAGACCGTGGCTAGTTTAGTTGATGAAATTTACTATAAAACCCTCTATTGCATCCTTATGTATTTTAGGATATCACACATGGTCGTGAGTCTCACAGAGGTGGTTCATCATCATACCAAAATATACATGAAGCAAAGTTTTCTCTGTTCTTCATAAGTTTTGAAATCCAATGGCGGGAAGAAGGTTTCTCTTGGCATTATTACACCATACAAGCTACAGTTGAAGTGCATCCAACGAGAATTTAAGGAAATTATCAACTCAGACCTGAGGCCCGGCCTGACCCGACCTGGCTCGGCCCGGCATGTTTCGAAACCCACCGTGTCGTAGGCCGTGGGCCGGGCCGGGCTCAGATTTTTACCTTTAGGCCCGGCCCGGCCCGCTATAGTGTATGGGCCTGAGAGGTCTGGCCCGTCCAAATTCGGACCGGACCGGGCCGGCCCACTTGACATCTGTGGTTCCTATCCCTATGCAGATGTATTGTGAGAACCAATCGACAATTTTCAACACAAGTAACCCAGTGTTTCATGAGCGCACTAAGCATATCGAGATAGATTGTTATTTTATTCGTAATTTGTTGATGAAAAAATAAATTGTTACTCCATATGTTCAGTCTGAGGATCAGTTAGGTGATATCCTCACCAAACTACTTGATCATGATCCATTTTATGATTTGTGTAGCAAGTTGGGAATGCCTTCTCTATGCTCCAATTTAATGTTGGGTATTAGAGTTGTTATTATTATTTATCTTTATCTGGATACAATAAAGTAATTGTGGGTGTATTTATTATCATGCATATTAATAGAAATACACATAAGGTGCAATCTAGAGATTATGTCATTGCACTCTCTTTTCTCATATTCTCTATTCTCATTCTCTCCTCTCCAAACTCACTAGATTTAATCATGATTACCTGTTTCCAAGATCTTCTCGAGCACTGAATACATGCCACAGTACAAGTAATCTATATTGCCAGCAGTTGGGGTTGGTTGGAGCCCTGAAAAGAAATGTTCTACTCCTCCGTTTGGATGGAAAGCTTCCAGCATTTCCCTGAGAATAGGAAAATTCGTCTGAAGGAATATATCAGGTACACTTAGCATCTGCAGAGAACACTGAAAACTGAGTATTGGTAATAATGTACTTTATAAGCTTTGGAAAGAAAGCATACATATAAGTACCTTACTAAAACAGCAAAGAACTTCTCTAAATACAAATCTGGCAGCTGAAGTTTCTGAAACAACCAGATGTGGTATATCTGGGTTTCCTGCATATGATGACTCATATTTCCAATGATTTTCACAGGTTTCTCGGCCTACATAGGTGAATGTTAGCTTTTTACCGTCATAAAATCATAAGAATAAAACCGCTAACACTAAAGTTATAGCTTCTTACCATCCCTAAGAATATTAAGTGCGTCATCTAGATGTTTCTTCATGCTTGGAAACAGTGGCCTAATCTTCTTAAATAAATTGCATGTAGTCATTCTACAGTTACCAGGTGAAGCCTTTGCTGAAGCAGTTGGAAATGGTTTGCTTGGGGGATTCAAGTAATCCAGCTTGTTGTGAAAATCGCGAAGAAGGTACAGATGCAATGGCAGCTATATTTTTAAAGTAAGAATGAGTAGCGAATTTTTTTTTTATTCCTATTATCAGACTAATAAAATTCTAGTTAACAATGTGATACCTCAGCTGCAGGATCTGAACAGCAGGACTCATGACTCTGCAATAAAACATATCAGTATCAGATTCACATAACTAAAAGGGCATCCAGTGCCACAAGCCTCCCGCTTACGCAAGGTCTGGGGAGGGCCAAGATGTACGCAGTCTTACCCCCATATATATGGAGAGGGTGTTTCGGTGACTCGAACCTGCATCCTCCAGGATGCAAGCAGCAACACATACCATCATGCTAGGCGAAACCCTGATCTGACTCACATAACTCATCAAGCAAAATGAAGATAAATCATATCTGTTAGATTTCTGACAGATAATGACATCTATAATTCGTGATGTCGTATCAAGTCTTTCTACTTCCTACCAACCATAAAGATCTTGCTCTATACTAGTTTCTATCTCTACCATGCATCAACTTGACTTGTTACAGTATGTGAGATTTTAATCACTTATACAAGCTACATTTCAGATAGATTCATATATAATAGAACATACATATATAAAGTGCATGGTTCGCCAATGACCTCTATCCTAGTGGTTAGTGTGGAGGCATGTGGCCCGGGTGGGTGGGTGGGTGTTCTACTACCAGTGGGAGTGTTCACGGGATTATTTACCAAGGGACTATTTACCAGTTCAAAAGAAATATAGTGCATGGTTCTTACAGTAGCATATTCTCACCTCAGAAAAAGATAACATCGACAGGCAATCAACAAGTAGTGGTCTGAATTTAGATCTTTGCGCATAAAGCATTGTAAATTCTGCTGATATATCTACTGGCCCAGCCTCATTCGAGTTATCCTGATTGTCAATGCACTGTGACGCCTTTCCATGAGACGAATGTGAAGGAGAACTCCCAAGTACGACTTCCTGACTTATAACTCCAGCCTTTTTAAATGTATCCAATATCGTAGGCTGCCTCAGCTTTTCATAAGGATTCAATTTTTCTGAGGCCACTTTGTCCTTTTTAACTCTCTTATTGGTCTGAGAAGTTCCCTGAGAGACTGGTCTCTCATGGCTCTTCTTTTCCCTTTGTATTGAATGGTTAGCCTTGCTTACAAAAGGTGATCCAGGTTGCTCCACAGGATACTGCAGCTCAGGAAGAGAAAGGGGGTAATCTTTCAGGCAAGCGTTGAGTAAGCTCTCCATGAAACTGCAATGACAAAAATCCAATTATTATAAAATTATAACGTCAAGATATCTTATCAAACATCCTAAGAATGATACATACATATAAAGATCAAATAATGGAGGCATGTTGCTGAACTTCAAATTAGTCAAATCATATCACATTACACAAAAGCTTTTACCAAGGAAAAGTCATCAGTGTTTGTGAACCACCACCAAGTAATGCTTACAGTATCCTATTAAGAATGATAGTTCGTTTCACATTTGCCCAGTTAGGTAAAATACTAAAATGTAACAAAGAAGCAAATAACAAAAGTGTGACACATTCTTAAGGAAAAAGAAGTGCATATACACCTAATAGGGTAATTGTATCTTAGATGGAGCTATTAGGATTATGTCATACTGAAACAATTTGATGCTTTGAAAAAGGATGTGGTAGTTGTTTGAGTCACACTTAATGTAACTTAATGGAAGAAAAGGATTCAAGTAATCGTTCCCAAAGCTTTGGGAATTGCTATGATGGTTTAAACTTACACAAGCAGGGAGATAATTTACAATAAATTGGCTTAAAGTCCGCTAATATACATTGCTAACTCAATTTCCCAACTTGTTAATATGATAGCAAGGGTATTGAACTTCTTTGTATTGGATTGTGGACCCTGATTAACAAAGATACTTTCAAGGGAAAATGGAAGCTGCTATTGAACCCAACCACCCCCCCCCCCCCCCCCCTCCTCGTATGTATTTACCTCACCACAATCAGATATACCTAAGCCGCATAACTGTAAATAGCTAAGTTGTTGAGCCATTTCGACAAACCTTTCTGACCAGTGCTATCCTGTGCATATTATCCTATGTATGCATTCTTGTCCATCTTCCTTGTTTCTAAACATATTTGCACATTCCAATAAATTAATAATAAGCCTCTTTTTGCCATTCACATAGCAGAGCCGGTGATGAAGAACAAGTTGGAATTTTCGGTTATCTTCTCAATTTTTTTGTTAGGATAAATCTAAGGAGAATTTTAGCTCTCGAGTTGATTAGAGATTTGACTCATCTTACAGATAAGTATTTAGAGATTTATTTATCTTCTTCTGATTGTTTTGTAATCTACAAATAGTCTGCAAATTCAAAAGTTACTAATCGAAGAATTGAAGAATAATAAATCTTTTTTGAGTTTGTAAGGTACGATGTCAAAATCCTAAAGTGAATCTCTCTATCTTATCTCCTTCTCTGCCACCAACGTTATCAAATCGGACATTCCTAATTATTATTTTCGTATTTCTATTATAATTTTTGTAGTAAATTTATAATAGATGATTGTGCACGTTTCATTTAAAACTTGTGTCAAATTTGTCATAAAAATCTAATTTCATGCAAATCATATTTACTTTAGTTCTTCGTCTCGCGTCAAATTAGTATCAGAGCAAACTCTAGTTTAGAAATTTTTTATACGTAGGTAAGACTCATACAAAAATGTATACAGAAAAGTTCTCACAACAAACTTGTGTGATAATCGATGTTGCATATGATAAGATGATGCCGACATAAAAAAGTTGCTCGATGAATTTTCCATCATATTAAGGCAGATACTATCGCTAACGGTGATCATATATCCTTAAAAGATTCATTAGTAGAACCTACCGAGTTTGTTGTAGATGACTCACCAGCCAAGTTCGAGTCTTGGTCTAGGTTTAAAAAATTGACAAATTTTGACCTTTATATATCATCCTTAGAAGAACTAAATAGGTCATTTGATGAATCCAATGAATTTAAGAACACCCTATTATGTTTTCTAAATATTTTGAATTTGTCCCAATAGCTAGGCCCGTGAACAATTTCTAATATTTATTTGTTACAAATAAATGTAAAAGTTTGCAAGAAATAATAATTGATTGTAAGGACGAACATTTTTTCATTTTAGACGCATCGAAACATCTATAAGTTATTGAGGTGGTTGATGATAGGTCCATGTTGGACATTTTGCTTCTTCTATAGTTCCACTTCCACAACTTTCACTACCATCGTGGAGTTTTGTAAGTCTTTGTGTTGACTAAACTACTGATTTAGAGACCTCCACCATGGTCGATTTGGAAGGCATCACCAGAAACATAATTCTCAAATTTCACACTTGCATGATTCACCAGGAGGTGGATTTTTCGAAGCCGGTAAGAATAATGGAGAACAAATTGGGATTTTCTATTATCTTTTAGATTTTTCAATTTGTTTGTTAGGATAAATGTAAATAAGAAAAAAATTATCTTTTGAGTTGCTTATGGTTGGTTAGGGATTTGACTCATCTTATGGATAAATATTTAGAGATTTATTTTATCTTCTTTCCATTGTTTTATAGATAATAAACAGTAGATAAGTTCAGAAATTACTAATCGAAGAATTCAAGAATGAGAAATCTATTTTGATTTTGTATTGTACGATCCCAAAACCCGAAAGTGGATCTGTCTACAGTGAAGTTTGGAGATGGAGAGGAGAAGGAAAAAAAGTAGGAGAAGAGAGAATATGAGAAAAGAGATTGCAAGAGCCTTAAACCCTAGGTTGCATCTCATGTCTATTTATATTGATATGCAATACACCCACAATTACTATTATACCCTCATATGATAAATAACAAAATAAAATAACTTTAACACCTCCCTCAACCAGGAGCATATAGATCAGACATGCTCAGCTTGCTACAAAAATCATAAAATAGACCACGAACAAGTGGTTTGGTGAGGATATCACCTAATTATCCTCTGACCGAACATAAGGAGTGACAATCTGTTTCTTTAGCAACAAATCACGAACAAAATGACAATCCACCTCGATATGCTTCGTGCGCTCATGAAACACCGGATTACTTGCGATAAACATTATCGACTGATTATCACAATACATCTCCATCGGAATAGAAATCATAATCCTCATTTCCTGAAGAAGAGATTACGCCCACATCATCTCAGAAGCATGGTTCAAAGTATCGGTATCGGAATCGGTATCGAATCATTCCTATGAGTATCGGGATCGGTAGTATCGGTAGTATCGACGATTTCAGATCGGAGTATCAGATTTTTTGGCATCAGAAAGCAAATAACTATTAGTAAATTATTAACATTTTAGAAAATATATTTTATACATTTATGCATAATTTTAAGTATTTTCAGTGTTGTTTCTTAGTGTTTTTGAAACTAATGAAATAGTAGTCACCCTTGTCGATTAATTTGCATGCGATAGATAAGTTTTTCTCTTTTATATGCTTTTACAACCTTACTATGCTTTTACACCCTTACTAATTGGTCTTTTCATTCAATTTTTTTTGTCGAATTGATCGAAAAAGAGACCTCTAATGTCGGTATCGGTCAATATCGGGTATCGGTAGGTATCGAATCGGGACATGACAAACTATATCGGTATCGGCCGTATCGGATCGGTATCGGCCGTATCGGATCGGTATCGGCCAATACTGCAGACTATGCTCAGAAGTTGTATGAGTCATCTCACGGTACTCGGCCTCTGCACTAGAACTAGCCACAACATTATGCTTCTTACTACGCCACGTGACAAGATTTTCACCCACAAACGTACAATAGCCAGAAGTAGACCTCCTATCATTGCGACTGCCTGCCCAATCAGCATCACTGAACCCAGTCACCGTAAGCAACTGGGAATATTTGTACAACAAACCATTTCCAGGTGCACCATTCAAGTATCGAAGAATGCGAAAGATAGTCTCCCAATGTGGTTGCCGAGGGGCATGCATAAACTGACTAACTACTCCAACTGCATATGTGATGTCTGGTCGAGTCCCAGTAAGATATATAAGTTTACCAACCAAACGTCTATAAAATCCAACATCCTCAAATAACTCTCTCCTGTCAGCATCAAGCTTGTCATGATAATCCATAGGAGTCTCAACTGGCCGACACTCCAACATCCCAGTCTCGGAGAGCAAGTCTAGAACATACTTGCGTTGTGACAGATACACACCCTTCTTAGATCGAGCAACCTCGATTCCAAGAAAATATTGAAGAAGACCCAAATCCTTAGTATGAAACTGACAAGGTAGGCCTTCAAGTCCACAATCCCAGCATGATCACTCCCAGATATAATGATATCATCAACATAAACAATTAACACGATAATACTTGCTGAGGAAGAATGGCAAAATACTGAATGGTCTGATGTGGTGTGCCAAAAGCCATACTGAATGAGAACTGAACTGAACTTGTCAAACCAAGCACGAGGTGACTGTTTCAGTCCATATAACACTTTCTTCAATCGACATACGAGTTTTTCATTTTCTGCTACAACATATCCCGATGGTTGATCCATATAAACCTCCTCCTATAAGTCACCATGCAAGAAAGCATTCTTTATGTCCAGCTGATATATAGGCCATTGGTGATTAACCGACACAGAAATAAGAATCTGAACTGAATTCAGCCGAGCCACTGGAGAGTCTTCATATAATTCGCACCATATGTCTATGTATACCCTTTGGCAACCAACCGTGCCTTGAGACGCTCAACAGAACCATCGGGGTGATACTTAACAGTGTATACCCATCTACAACCCATTGTCTGCTTTCCAACGGGAAGTGATGTCAGCTCCCAAGTCTGATTTTGATGTAAAGCATACATCTCCTCATCCATTGCACTTTTTCAACTAGAAGATGACATGCCTGCTTGTAAGTTTTGGGAATGAAAATAGAAGACAATGAAACAGCAAATGCATGAAAAGATGATGAAGCACGGTGTAATAAAACATAGTTAGAAATGGGAAGCTTATTCTTTTGTGGTACAAAGGGATTTTCTTTTTCTGAGAGCAATAGGAAGATCTGGATCTGTAGTGATGGGAGCAGAAACATCAGGCACAGAAGCTGATTGGTTGAGGGCTGAATTCTGCAGAACCACTGGCCTGTCCTTGGATCTCTGATAAACCTGTAAATTGGAAATGGAGACAAAAATTGATTCAGGAATAACCGGAAGTGGTATGGAAGATATCAAATATGTTGTAAAAGAAATACAACGGTCTCCTGAAGGAAAGAAAGGGGTAGACTCAAAGAATGTAACATCGGCACTCACATAATATTTGCGTGACTGTGGACTGTAATAACGATAACCTTTTTGAGTACGGGGATAACCAAGAAAGACACACTTCAGAGATCTAGGAGCCAACTTATCTCGATTAGGTTCCAAGTTATGAATAAAAGCGACACACCCAAACACTCGAGGAGGTAGGAAAAAAGGTGCGACGTATGTATGTAATATGGAAAATTGAACTTTGTTATTTAATACAAATGATGGCATGCGATTAATTAGATAATATGCAGTAAGAACGGCATCTGCCCAATACTGTTTAGGGACATGCATATTGAACATGAGAGTTCGAGCCACATCTAAAATGTGTCGACGTTTGCATTCGGCTATACCATTTTGTTGAGAGGTGTGGACATAACTAGTTTGATGAATCATACCAAGATCAATACAGAAACTGTTCACAGAAGATTGAGTATACTCCAAAACATTATCAGAACGCAGAATTTTGATACGTTTATCAAACTGAACATAGACTTCATTATAAAAGACAGATAACATATTTGGAAAATCGGATCTTTCTTTCATTAAATAACACCAAGTCATTATGGAATAATCATCAATAAAAATAACAAAATACTGAAATTATTTCGGACTTTTGACTCTAGACGAATCCCAAATATCAAAATGAACAAGATCAAAAGACTCTAATTGACGACTCTCACTACGAGAGAAGGAACTACGGTGATGCTTGCCTAACTGACAAGCCTCACATTCAAGACTAGAAACATGACTCAAACTAGGAACGACTTAACGCAACTTAGCCAAAGACGGATGTCCCAAACGATAATGCCACTGCAACGGAGAAGTAGAAATAGAATTAAAGCCTTTCCAGGTAGATCCAAGTAGTAATGTCCATCTTTTTCATGTCCCGAACTAATCATCTTCTTCGTCCTGAGGTCCTAAAAATACACGAATTGGGAGAAAATGTCATAGAACATTGAAGAGATTTGGTTAACTGACTCACAGATAACAAATTAAATCGAAAAATAGGCACATATAATGAATCAAATAATGATAGTGATTGATTAGGGTGAATGACACATTTCCCAAGCACAGGACGAGTAGACCCATCAGCCAAAATAATATTATGTTTCATGGAACTACGATTATAAAAGAGAGATGTTATACTAGACATGTGAGAGCTTACTCCTGAGTCGATGACCCAAGAGGTGGATGGTGACTGGGTTGCCACAAAAGCAGGATTACCTATATGTGCCATAGTTGCAGTAGGTTGGGAGGTGGTACAAACAAGCGCATTCAACTTCTGGAGAATCTGTTCAAATGGAGATGAGGTATCGTACGTTGAAGTCGGATTGAAACCCGAAGTATCGTCTCTGGGAGCAGAAGTGGTGACCTGGGACTGCATATTTTTATCATGCACTTGATATGCATATTTTGGTTTGTCCCCCTTGTCCCAACAATAGTCTTCCACATGACCGAGCATTCCACAATAGTTATACTTTCGTGGTTGACCACCGCCGCCACCACCACCGCGGCAACCACCACGACCATTGTCTCTACTACTACGGCCTCCTCCTCGACCAAAACTATGACCACCATCTCTACCGCCACGTCCACTACCACGTCCACCACCACGACCAATAGCACTAGAAACTAGGGCAGAAGAGTCAGTACTCGGCACCACAAAACTCTATCCCAGAAAGGAACGATTGAGACGGGAGAAAGTATCTGTCACCGTAGGTAACTGCTCTCCAGCAAGGATTTGAGCTTTATAAGGTTCGAGCGCAGGATCCAAGCCGGCTATGATTAGTGAAACATGAAACTCTTCCTTCTGTCTCTGAGCTTCCTTCAAATCAGTAGTAACAGGATGATATTGAAGCAGTTCCTCCCACAAAGCCTTCTTTGAAGCCAGATATTAATTTACAGGCTTCCCATTTTGCTTTGTATTAAACAATTACTCATACAACTCATAGATACGGGCAACGTTTCGTTTCTGCGAATATGATTCTTCCAGAGATGCCCAAATCTGTTTGCTTGATTCACACCACTGAACATTAGCAGCGATATGCAGTTCCATACTATGCCACAACCACGACATAACGTATGCATTTGCACTCATCCAATCTTCATACTCAGCGGAAGTTTCTTTCAGTTTGATAAACGTATCAAAATTCTGCGTTATGATAATGCTTTGGAGTATACTCAATCTTCTGTGAACAGTTTCTGTGTTGATCGTGGTATGATTCATCTAACCAGTTGTGTCCACACCTCTCAACAAAATGGTATAGCCGAACGCAAACATCGACACATTTTATATGTGGCTCGAACTCTCATGTTCAATATGCATGTCCCTAAACAGTATTGGGTAGATGTCGTTCTTACTGCATGTTATCTTATTAATCGCATGCCATCATCTGTATTAAATAACAAAGTTCCATTTACCATATTACATACAGATGTCGCACATTTTTCCTTATCTCCTCGAGTGTTTGGGTGTGTCGCTTTTATTTATAAATTGGAACCTAATCGAGATAAGTTGGCTCCTAGATCTCTGAAGTGTCTTTCTTGGTTATCTCCGTACTCAAAAAGGTTATCGTTGTTACAGTCCACAGTCACGCAAATATTATATCAGTGCGGATGTTACATTCTTTGAGTCTACCCCTTTCTTTCCTTCAGGAGACCGTTGTATTCCTTTTACAACAGATTTGATATCTTTCATACCACTTCCGGTCATTCTTGAATCAATTTCTGTCTCCATTTCCCATTTATAGGTTTATCAGAGATCCAAGGACAGGCCAGTGATTCTGTAGAATTCAGCCTTCAACCAATCATCTTCCGTGTCTGAGGTTTCTGCTCCCATCACCACAGATCCAGATGATCTTCCTATTGCTCTCAGAAAAAGACAACGCCTTTGTACCACAAAGAATAAGCATCACATTTCTAACTATGTTTTATTACACCGTGCTTCATCATCTTTTCATATATTTGTTGTTTCATTGTCTTCTATTTTTTATTCTCAAAACTTACAAGCAGGCTATGTCATCTTCTGATTGGAAAAGTGTAATGGATGAGGAGATATATGCTTTACATCAAAATCAGACTTGGGAGCTTACATCACTTCCTGTTGGAAAGCAAACAGTGGGTTGTAGATGGGTGTACACTGTTAAGTATCACCCTGATGGTTCTGTTGAGCGTCTCAAGGCACGGTTGGTTGCCAAAGGGTATACTCAGACATATGGCATGGATTATATGAAGACTTTCTCTCCAGTGGCTCGGCTGAATTCAGTTTGTATTCTTATTTCTGTGGCGGTTAATCATTAATGGCCTATATATCAGCTGGACATAAAGAATGCTTTCTTGCATTGTGACTTATAGGAGGAGGTTTATATGGATCAACCACCGGGATATGTTGTAGCAGGAAATAAAAAACTCGTATGTCGATTGAAGAAAGCATTATATGGACTGAAACAGTCACCTCGTGCTTGGTTTGACAAGTTCAGTTCAGTTCTCATTCAGTATGGCTTTCGGAGTACCACATCATATCATTCAGTATTTTGCCATTCTTCCTCAGCAGGTATTATCGTGTTGATAGTTTATGTTGATGATATCATTATATTTGGGAGTGATCATGCTGGAATTGTGGACTTGAAGGCCTACCATAGTCGTCAGTTTCATACTAAGGATTTGGGTCTTCTTCGATATTTTCTTGGAATCGAGGTTGCTCGATCTAAGAAGGGTGTGTATCTGTCACAACGCAAGTATGTTCTAGACTTGCTCTCCGAGACTGGGATGTTGGAGTGTCGGCCAGTTGAGACTCCTATGGATTATCATAACAAGCTTGATGCTGACAGGGGAGAGTTATTTGAGGATGTTGGATATTATAGACGTTTGGTTGGCAAACTTATATCTTACTGGGACTCGACTAGACATCACATATGCAGTTGGAGTAGTTAGTCAGTTTATGCATGCCCCTCGGCAACCACATTGGAAGACTATCTCTCGCATTCTTCGATACTTGAAGGGTGCAGCTGGAAAGGGTTTGTTGTACAAATATTTCCAGTTGCTTACGTTGACTGGGTTCAGTGATGATGATTGGGCAGGCAGTCGCAATGATAGGAGGTCTACTTCTGGCTATTGTACGTTTGTGGGTGACAATCTTGTCATGTGGCGTAGTAAGAAGCAGAATGTTATAGCTCGTTCTAGTGCAGAAGTCGAGTACCGTGCGATGGCTCATACAGCTTCTGAGATGATATGGGTGCAGTCTCTTCTTCATGAAATGGGAATTATGATTCCTATTCCGATGGAGATGTATTATGATAATCAGTCGGCAATTTTTATCGCAAGTAATCCGGTGTTTCATGAGCGCACGAAGCATATCGAGGTGGATTGTCATTTTGTTCGTGATTTGTTGCTGAAGAAACAGATTGTCACTCCTTATGTTCGGTCAGAGGATCAATTAGGTGATATCCTCACCAAACCACTTGCTCGTGGTCCATTTTCTGATTTATGTAGCAAGCTGGGCATATCTGATCTATATGCTCCTGCTTGAGGGAGGGTATTAGAGTTATTTTATTTTGATATTTATCATATGAGGGTATAATAGTAATTGTGGGTGTATTGCATATCAATGTAAATAGACATGAGATGCAACCTAGGGTTTAAGGCCCTTGCGATCTCCTTTCTCATATTCTCTATTCTCCTACTTTTCCTTCTCCTCTCCATCTCCAAACTTCACTTATGCCATTAATCTCTATCCACCCAGGGCAACCATGCAATCATGCTAGACAAAAGAGAAGCCTAATGTTGTGTTATACTCAAGGTTCAAAAACTCGGTATCGGTGTCGATATCGGACAGTTTGTATGAGTATCCGTATCGGCAGTATCGACGGTATCGGATCGGAGTATCGGATTTTTTGGTATCGACTGTATCGGCAATATTTAAATAATTATTAATAAATTAGTAAAAAAATAGAAAAATAATTTACATATTTATGCATTATTTAAGTGTTTTTTATTTTATTTTTATTATAATTGAATAAAACAATAGTCATCATGTGTATGTCTGTAGAAGAATTTGCCTCTATTTATAGTTTTTTTTTGTCTACTATTTTAGTTCTTCATTATTGTTCTCTGTTGGATTTGATATGTCTGGAATCAATTTCTACTTTTTTTAGCTTTTTGTAGAACATCTACTTTGTTAAAGTTCCTGTGATGATCTGATTTGATCTGATTTTTTCCCGTATCGGCCCGTATCTGCCAGTATCGGCCAGTATCGGTCCTGTATCGGTCCCGTATCGGCCGATACGAAATTTTATGTACCAGTTTTGGTCGATCCCAATTTTTTGGGAGGTATCGGATCAGCCAAGGCCAGATCCGATCAGATACGGTCGATATGTATCGGTATCGACCGATACTTTAAACCTTGGTTATACTTGTGATTCATCCTTGTTAAAGTATAAATGATAATGAATTAATTTATTTTTTGGATATGAATACAAATATAGCGATCTAATGGGTGACAATCTTCTACAATCTTGTACAATCCCCTCCAAGTTAGATGGTGTTGGGAAAGAAACGCGAAAACCGTTCCCCAAACCAGAGAGTACCTGTGAGAGAACCGAGCAAAACGCGCAAACCAAAAAACGCCAAACACAAATCGCAGACACAGAGATTTTTGACGTGAAAAATCCTTGCGGAAAAAAACACGGGACGATCGGAGTCCAACCCTAAAAAACCTCCACTAATGGAATAAGAAATACACCGACTCCTTACAAACTTCTCACCGATCCAACACGGATCACCACAACACTTAGGAATAGAAAATAGATCACACCACAAAAATAGAAGACAATGAGAAATTATCCAAAGTTGATCTCCTCCTCCGAAACGGTCTCCAATCCTTCTTTCTCCTTCCCAAGATTGCAATGGAACTCTTGCCTCCTTTTTCCTCTTCCTTGAGATGATATGTTATTGTTAGATTAGGAATTAGAGTTAGAAAAACCTAATAGATACCCCCTAATCCCGCTGCTAATCCTGGGTCGTAGGATACGATCCAACGGTGTATAAAACACCTCTGAAATTTCGTTCAGCCCGCCAACCGAACTCGGAACGACTTCGGTTTTGAGGTTCTGGAACACCACACCGAGTTCGGCCCGACTTCGGTTTTGAGATTCTGGAACACCACACCGAGTTCAGCCCGAACTCTGTCTCCCCCTGTACAGCACACTGCTCCTTCCTCCCGAGTTTCTTCGACCTCTCGAATGGCTCTCGTCACCTCCTCGAGCTTCTCTGACCACAAACGGCGCTCGTCGCACTCCGGGGTGTTCTCCACATAGGGGTTGGGAACCCCACCCACTCCAACATATGGCATAGATGTCCAGCTTGGAAAATAGACACAAGAAGACAAGTCATTGCAATGGTGTTGTCAAAATATATGCTAGTTGTATAGTAGTGACACATGTCGGAGAAGAGTAGTCCTAGTTGCAACCTTTAACCGAATAAAATAGCAGTCGACTTCGATGTGCTTTGTGCACTCATTAAATACAAAAAAACTAGCAATATAAATAAAAGTCTTCATGTCGTAGAAAATAGGAGTAGAAGAAAAGGACTTCATTCACAGTATCGAAAACGGTATCGAACCCTTCCTATGAATATCGGAATCGACGGTTTTGGCAGTATCGACGATTTCAGATCGGAATATAGATTTTCAGGTATCGAAAAAAAAATTATTAATACATTTTTAAAAGTTGGAATAAATTATTTTATATATTTAAGCATAATTTTAAGTGTTTCCTGTGTTGTTTCTTAATAATTTTGGAATTAAATAAAATAGTAGTCACACTTGTCGATCGGTTTACCTGAGATAGATAAATTTGTTTCTTTTAAATGCTTTTACAACCTTACTATGCATTTACACCCTTGTTGATTATCTTTTCATTCAATTTTTTTGTCAAATTGACTGGAAAAAAGACCCCCGATGTCGGTATCGGTCAGTATCAGTATCGGATCAGGCCATGTTAAACCGTATTGGTATTGGTCGTATCGGATTGGTATCGGCCGATACTGCAAACTATGCTTCAAACCAAGATTACATAACAAGGATGGATTTAAGAGAGACAAAAACAACATGTGCCATGGCTCTATATTCAATATCAGCCGAAGACCGAGTAAAAGACATTTTGCCTCTTGTTGCGGCATGTGATTGGGTTCCCACAAAGAAGTTATAGTAGCACCTCGATCATCAATAGAGCCCGTGAAATCAGCATCAACAAAACCCGTCAATGATGGTGTAGAAGATGATTGATAGAGTAGCCCCGACCAGCACTTTCCATATACCAAAAAATGCATGCAACAACTCGAAGTTTTCCATAATAATGATGTTGTCAACATAGACCACAAGTATAAATAAGTTGTCTGTAATAATGATGTCGTCAACATAGACCACAAGTACAACCTATCTCTGAGGACGATAATGGGTGAAAATTGGTGAATCCGTCGAGCTACGAGAGAACCCATTCTAATAAATCACCTTACCAAACTTCTCGAAGCATGCCTGAGGAGATTGCTTAAGGGCTTAAATGGATTTCTTCAAAAGGCAAACCACGAGAGAGTCACCCCTTCGCTCGAAAACATATGGTTGTTGCATAAATATTGTCTCCAAGAAGTAACCATGTAGAAATGCATTTTTAATATCCAACTACAACTGGGCAGCAAATTTGGAATTTGTCTCAGCAAAAGCAAGTCGAGATGATGATGATGATGATGATGATGATGATGGTCCTTGCTCTTCAAGGCTCGCTCAATTTGCTTTCGACCATTCGAGAAAATTCCTCACCCCAGATAAAAGTGATATTGATGAGGCGCATATCAGTCTTAAAATTGAAAAAGAGGACAAGCATTATTGACTTCCTTGTTATCAGTCATGAGGAATAGCACTCATCAAGAACAATAGAGATATGAAACGCACAGCTCTAGTGCATTAAGAGATCAAACTTCGACAAGGACCAAAAAGCGAGAACTAGACGGGAAATGAGTAGAGAGATCATAAATTGAGATCTAGAGATAGAGATGAGCAATATGGCGTCGTAGTAACCATCAATAAGATCGGGATAGTCAGAAGGGCCGTCGACGTCCGATGGCGAGGATAGCTGGAGGAGACAGCAGTGGTGGACTATCGATCGGGAAGGAGTGAGACGTTGGAGGAGGCACACGTGTGGGGGGAGGTGGAGGCATGAGTTTTTTTTTGTCGGGTTATTTTCCTCGAGAGCTAGGGGAGCAGAAATCCCGCTCTGATACCATGTGTATCAAAGGAGAAATGATTAATTTATTTGATGTATGTGAATACAAATATATAGCCCTGTAATGGGTATCAAATGATTCCATGAAAGATAACAAGAAAAACAAAATATCTAAACAACTTAATATGAATAACAAAATATCTCAATTTAACAACTCTTAACTATCTTCTACAATCCTCTATTTTTTCTACTTTTCATATGATCATTTCCAACAATGACAATACCTTGAGTGACAAGTTGGAGATACATCTTCAGGTGACAGGAAAGCTGTGCAACATAATTCTTTCTTGTTTGGCCCTGTGGCTGCCTTCTATTCCAGAAAGTACTTAGGGCATGTTTGGTTGCTTACAACTATACTTGCTCCATGCACATGGTCGCGAGCAACTGCAGCTACAGAACTGTAGATGCAACTAAGATGTTTGGATCAATGTTCGCAGTATCGGTATCAGAATCAGTATCTGACCCTTCCTATGAGTATCCGGATTGTCGGTATCGACAGTATCGGTGATCTCGGATTGGAGCATCGGAAAAAATATTTTACACATTTTGGCATAAATTTAAGTATTTCATGTGTTGTTTTTTAGTAGTTTTGAAATTGGATGAAATAATAGTCACCCTTGCCGTTGGTTTACGTGCGATAGATTAGTTTTCTTCTTTCGAATGCCTTTACAACCTTTTACACCTTTGTAGAACAGATATTCGACATGACATGACACACCAAAATATGTATGTGTTTGATATCAATGTCACTTTATCTGCATTATACCGAGCTGCCCACACAAAAGAATAAAAAATCGTTACATCACAGAAAATATTTATTCAGCATGGTTTTTTTTTATTTGCACATTTTAATTTTAAAGGTATGCAGAGAATCAACCATAACCAGATATATAAGTTTCAGGAATGGCAAAAGTGTACATAGTAGATGGTGCATGGAGAATTAGAATAGTAGTCGCTTTGTGTTGTCTCAAGTACACAAGAATCTGACATCAACCTAAGTTCAGTTATATGAAATAGTCAGAGGGGCATAGGAGTTGCTGAGAATGTTCCTTAAAGGAAGGTTCTAGCCTCCTAGGTTCGAGAAGTACATAGGATGTACGAAGGATCTGTCCTTATTTCTAAAAATAGAAGTACAAAAATCAAATAAAACTTCCTATGAGAAGCTATTGGTTACTACTAGAAAGGAACTCACACTAGATTTCTCAGACGCTTCAGTAGTTTTGTAATTGTCTCGTTCCTCGTAGCTTGAGTTATACAATCAACTCTACCAATGACTTGTCTGCTAAATGAGTTGAGCTGCAGAGGATCAGAATTAACAACTCAAATAAAGCGATAACAAGAAAAGGATTTTTCAGTGACAATGTCATCATATCATGTATACCAGCTCTCTTATCCAATTGATTCCATAATATAGTGAGATGCACGCTGTCTGCTTCTGCTTTGCTGTTAACCTCGTCCAATGGGATCCAAAGTACTGTTACAGGCGAAAACATGTAAATGCAAACCATAAATGCAAACCCAAGTGTCAACACTTAAGGGTTAGCTAATATATATACCTAGGGAGCCAGCAAGTCAGATATTGTATATATGCAGCATAAACGTCTTGACAGTTTTTTTATGAAAAGAACAAATAATATTGGAACAAGATCTGATACCTCTAGGTTCACCTAAACTCATATATCATCCTAGACCAACCAAAGATACATTTTGAATTTTACTAGAACATTCTAAACATCTGCATCAAACATTTTTTCTACTGAAGTTTATCCACAGATTGATAAAATTACTTTTCTATTGGACCAAGCAAACAATAAAAACAAGAAGTAAAAAAGATATGGTTATTGTACAATAAGGGTGTTCATGAAGATGAAGGGTAAACATAACATCAAATTCTCCTGAATTATACATCAGACCAAGAGTGCCTTTCTTAAAATGTGCATAATCAGATCAAACATTTACAGCTAACAACCTGTTACACATTCTATCACATCTACACAGGTAGATGCCATACATGCCCATACACACTGAAAGCAACATTCACCAATTTACCGTGCAACGTAGCTGGTAGGCCAACAATTATTGCAACTGCATAGCACTACTCTACACGAGTAACACATGCCAACAATATGATAACTAATCAGCAGCTACATCATATAATATATCAAATGTTTATCTTCAGTTCGCCTAGAGGTGGAGCCATGAACTATCTGAAAAGCTATTGAAGCAAAGTTCATCGTAAGTACTTAAATAAAGACAATGTAGCACCCACTAATAAGCCAGTAACATAAGGATGAAAAAGCTTGTTGATCCAGGTTTATGTTATGCAGAAACGTCAAAAAGTAAACACCTTGTAACATTTTTGACAGAAAGCCTCACACTGCTCTCTCACTGAAACCCCTAGGCCTATTCCTTATGTTAAAACTTGTAAAGTCTCCTTAGATTCAGCTAGTATCTGCCCAAAACTCTGCTCAGTACAATTAAAACTAGCATTTGTGAATAAACTAGACTTCTTAAGAAGTCATAACTAAGTTGTCCAGAAATTAGAATGATGAGCAAAATCAAGTAATGTACAATTAGGAAAATTGGATAACATGCAAACCTTGGGAGAAGGAAGGTGTAAAGGGCACCCAAGAAGTGCATCAATTCCTCCAAGAGAGCCTTGATTTGTCAGCCTTTCAATCTTTTGAATAAAAAGAAAGACAATTAGGGATAAAGTTCTTATATCATTCCTTAGTGTATTAGAAAGAAGTTGCATTAAATCACTTACAATAGATAATAGTAAGAACTGACAAGGAAGAATTTGCAAGGAGGATGAACATCTGAAACCACAAGATCAGGCATTAAGGAAATGCCCAGTATAGCCCCAACAGATCAGCATTGACTTAAATAAAACTGAAAACAAATTATTGTAAAAGCATTACTGCTGCGAAGAAGACAAATGTAGAGGCAGGATATTCAAGCATATAGGAGAAATATCACCGTCCAAATTCATCCATAGGTCCCCTGAAAGATAAAAAGCAATTAGCTGTACATACTCTGTGAGATATAAATAGTAAATGTCATAAACCTTAGCACTGCCGGCTAACCTTCTAGATCATCAGATGGATCTTTCATGGGCAACTTGCCTCCCTCAATATCAGACAAGAACAGTGATTCAAAGTCCCCAACATGCTTGCCTATCCTAGAGATACATAGGTAACCTATTATGATGTGTCAAAAATCACAGAACACACTATCATGGCTTAAAAGGAAACCAAGGAAAGGTAACCTATTATGATGTGTCAAAAATCACAGAAGACACTATCATGGCTTAAAAGGAAACCAAGGAACAAAACTTGCAGACAACTGTATTCTTTTGGAAGAATTAGCATGACAGCATTCTTAAATTTTAATGAATTGGATAAGAACTCCACCCACCATTCAATAATTGCTGGCTGAGCTGTATTAAGTTCCAATAAAGCAATCAGTTCATCATACAATAAAATTAATGGTAACGGCTCTGATTTGCATGAATCTAAAGACAGCTTTAGCAGTTCTAAAGCCTCTTGGCAATTTGTTTTCTGCATGACAAAAACAAATATGGTCAGAGAAGGTATATTATATCTCTTAATGGAAAACCCACCTTTGCCTGAAGAATGAATGAGCCAAAATCAGTAAAAATATTACAACCACCAAAACCGTCATACATCACGAACAGCAAACTCTAAGGTTGTTTGTAAATTAGACAAAGCATTATGTAATATAGCTTGGAAGAACATCTTTCCTCATGTTTATGCCAAGTACCTTGAGTCAGCACTAGCAATCATAGCCCTATTAATACAGTGATGAAGAAAGAACAAGAGAACCCCTTCAGATACTCAAACTTTTGGATAGGCTTAGAAGATTATAAAGAAATTGTGAAGAAAATATGGGGAGAGCAGATGCAGTCTCCATTCCAAAAGAGTGGCATCAAATTTAAGGCAATGAAGGAGCTGAAGAATTGGTGGAAGCATAAGTCTTAGATAACCCTATGAATAAGGAATTTGCCAGGCAGGAGAATCTACTTCAGAAGGAGGTGAGAGCAACTCTGAGTAGGGAGGAGGATTTTGCTCAAATAGTACCTCTCAACAAAATGGTGTTGTTGAACGCAAGAATCGTCATTTTCTTAACATCGCTCGTACTCTTATATCTCAGATATATGTTCCTCATTTCTTATGGAGTGATGCGGTTCTTACTGCCTCATACTTGGTCAATTGGATTCTATCTTCCGTTGTTTATCTTATTCCTCACTTATGTCTTTATCCAACTAAACCCCAATTCCCTCTTATACCACGTGTCTTTGGTTGTGTTACTTTCGTCCATAACCACAGTCGAAATCTAGATAAGCTCTCTCCTCGTGCCATCAAGTGTTTTTCTTGGGTATTCTTTTCTTCAGAAAAAATACCATTTTTCTTGGGTATTCTTTTCTTCAGAAAAGATACCGTTTCTTTTATCATATCGTTCGTCAGTCGTATGTGTTTGTCAATGTTACTTTCTTCAAGATATGCATTCGTATGTGTCTGTCGATGTTACTTTCTTTCAAGATACGCATTCTTATCTGTCTGCCGATGTTACTTTCTTCAAGTCAAGATACACAGCAGTATGTGTCAGTCGATGTTATTTTCTTTCAAGATATGACGTAATTTTCCACCACAATGTTGTTAGCATATGGTCCAACAATCAAAGTAGCGCCATACAAGAACACATCGTGTAATAAACGAGACTATAAAAGATAGCACAATAGCAGCAGTAGTCTAAGCCCGGGAATCTGTATCACAAGACTAGACGAGAGTATCTAAAGTAGTGGACGCAACAAAATAGACAAAGTAGCTGAAAGTACTAGAAGCACGCCATGTCGTAGTAGTAGAGGTAGAGAGAGGAGAAGTACAAGCCAAGTACATAGATAGTAGAGAAAGGCAAAGGCATATAACCATATAAAAGAGTTTATTTTGGCTCCATTCGGCTGATGGCTCTGTAAGCCCCCTGTTTTTTTTTCAAAATTTTTTAAATACATTTCTCACAATTTTTCTGTAATTTGTGGAATTTAAAACCGAGGTATTTTGTAATTAAAGGATTTTTAGATGATGCTAATTAATATTAAAATATTATGAAAATAATATTTTATGATGTAAAATTTAAAACCCGACATAGGGTAATTTTCTGTGAATTTATTGGACCCCGGAAGTTTTTTTTTAAAAACCCTAATTTTAATTAAACCCAAACAAACCGGGTTGAACCGGGCTCAAACCGATTTGAACCGGGCTGAACCCGGTCCAACCGAACCGGACCGCCCCTAGACCCTAACGGGTCGGATCCCCGCTAACCCGCTGACCCGTTACCCAATCCTAACCAGAACCCTAAATCCTAAAACTATTCTACTGTTCCGGCAGCCTATTTATTCCCTCGACCGCTGCCGAAACCCTAGCTGCGCCATCCCTCTCGATCTTCCTCTGCTTTACCTAAATCCCTTTTTCGTCCATGAAAACCCTAACCCTAGATTTCCCCTCCCAAATCCCCCATCTTTGCTGCTCCTCCTCTTTCTCTTTCTGGGAGAGATAGTAGTCAGAGGTGGCTCCACGAGGAGTAGCGATG
This sequence comes from Iris macrosiphon, assembly GCA_036927795.1. NCBI lineage: Eukaryota > Viridiplantae > Streptophyta > Magnoliopsida > Asparagales > Iridaceae > Iris > Iris macrosiphon. Next base: position 176,342,401 of record JAYESA010000007.1, on the reverse strand, counting down.
GTTCTGCAAGGAGAAGCGAAGGTTGCGTGGGGAGTCCCGGTTGCGATGGGAGTCGCTGCTCATCCAGATTGCCTCCCTCTACCATCGGATCGAGTCCAGGATCGCCAATGCGCGGAAGAGGCACCTTCCATGGCTTCTCCGCTGCTGGAGGAAGACGCGATGGTGAGAGAATAATATCTTCACCAGATTGGGACCGACCTTCGTCAAGATAGGACATGGCCAGACATCTTCCCTCCTGAGTTCCTAGAGGAGCTGCCAGAATTCTAGGCCAGGGCGTGGTTGTTTGAAGGATGTCTCAAGTTGAATAATTCCTTTGGCTATGGGAACATTTGGGATGTTTCTGGATTTTCCTTACCTATAATTAAAGCAGTACCAACTCCTCTGCAAGCTTGGTTGTCTTTACTCACACATGGCATCCAAATCAATAATAGGCACTTGCCAGGCTTGTACCAGATAGTAAGAGTTTGCGATTCATACGATAGGTTTAATCTTGGAACCTGGTGCACCCTATTTTCTTCCATCGCATAAACTACTGGTTTGCTTGACAAGCAACTTGAAGCCAATGGGTTTACAAATAAAGAACAATATGAGATTGAGAAGAGGACAATGCTAGCATTCCCTTGGAAATTAAAGTGCCAATTCTTCAAGCTTCCCATCGTCATATATATGACCCTAATTGGCTAATCTTGAAGAAGAGGAAGCAATTGCCATCTCAAGAATGAACTTCACAAACATTGGGCGACCACATTTTCTCAAGGCAAGCACATTTCCATCAAGACCATCAAATAAGCACTATGAATACATCATAGTAGGAGGTGGCACAGCTGGGTACCCCTTGGCTGCCACCTTCTCCCACAAATACAACGTTCTTTTGCTGGAGAGGGGTGGCTCTCCCTATGGCAATGTCAATGTCTCTTGGCTCCAAAACTTCCATATTGGCCCTAGCTGATACCTCCTCCACATCTGCTGCACCATAATTCATCTCCACCGATGGCGTCATCAATGCCAGAACTAGAGTCTTGGGAGGTGGGACTTGCATTAATGATGACTTCTACACTAGGGCAACACTAGCAACCGGAGTAGTACCTGCAAATCACACTGAGACCAGAGCTACAGTTGGAGCCAGGACCCCAGGCAAGTATACCTTGTCAAATCCTGCAGTTTTGCTACTTATTTCCTTGACATATTTATAGTTTTATACACTGTCGTGCAAGATACTTTGCCGACTCTTGCACATTATTTGCATGCTTTCCTTTTCAGTAGTTACTTTCTTGTTGTATCTAGTTCTTGATGCGTTTTGATTTAGTCATGCAGCTCTAGTCTTATTTTCTCGTTTTACGTGCATGTACATTATTTGCTCCTTTCCCATGGATCACTATTTGTTCTATAGACATATTGTGATGGGATATGTTTGCTCTACGTTCCTTGAGTTGACTCGACTGATTTCTTTAGTTCCTAGATGCTCGTTATTAGGCATTGACTACACTGGAGCATTCTCGACTGTGAGTACCCATTGTGCTGCGATAGAGACTTGTTCATTTGACTACTTCATTCGTGAGCTCCCATTGGGCTGCGAAAGAGCCATACTATAGAATGGGAGTCCCCATTGACCTACTTTCTATAGGACCGTTATCTCCCATTGAGTTGCGGTTACCCCAATTTGTTTGTAGTCATGGTTGATAGCATCATTGGCATGCCACCGTCTAGATATGGAAATTTATTGTGTCTTAGTTGCTTCTCTTGTGATTATTTTCTTGTCTATCTTGCAGGTTCATTTACTGTACTTTTGACTCGTATTCTTTTGTATCTTGTTACGTCCCGCTGAGGACCTGGTTTTGTTCTCCAGATTTAGCAGACGAGGAGTACCCGCAACTTTACGGACCGACACTAGACGAGGGTACGATAGCAGTTGATGGCCCTGCTTATACTTAGTTACTTTCTAGCATGTCTTTAGTTTTATTCTCTGGTCTTTATTTTTCGTTCATCGGTAGTGGATTTGTCTCCACCCGACATAGTATTATTTCTTGTTGGATATTCGACCGTAGCTTTACTTTCAGCATTTATTCCAGTTTGCTATTTAGTTCATATATTGTTCTGTTGTGGATGAGATTAGTATAGACTGTGACTTGTATCATTGGACCTACTTATTGTTATATTACAGCTTAAGCATGCCCCGATGGATCCATTAAATTGGGTTTGTCCATCGGTGTGTGCTGCTGGCCATTGCCATGTGTCCGGTCCCGCGATATTTTGGGACTGGGGCGTGACATGGTTTTTGTGGTGGCCCATGCAGGTCTACGACTAAATTGTTCGGTTTCAACTTAGGGACCGAGCAAGCCTGCACCTAGGATTAGAGCATAGGATCTCATCCACAACTAACTATGACTCATCCTCCTTCCAATCCATTCCATTTGGATAAATTGCATCATGCTTGATTCATGTGCTTCTCTATTAGTTTCTTGAGTATAGCCTCTCTTAGAATATATAAGTTCCTGTTGTTAGATGATAAGTAAGGTAACCTTCCTATTAAGAGTACCACTAGAGTGTTGACACCCCACTAAGTTTGGAATATCTAGTGAACCCTAGAAGTCCTTATCTCTAGAATTGGTTTACCATTACCCCCTGATGTATTATGAAGACTTGAGAGTAGTATAGACACTACTAGAGTTAGTTGGAAGTTTCACCATAATGGTTGACCCTAGTATTGAGGAACTAATAGAAAACCAAAAATTAATGTTAGAACTGAACCTAATGTGCATAGTGAGATAGTACTAGGATATAGGTTCGTGTCATGATATTAGCAGACAGTACCTCAGGAAGCCCAGAGCAACGAGTATGACATTCCCCATGAGATCATACCTCAAACACGGAGAATTGCTCGCCACCTTCACCTTAGAAAACTATGATATTATCTAGAGCCCCATATTTCAATTTCATATGTTGTTCATCTGCGACCTTAACATTCGCTAAAGCGCAACGACTAAAATATGTTCTTCTTTTCTCCGTCTTTCAATTCGTGCCACCTGACACTTCTGATAGCAGGCCAAGTAATTTTATTCCTTGTTAAGGATCCACAGTTTGCTACGAGCATAGCTGTAGTCTTGAATTTGAAAATTTGTGTTGGTAGTTAGAGTTCGATAAGTTTGAGTTAATCTTGTAGATTGTGACCCGATGATTATCACTTAGTGTTAAATCACGTAATTTGTACCCCCACCTCGATACGAGTTATATTCCCTTTCCCTTGAGATTAATAACCTTTCCATTCTCGCTATTGACACATGACCTATGAGCGCTATGACTAAGACTTAAGATGACCATTACTTGCATGATACCATAAGAGACCCTAAAGAGTACCAAGATCTTTCCTCATATACCCTAATAATAGTTTCTGTTTTATTTACATGTGCAAGGTTATCTTGCAGGATCCTCTTAAGACTGTCACGGTACTAGTCTAATTCTTATAAGTTGGGTAGTGTAATTGGATGACATTAATTGTATATTAGCAAAAGATGGCAGTGTTATTCAGACAATAGAATTTAGAAGTCCTTGCCCCTATTTGGTCGACTAGCGACGTAGACAAGGAGGTTGTATGATAACTGTAGAGATTGTAGAGTCTTTTATTATTGTTGCTTATTTTGTTTTGTGAACTTGAATAATTTGTACCTCCTTTCATTATCATATGGCGTACTTATATTTCAAATACTACCTTGACTTATGCTGCTATTTTATAGCCTAGTTTTGCAAGCTTATTTTTATCGAGCTTGTTCATGACATATGTATTATTGGGGAGGCCCACAATAATACATTTCAGAATCAGTGTATTACGGTCTGATCAACCATAGTGCGCTTGATTCGCCCATCGTATAACTACTTTACGTGGATTGAGATATATAGTTGACTAGTAGACACCTGTACTTGCCCTCTAGATGTCTTAGCAGATCGTATTGATTACATAACTCTACTAATACGAGCATGCGAACAAAGGATTACCAAAATAGGATTTCAATCCACGACTGCTTTGACAAATCCCATTTGAATTCTTTAAATGCCTTGATCCCGATACTTCTATTCTATTTACTCTCCCTTGAACCCTTTATTATTGATCTTCGTCTTCCCTTATTTCGGAAAGACGAAACCTCGTGCTTGGTATAAGTTCGATACACAGAGAGTACTAGATATACCCCATAGACCGATTACATACTTGAGGATTATTCTTTCGTAATTAAGGACATATCATATGTGATATGATCGGCATTGAAGTTCGAGGATTGAATGGCATGAGTAAATAAATTGAGGAATATTCTCTTAAGGTATATAGCCTTATGTGATAGATGGGTAAATTCAAAGTTGGATAGCGGTGCATTGTCAACTCGAGAGGAATTTCTTTTAGATTGTGACCGAGTAAGATTAGATTGGAAGAAGTTCAAGCCATTTTAATTTTGAGAAATTTAGAAGAATGACTAAGATGATGAGGATTAATGAATTGATATTGAGGACCTAATACTTATACCTTAAGTACATGATTTAAATTTTTGAACAATGAAGGTAGAATCATCAATTCGAATTTGGAGGATAAATATAGAATTTCAGACTAAACATTGGTGGACTGCATTTAAATTATTTTTATTTGATGATTTGAGTTAAAATAAAAACTTGTTGGTTGGACGACATATTTGAAATATAGAGGATGTGAATGGAGTTTAAGGAGTTGAAGCATACAAAATTTTATAAGTGGAAATGGGAATAATATTGGACTCAAATTACTTCTAGAGGAGATTATGATAATTAGAGATCGTGAGGTAAAATTTAATTGCGTATTTAAATCTTGAAGATGTTTATGGCTTTAATTTAAATTTGGAAATGGATAACTTGAAAAAAACGAGAAGAGATCACCATATGTTGAATTTTGATTGGAACAGTGGTCAGCTTAATCACGAAGTGATTGCAATGGACATGACTAGGATTTTAATTATCGCAAGGAGATTGCGATTGACTTGCCTAGTGTACATGAAGGATTAACAGATTATGTCTTGTTTTAATTTTGAGGACGACATTGTTTTAAGTTGGCAGGATTGTGAAACCCCCTCACCTAAGAATTTGACCTACTTGGCTTAGATAGTGAGACTGAGGCTAGCTCGAATCCACTTAGAAATAGAACACGACATTTTATTCAGTTTTACAACATGGTATCACTTGGCGCACCTTACCATTGCTACGATAATTGGAGCAATTCATTAGTCACTGTCTTCCTACAAATTCCACATCCTTGTCATAGACATGCCCATCCTCCATTTCCATCTTTGTGCAACGTTTCAATGGTTGGGCACTTTTATGCAAAAGAGCATTTAGGTGTCCACATCATTGACAAGACACATGAAGAAACCTATTTTTCGCTCATGTGGATTTTTTCCATAATTTTCGGAATGTGCAACACGCAACACCGCCCACACCGTTAAACCTAGCCTTGTATTTTAACCAATGCAAATCTTAAACCATCCTTAACTTCTACCATGGCTTAATTTTAATTTCGAGTACGAAATTTTTATAAGTTTGGTAGATTGTAAGTCCCCTGTTTTTTTTCAGAATTTTTTAAATACATTTCTCACAATTTTTCTGTAATTTGTGGAATTTAAAACCGAGGTATTTTGTAATTAAAGGATTTTTAGATGATGCTAATTAATATTAAAATATTATGAAAATAATATTTTATGTTGTAAAATTTAAAACCCGGCATAGGATAATTTTCTGTGAATTTATTGGACCCCGAAAGTTTTTTTTTTAAAACCCTAAAACCCTAGTTTTAATTAAACCCAAACAAACCGGGTTGAACCGGGCTCAAACCGGTTTGAACCGGGCTGAACCCGGTCCAACCGAACCGGACCGCCCCTAGACCCTAACGGGTCGGATCCTCGCTAACACGCTGACCCGCGGACCCGGACCCGTTACCCAATCCTAACCAGAACCCTAAATCCTAAAACTATTCTACTGTTCTGGCAGCCTATTTATTCCCTCGACCGCTGCCGAAACCCTAGCTGCGCCATCCCTCTCGATCTTCCTCTGCTTTACCTAAATCCCTTTTTCGTCCATGAAAACCCTAACCCTAGATTTCCCCTCCCAAATCCCCCATCTTTGCTGCTCCTCCTCTTTCTCTTTCTGGGAGAGATAGTAGTCAGAGGTGGCTCCACGAGGAGTAGCGATGGTTCTGCAAGGAGAAGCGAAGGTTGCGTGGGGAGTCCCGGTTGCGATGGGAGTCGCTGCTCATCCAGATTGCCTCCCTCTACCATCGGATCGAGTCCAGGATCGCCAATGCGCGGAAGAGGCACCTTCCATGGCTTCTCCGCTGCTGGAGGAAGACGCGATGGTGAGAGAATAATATCTTCACCAGATTGGGACCGACCTTCGTCAAGATAGGACATGGCCAGACATCTTCCCTCCTGAGTTCCTAGAGGAGCTGCCAGAATTCTAGGCCAGAGCGTGGTTGTTTGAAGGATGTCTCAAGTTGAATAATTCCTTTGGCTATGGGAACATTTGGGATGTTTCTGGATTTTCCTTACCTATAATTAAAGCAGTACCAACTCCTCTGCAAGCTTGGTTGTCTTTACTCACACATGGCATCCAAATCAATAATAGGCACTTGCCAGGCTTGTACCAGATAGTAAGAGTTTGCGATTCATACGATAGGTTTAATCTTGGAACCTGATGCAGCCTATTTTCTTCCATCGCATAAACTACTGGTTTGCTTGACAAGCAACTTGAAGCCAATGGGTTTACAAATAAAGAACAATATGAGATTGAGAAGAGGACGATGCTAGCATTCCCTTGGAAATTAAAGTGCCAATTCTTCAAGCTTCCCATCGTCATATATATGACCCTAATTGGCTAATCTTGAAGAAGAGGAAGCAATTGCCATCTCAAGAATGGACTTCACAAACATTGGGCGACCACATTTTCTCAAGGCAAGCACATTTCCATCAAGACCATCAAATAAGCACTATGAATACATCATAGTAGGAGGTGGCACAGCTGGGTACCCCTTGGCTGCCACCTTCTCCCACAAATACAACGTTCTTTTGCTGGAGAGGGGTGGCTCTCCCTATGGCAATGTCAATGTCTCTTGGCTCCAAAACTTCCATATTGACCCTAGCTGATACCTCCTCCACATCTGTTGCACCATAATTCATCTCCACCGATGGCGTCATCAATGCCAGAACTAGAGTCTTGGGAGGTGGGACTTGCATTAATGATGACTTCTACACTAGGGCAACACTAGCAACCGGAGTAGTACCTGCAAATCACACTGAGACCAGAGCTACAGTTGGAGTCAGGACCCCAGGCAAGTATACCTTGCCAAATCCTGCAGTTTTGCTACTTATTTCCTTGACATATTTATACACTGTCGTGCAAGATACCTTGCCGACTCTTGCACATTATTTGCATGCTTTCCTTTTCAGTAGTTACTTTCTTGTTGTATATAGTTCTTGATGCGTTTTGATTTAGTCCTGCTGCTCTAGTCATATTTTCTCGTTTTACGTGCATGTACATTATTTGCTCCTTTCCCATGGATCACTATTTGTTCCATAGACATATTGTGATGGGATATGTTTGCTCTACGTTCCTTGAGTTGACTCGACTGATTTCTTTAGTTCCTAGATGCTCGTTATTAGGCATTGACTACACTGGAGCATTCTCGACTGTGAGTACCCATTGTGCTGCGATAGAGACTTATTCATTTGACTACTTCATTCGTGAGCTCCCATTGGGCTGCGAAAGAGCCATACTATAGAATGGGAGTCCTCATTGACCTACTTTCTATAGAACCGTGATCTCCCATTGAGTTGTGGTTACCCCAATTTGTTTGTAGTCATGGTTGATAGCATCATTGGCATGCCACCGTCTAGATATGGAAACTTATTGTGTCTTAGTTGCTTCTCTTGTGATTATTTTCTTGTCTATCTTGCATGTTCATTTACTGTACTTTTGGCTCATATTCTTGTATCTTGTTACGTCCCGCTGAGGACCTGGTTTTGTTCTCCAGATTTAGCAGACGAGGAGTACCCGCAACTTTACGGACCGACACTAGACGAGGGTACGATAGCAGTTGATGGCCCTGCTTATACTTAGTTACTTTCTAGCATGTCTTTAGTTTTATTCTCTGGTCTTTATTTTTCGTTCATCAATAGTGGATTTGTCTCCACCCGACATAGTATTATTTCTTGTTGGATATTCGACCATAGCTTTACTTTCAGCATTTATTCCAGTTTGCTATTTAGTTCATATACTGTTCTGTTGTGGATGAGATTAGTATAGACTGTGACTTGTATCATTGGACCTACTTATTGTTATATTATAGCTTAAGCATGCCCCGATGGATCCATTAAATTGGGTTTGTCCATCGGTGTGTGCTGCTGGCAATTGCCACGTGTCCGGTCCCGCGATATTTTGGGACTGGGACGTGACAGGCTCTGCTCGGCTTAAGATACCCAACAGGAAAAACGAGATTAGAGCTTTATTCCTAGTACACTGCAGCGGCAGCGGAGAGATCAGATCAATGCAGGCACAGCAAAGAGAGGCTCAGCAAGACATAAGAAAGCTCTACAACGTGGCGACGGTGTTTGAGTGATCCGCAGTCTACAGGACAATAGCTTCTGCTCGAGGGGCTGGCGTCGGTGTGTTCAGAGTTTGCAGCGGACATGACAAGATTGGGGTCGAGTGGTAGTCGAGATCTAGTGGTGATGGTGGTTGATTGGTGGTGTCGGTGGTGGTGACTGATTGGTGGTAGGGGTGACCGATTTCTGATGGTGGTGGTAGTAAGAAGAGAGGAAGGGTGAGAATCCTAATGTTGGATCTAGGGTTACTCTAATAACATGTGCAAACTCTCAATATTGTGTTTGTCCCACCTAATTTTCATTTATTGTAGATGGAGAATATATACAAATGACAAGAATTGCCCTGAAGCTCATAGGTATCTTAGGCCATATGCTAACAAATGAAATTTATGAAGCTATATAGCTTGTGGTTTTTTCTTCTATGACTAACCTTATTAAGTAGATGAGAAATGTGTCTACGATTGTTGTGTTGTTTTAGTTTCACTTATAGTTATCGATCTCGTGATGAACTTATTCTTTAATGATCGACAATGCTCATTATTATTGGATATGTGTGTAGGATTATAATGACTTTCTCCCAATCTATTTGTATATAGGCCAATGTATTTTCTATAGACAATCTATTTATATATCGGCCAATGTATTTTCTATAGACAATCTATTTATATATACAATAATCGAGTAAATGTATACATAATAGTAATCGTGATTTGATACCTTAGATGATCATGGATTGCGGTGAACTAACAATATCCATACCCAAACCTAAAATTTGGGCTACAAAAGTTAGCGAGTCCAAACTGGTCCTAGTCTTACAAACCCTAGGCTGTAAGTAGCTTTAAATATGGACGGACAAAAACTTTTTTGTGTTTTTTTGTGTTATATATATATATATATATATATATATATATATATATATATATATATATGGAAGAATGGTAATTTTATTGATAATCAGTGATTACATCTCAATTTTGTTCTTTACAGCATGATATTAACATCAAACTCAATATTATGCAACTCAATATTATGCAGGACTCCCAATTGGGAAGTTTGCAAGCCTTCAAAGATTCGCTTATTACGCTCCTTCCAGATGTGTCAAGGATGTTGCCGCCAGTCGAAAACGTGCTTCTCGAAACCTTTTGTTGTCACGCCCTCGTTGAAGGGAAATCATTTGTATCTGGTTTGCCATGTCTCTGGATGTATTAACCTGAGTGTGTAATAAGTGACATTGTTGTATCCATAATACCCAAGTGAAATCGCATTGAAAGAACAGATGACTGAATGACTCTGCATTCAGTTGGCATAGAGGGCAGCTCTGATCATTAACTGATATTCCAAAGCGAATCATGAGGTCCTTTGTGAGTAACCGACCTCTGAGTGCTTTTAACATGTGCAATTGCATCTTTGGAGCAACCTTCTTCAACCAAATGAACTCCACGTTATCCACATTTGGACCTTGTGGGCGGATGTGATTATATGCTTGCTGGAAGTCGCAAGTCCCCTGTCGTTGAACCTTCCCAAACCCATTCATCAAATTCGATAGAAGGGTCGATTGGTATGTTGCATATTAACTCGGTGAATTGTCGGCCTATTGGGTGTGTAGATAGCTGCCACTGCCCGCCCAGCATGAGCACACTAACTGTCTCGTTGCGACCGTTCAGAGCATAGGCCTGCCAACCTACTCTTTCGATGGCACTCTAATGTTATAGCCATGGGTCCATCCATAGATGGGTGTTCCTTCCTCCCCAAACCGTCGGGATACCAGTGGTTGAATTTGACTCCTTGCTCTCAGGATAGCTTTATATGTCACTGAGAAGTTATTGTCAACTCGTTGGCCCCAGAAATTACCATTCTTTACATATTTGCCCTGCATCCAACTTTGTCCATAACAACCGCTCCTGAAGAAATTTCCAAGTCAGTCGTATTGTCGACGTATCCCGAAGGTAGAATAACGATCACAATCCTACGCCCCCCCCCCCCCCCCCCCCTCCCCCCTCCTCTTTAGGACGATATAAATCCTTACATGCAATGGTATGGATACCACATCTCCATATAAATTGGGCGCACATTTTCTCTACTCTGCAGATGGTAGTTGCTGGTAGCAAAAGCCAGAACATGGCTATAACCGTGATAACCGATCGCACAAGCTCGATTCTTCCCCCCAAAGTTGAGGGTCTGAGCCTGCCACCCCTCAATTCGACGCTAGACATACTTCACCATGCTATGGCATTCTTGGTCCCGCACGTAGTTGATAGTCGGGGGAGACCCATATATTTTATCGGCAACGACCCCCTCTCTACGTGAAGAATATTTTGCAGATACTCGTGTTCTGGACAATGCAAATTAAAGTAAATTTTGCTTTTGTCTCTATTTAAATGCAAACCCGACAAGTCGCCAAACTCCGCCATGATATGTCCCATAGATCGTAGACCCCTGTTCGTAGGCACCATAAAAACTAATAAATCGTCAGCATAAATAAGATGCGATACCATAGGTGTCACCTCTCTATATAACGCAATGATGCGTTTGTGCTGCACTGCCATGTCCATCATACAGGTAAAAACCTCCATAACTAAGGTGAACTGGTATAGGATAATGGGTCCCTCTGTCGCAGGTCTCGATTGCTGGTGAAGAACCCATGTGGCTATCCTTTGATCAGCACCGAAAACGCAGGAGTCGAAATACATTCATAGACTCTTGCTACCCATATAGGGTCAAATCCCATCTCTCGCATAATATGGCATACGAATTCCCGATTCACTGTATCATGCGCTTTCCGCAGGTCCAGTTTGATACACGCTTTCCGACCATCCACTTTGTTGAAATTTTGGACCATCTCGTGTGCTAAGAGACTGTTCCCAGCAATAGACCGCTCTTTGACAAATGCAGCATGATTCGGGGAGATAAGCCCTTGCATGATACTCTCCATCCGCCGACACATATTCGAGGTTATGATTTTGTACAAGAAGTTGCAGCAGGCTATCGGCCGAAAATCAGCCAACGATGTAGCCCCCTATGTCTTCGGGATGAGTGTAAGGAATGTATGATTGATCTCTCTGAAAAGACGTCATTTTGCTAGAAACTCTTACACAATATATAAAATCTCATATTTAATGTCATCCCAATGTGTAGTAAAGAACTTACTGTTGAACCCATCCGGGCCAGGAGCTTTGTTCGGGTCTGTCTGCTTCACCATACACTCAATCTCGTCCAAACTAACTGGCGCCAATAATTGGCGGTTGTCCTTCGCGGACACCAGTCTTTTACAAGTACAGAAAACTCTATACGGTAATTGTTTCGATTGTATAGATGCTTGTAGTAGCTAACTGCTTCACCACTGATCTCCTCTGTCGCTGAGATAGTCCGGCCCTGCGAATCAATAAGTGTACTGACACAATTCCGGTGTCGTCTGGTCCGAATGATATTATAAAAGAATTTTGAACATCTGCCGCCATCCGAAAGCCAGGAACATTTGGCGCATTGCGCAAGTTGTACTTCTTCTTGGAGTGATAGCAAATTTACCTCCCCTTGGAGCTCCTTCTCCCGGATAGATAACAGCGGGTCTTGTGGTGTAGTTTGCAACATCTTCTGGACTTGGCGGAGCTCCTCTTCCCTGTGCTCCAGCAGCACACAAGGATGTCCCATATTTCATTGCTTCAGGCGGTACTTAACCGCCTTTAACCGCCTAGTGAATCGGTACTGGTTGTTCCTGTGCACGTCTTCCGTGAGCCCTGCTGCTTGCTACTGCCGCTGAATAGCCCGACATAGATGACCAAGCATTGTTGAAGCAGAATGGCCTATTCTGTCTTGCCTTCTCTGTGGTCAATCTGATCAGCACTGGCATATGATCGCTGATGAGCGATGCCCTCCCCTCCGCATTAGCCGATGTGAATTTGTCGAATCACCGGATATTCCTAATTGCTCTATCAAGTTGGCATACTATGCGGTTATGAGTAGCTTTGTTGTTCCATGACCAGTAACAACTCGTACACTCCAGACACCTGAGGCTTGCGTGCAATAGGCAGTTTTGGAAATATGCTAGTATGACGTCCGGTACACGATGACCCCCCACATTCTCATGGCCGAACAACATAGCGTTGAAGTCCCCACAAATCAGTAGTGGGAGATGAAGTTGAGTGTCCGCAATATGGTTGACGTGAATGATCTCCTACCATAGTGAGTCCCGCATTCGCCGGTCATTGTGACCGTAAACCGCTCCATAAATAAATTACAGAATGCCTTTATTGGAAAACTCAATAGCGATAAGTTGGACTGAGCAGTGAATGATGTGCCCCGTCCAACTTCGTACATCCTATAAAATATAGATTCTCGCCTTGCCTCCATAGCTCAGATTGTTAACCTGAGCCCACTGCCTGGGAGTGCGCCGTGTTATTCGTCGTTCCGATCAATTTTTGTTTCTAGCAGACCAACAACAGTACTCTGCGTCCTTCTTGTTTCGTTTTTGATCGCCCGCCACCTTCCTATTGAGTTCGCTCCCCTAGTATTCCACGTCAAGATAGACATTAATTACAGGTTGTCTGGCCTTGACTCCCTCTCAAACTTACCATCAGGTCATTAGTAAATTCAGTCTGCATATCAAGTGCATGTTCGTCCCCTTCGTCCTGTTGGTCTACGCTTCTTCGCAGAAGCATTCCCCAATGCGGGTTATCAACGCAAGCATCACCTCCCCTCCCTTCAGACACGTCTGTTTTATATTGGTCTGTCGGGTCCTTCATAGTGCCATGTTTCCCTTTCTTTCTCGCACAGTTGATGTATGTAGTCGTTGACACATTCCCCTCTAACCTCAAGATTGTAGATTTTACCTGGCTTTTGGTTTTCACCGAGTGCTGCTCTGCCCTTACTATCGAACGATCCACCGTTGGCTCCGGTGTGTGACCGGAGACCGCGGATACCGGTCTATTACCTACAACCCTCTCGGATAATAATCCATGTACATGCGCTGACCTCATCACCAAGGTTTGTGCAGGGATGGCTCCGCCACTACTAACGTGCCTCATGTATGCTCGACTAATGCTAAGTCGTCTTCTTCGGCCATATGAACCTCTCCTGGAACGGTTCGCTCGACTTCTTGCCCTTGTTGTACCGTGTGCGTCGTTCGTTCTCCGTCAACATCCCCTATAGAGGACAATCTCCTCACGTGGCCAAAACTTTGGCATCGAGGACAGATTGGGAACCCATTCATATTCGACAACCTGGGAACATCTCCCTTGTAGGAAGTTCATATTCCAGTATCATGGGTAGCATAGTGGACGTGTCAATCTCCACGAATACCCGAACATACGAAAATCTGGCTTGCTTCTCCATTGCTTCATCAAATTTGATCGGTCTACCAATCAGACTTGCCAACTTCATCAAAAACGGTGTATCCCAATAATGGGGTGATAACTCCGGCAAACAAATCCACACATGGACCATGTGCAATAGTTCTTTCTCACACCTTGTATCGGACTCCAGCGGTTCAGAATAATTAACCGACCATCAAACGTCCACGACCCTCCTTGCAGGATACGTTCCACATCTTCTTGCAGAAGTTATCCCGCGGAAAGACCTTCATGTTGTCACATGGCCTCCACACCCGGTTCGCATATGCTCTGATCTGACTTTAGAACGGCCTATCTCCCAGCACATAGAAGATCAGCGTGTTCTGTCATCTAGTGGTCGTCACGTTCAATTCTTATATCGTGAATATTGCTACCCTTGTATGTCCATCTATTATTTTTGGCGTGACGTAGTGCATTGTTGTAGTTGTCGCGGCCGTTCCAGTTTTGCATATAGATGCCCACGATTTACTGGTCACACTGTCGATGTTCAACCTCGACCAGGATTTAGCCTGCGGCAACCCTCCCACCGTGGGCCCCTGGACCGGCTTCACGTGTTCCCTAGTCGCCTTGCATAGACCATGTTGGATCCGTTGGCTGACACCTTCTCCTGCCCCCTTTTGTGACCTAACGCCTTCTTTACTTGTACCCCCTCGAGTTGTCGTCGGCATAACCGAGCTCGATCCCCTTTGCCCTTTCGGTAGTCAGAAGCAGACACCCAATCAACTTATCGAGGTGTCTCCCCAGATCGCCTCCCCGTCGGGAAGTTCCCACGACGTCGTCTCGTGATGGTCGTCCACCCGCCGGATTCACCGCTTCCCATCGCCTTAGCATTGAAGAGAAGACCGCCCTTCTCAACCGGACTATCGGGAAGCGCCTTCTGACCTTCCCCTTCCGGCTCTCCAGGGTCCCAGGAGTGGTTTTGGAACCCTACGTCAGGGGAGTCCTCCGCCGCAGTTGCCATACTATATATATATATATATATATATATATATATATATATATATATATATATATATATATACGGCCGGAGGGACCATTGTTGCTTCTCATGAGGCTTTGTGTGTCCCCCTCCCCTTTGACCGACCATGATGGTGATGAATGATGGATTTGTGTGTTCCGCCAACGAAACAAACCGCATCTTGGCCCGATCGGTGCTGCAGGTGGAACTCGTGATCCTGATGGTTAAGTTCTGAGGAGTTTGGCTGCCCACCCCTTTGCTTTGCCTCGGATTAACAACCCCCCTAAGGGATGGGTCCGTAGTCTAACCCATCCCGCTGTGGTATGGGTAGAACTCATGGGTTGTCGGGTAGCAAGGTGAAGATTCAGAGGTCGCTTGCTTCCCTTCTATAAATTCAGTTCCTCGAGTATTCTCCAGTGAAAAGTCCGTCTCATGGGTCGAGATATGCCCCCCCCCCCCCTCCTCGACTTTGGTGGATCTGAGACTATTTCATGGAGCCTCAAGTAGTGGACGGTGTCCATACTATTGATATCGCTGCCAAAGATATAGCAATCTCAAAGATGGAATAGAAGTCGATTATGGTGTTTTATGTTGTAGGACAAAATCATTCTTATCATGCCATATCGGGTTTTGTTCGTCGTGTCTAGGCTCCTTCCGGTAGTGTCAAAGTCTTTTTCCGTGACAATGGCTTCTTTTTTGTTCAATTTGCGTTAGAATCGAACCTCTAGTCGGTGCTTCAGGCGTGAGTCTTGATCCTATCCCATTATCATCCCTACCTGAGAATGGTTTTCTTTTCTTATCAAACTATTCTAATATGTTGAAATTTATCACTCTGCCTGTCTACCAAAACCATATTTATATGTCTTATTGAACAATTATCCTTGTTAAGTTACACGGCTACTTTAGCATAAATCTAAATTATCTTATCTGCAAGGCACTGAAAGCACATGCTTTGCACATACTAGAAAGTTTAGATTATACAGAATAACAAGGAGACATAAACGTACAGTTGTGTTGACATTACAAAGTTATACAATAAAATCTAAATAACCAAATATTTAAGAGTGGTCATGAAAGATGGAACCCCATCTTCTCAGTTATTTCTTTGACTTTCAAAGCACAACTGCAAGCTTCATTCTCTAAAGAAACTAGAGTCAAAGAAGAAGAAAATTTAGATGTGGAAGATAGATCCAGAAGGAAACGTCAACAGATCATAAGAGAATAATGTTGCTATATGATTTCCAAAGAGAAGACCAGGTAGTGTTCTTGGAAGGTACACGCATTATCCGCATCTGATACAAACACCAAACACCATAACTCCGAATCCGAAAGAAGAGAGCATTTATCCCAAATTTTTGGGGTCAGCCGTTTGACTCTTCTTCCATTTGGCTCTGTTAAGAGCCATGTCCTCTGTGAAGCTAACAAAATTCATATCCTTCTTTAACACTTCAAACTATGTCTGTCTAGGTCTACCTCTAGTTCTAGCGGCTCCATATCCTTCTTTAATATGCTTCAATAAACTAAATGATCGGTGCTAGCTCAAGGATATAATGAAGCTTTGATCATTCGAGACGCAGCATTTAGAACCGAGGTTTGTTATAGAAATGAATAGTTACATTTTTTAAGGTTTTCCAGAATAAATATTCAATAATTAATCGTTGAGTAATGCATTCATGATAACAATATTTCAGCCAGTTTTATATACATATATTGTAAGTAAACATTTGTGAATAATCCACCTGAGATGGTAAGCAACTGGTGGCAGCACTTGTATTCCCAAAAGAGGAAATAATTTTCATAGTCCCAATTATCCCCATCTTTCTATATTTCATATCTGAATTGCTGACCTGCACATGTATCCCAATAAACAACTGCAGATACAGAAAAGATAACTAAAGTAGCTCATGGAAGTCTGCCCATTCTGGATGCCTGGTTACTGAAATTAACTCCACATACCTGCTTTCTTATGATCATCAAAAGTTCATTCGTGATGGATGAACTAGTAGAAGAATTAGCACCAGAGTGAGCAGACAAGGCTAAATTGCAAAAGACTTCGTATACCTATAAATTCCACAGTTTGTTATGATCTAAGAAGTACAAGTCATTGATCAAGGAAAAATCATTGAGACTTAGAACCTTGTGCAGATTTTGTTCATGAAACCCCTCTAGGTAATCTAATATACCTGAATGAGAAGGCAAAATCAGTACGACTTAGATCCTTGTTGGTTTCATATTGTGTCATAATTAAAATTTATAATGCAATCATGGATACCATTTATGCAGAAAGATATTGGGAGCAACTCCTGTGCATATTTTGATGTCAACGATGTCATTGTCTCCAAAGCAGAACAAACTTCATGACCAATCCCAGAACCGATATGTGTTACCAGTGCACCAAGGAGCTGCAAGATACATGTTCAAAGTTCAAATGAACAGATTTTTACTTCTAAAAGTTAGTGTTAAATCTAATGCAATTTACAATTATATGGTTGGGAACACTTGAAACTTCCTCTTGTAAGCGGATGATGATGACAGACTTCTGGTTGTCAAATTAGTATACATATCTATTTTAGCTATAAATGCGAATTTGAGTTTCTCCATAGTGCCATTAAGGTCAAGTAGATAAAAAGTACATACTTCTTGCCTGGAATAAGCATCGGTGAATTCTTCAAACAGTGATTCGTATAGGTAAATGCCAAAATCTCGAGCTGGTTTTTCTTTACATGCCAATAAGCACTCACAAACTGAGAGAAAAGATGGGAAGTAATCCTGAATGCATAAAAGATACAAAATAAGATCAGATATGGGCTTGTATTAGAAATGAAATGACATAGTACTAACTTATAATACCATTCAGGTTAAGGGAAGAAAGCTTACTTTTACTAACTCTCGTTGTCCGTGAATACATTGATTGAAAAGAACTTCACGGAAGCAACCATCTATTATTTTCTTCTTCAATATTTTCTCTGCAGCCTTTTGCATGGAACCTCCATTCTTATAAATGAGCATGACGAACCACACATCAATAACCTTGTGCTCACGTGGTTGATCAAGGCATTTCAGTTCTTTCAGTATAGCTTCACAGATAATCTGCAGAGTTAGCTGAATGCTAGTGAAAAAAGCTCAACATAGTCTAGTCTACATGACCGGCCAGAAAAGGAATCTGCATGCAGAAGCAATGCTACGGTAGATTAAGGCTGGTTTTCGGTCCTTTTGGGATTGCTTATCATGTCTGCTTTTGCTTAATTTTTTGAAAAGCAGTCCCAAAAGCTGTTTGGTAACACCCGTATCAAAAACATCTGGAAAACCAGTCCGGATTTGGGCAGCTTCTGAAAGCAATTGGGAGGCTGCTGACAAAAGCTGCTCCTGCCGCTTACTGAAAAGCAGAAGCAATCCCAAACCAGGCCTAAATAGGAAGGTTAACAAAGAAAATCACAATATCATTTGATTTCTCTCCGTAGACGTAGTACACCGTTCTGTTGTTTTATTTCTTTATCTTGCAGTTCTAGGAAACAAAGGATTTTTGTGGCCAAGTTCAAATTAAGCTTTATTTGATCACTATGGGTTTCTGGCTCCAAACCAATAAGTGCATGATAGTCATCAGTTTGGCAAATTGATTAATTTATTTTCATTAGCATCAAACAATAAACACTATTTTGGAATTGGTCAAACAATTCAACTTTTTTGCACAGACATGAATATGACACGACAAACTACAATACGCGACACTGACCAACTATGGGGTGTCTTAGTATTTTTGGAGCGACCATGCATTGTCAGATACTGTCCAGCACGGTGTGACACAGATATGGCACAATTGTTGAAGTGTCCATGCTTCCTAGCAACTCGATTGACATAGTAAAATGGCATCTGTAGAATTATACCAACAAATCACAAACACATGCACGGATGGTTCTAGAAAAATTATAGGAAAAACTCACATTCTTAAACCGCAAACTGGATCTGAGAGCATCCAGGATGGAGGCCTCGGTTGTATCGGCAACAGATTTCCCTTTCAATTTCTTGTTTCTTGCAACGCGGGGATCGTTCGACCCGACAAACTTCAACTGCTCGCGTATCTGACCTATTATCCTCCGAACATTCACAGCAGTCGCCGAGAGCAGCAAGAACCTAAGCAGATATGGCATATGCTCTGCGTCCACCGTCCTAATGCACGACAAAGCTACCGTGACCGCCTACCATAAACAAAACAAACCAATGCTTAAAAAAGGCAAATTCGTTAAAGTCGAAGAGATTTTGATAGAAACTAAACCTGCTCTTGCAACTGGTCATCCAAGTTCAGATTGGCAAACGAATCGAGCACGGGCACAATGACCTCTGAATCCTCCTGCAGCATCTGCGCCAGCGCGGCAACCACAGCACCGTGGCTGCTGTCCCCGATTATCTCCGGAAGCGATCCGATGATCTCCTTCTTGAGATGGAGAGGGGAGATCGAGTTCACCTCCATCAGCCTCTCCGCGAACCCCTCGGCGTCGACCAGAAAATCCAACCACCTGAACTGGTTCACAATCAGCCTTGCGACGTCGTCGTTCAAGGAAACCACCGGCGATGTGTCAAAGTGCTCGGGAAGCTTCTCGAGGAGCGCCCGCTGGAGAGGGGCCTGGAGCGGGGGGACGAGGAGGAGCAGTCGCACGAGGCTCTCGCTGCTGCGGTCGGCGGAGGCGGGGAGTAGGATTCGTTTGAGGTTTTGGGGGCGTCGGATGTAGGAGGAGAGGCCGGAGAGGAAGCGGGCGAGGAGGGAGGGGTCGGAGGAGAGGCGGGAGTCGAGGGTTCGGCGGAGGCGGTGCAGGTCGGCGGGGAGGGAGGGGGGGGCGTCGGGGGAGACGCGGAGCGTGCAGCCAGCTGCGGCGAGGACGGAGGTCATCGTTTGGATGTCGTCGTCGTCGCTGCGGTCGGAGAAATTGGATTTCGATACGTTGGCTGTGGTGGTGGTGGTGGTGGTGGTGGTGGTGGTGGTGGTGGTGGTGGCGGGAGTGGGATTAGGGTTAGGGTTTGTGGAGGAGTGGGGTTCGGGAGTAGGGGATGGGCGCTTGCGGGGGTTGGCCGGAGTGGTGCGCTTAAGGAAGACCATGGCTTTGGTTGGTGTGCGAGTGTGTGTGGTGGGAGTTGAGGTGTGGATTTTATTGGGAGCGGACTACTTGGGTTTTGGGGATGGAAAAAGATGAATTTGGCTTGGCGCCAAAATTCAGAATGTTTTTTTTTTTTAATGTGTTTTCTTGTTCTCTCTGTAAATATATATACTCCTATATCTATCTATATTACTATATAATATTAAAATTTTGGCTTCACCATAAAATAAAATTTTCAAATATACCCTTGCATATATTGACTAATTAAAAGTGTTCATTAAAGTTAACAGAGACAACTATATAATTACAAACGTTGTCCTTTGATCTTCATAAATAGTCTTAGGTATTAAATAATATCTATCTATATATAATAACATAATAATAAATTTAGAATAGTTAAGAATTTGTCTTTTAGACTTCTAAGTACTCTTAATAAATATTAGAATAATTAGTAGTTGTCTTTTAGTCTCCCTAATAATTATCTATAAAAATCGTGCAACGCACTTGCATATGTACTAGTTTATTAAAAACAACTTTTGGAATAAATGAAAATACTAAAAAATTTACAATGTAATCAATTACCTATCTTGAATTTGTTTTGTTTACAAAGATAAGCTAAACTTTTCCTATACAATAACTTGAATTTGTTAGTCCATCGTTAGTCTTAAGATTCCTATCTAAAAAACATGACAGAATAATATTTTTCCCCGTTAAGTTCAAAAAAATTACATCCACGTTGAAACCCTAAGCTTAATTAATCCTAGCATGTGTGCATCATTGAGACCTTTGTTGCCACATACTACTCCTACGTTGTCCCATTATGGTCACAATGCACCTCGTTGCCTTTTCCACTACCTCCCCTCTATGTGACAACCTCTTGCAAGCCACACGCGCTCGCATGAGGTTCATGCAAGGGTTAGTAACCACATTTGCACGCACACAAGGGCGATTATTGTACCATACATCCACAAAATTGGCCTTCAACAACCCCCCTCGCTACTCGCATACTACATACAAGGGAAGAGGCAATGAAAATGGAGGGCAAAAAGAAGGGAAGGAAAGCAATGAGGGAGAAGAAACGAGAAACGAGAAATGAGGAAGGGATGGCTTGTCACAACCAAAGTTAGGAAGAGGAGGAGATAGTGGCAACGCATGCCACTATAGCCAGGGTTTGGATGGTGAGGGGAGAAGAATAAAGGAGGATGAAATTGTCTTTTTTACATTTTTTGGCAAGTTCATCATTTGGCGCCAAATTCAAATATGTTTCTTCCAATGTGTTTCCTTGTTCTCTTTGTAAATTTATTAAAATCAACTTTTGGAAAAGAAGTTTTAGGTCCAAAAGACCAAAAATCAATAACTAAAGATGCATAATGCAAGAAATAAAAAAAATGATGGCAGGACACTTTGAACAGACATATGAAAGTTGTGTTATTGCCTGAGTTACAGAGATGGCTCAAACTTGCAACAAAAAGACGATTACTATCCTTATTGGTCTTACGTAATCGATTACAAACTAACAAAGAACAGAAATTGAACGTACGCTCTTCCTTACAAATGCAGTTGCGATTGAGATTGAACATTTACACGAAGAAGAAGGAAGAGAATAAGTCATATTAGAAAAGCTTGTTGGGGTGATGAAGATCATCGTTGCTCAAAGCAAGATTCATCCTCTATTGATCATCTGCTCTCAGGAACCAGCAACATGAAGAACTTCTGAAAAGCTCGTAGTCATCTTTGTATCAACTCGAATGGACACTTGGACGAAGGTGGCGGTCACGGCTCCTATTATGTTTTGTCTCTCAAATTTTGTATATCTACAAAAGGAAGCACAAAAAGAATATATATATATATATATATATATATATATATATATATATATATATATATATATATATATGTGTGTGTGTGTGTGTGGAAGGGGAAAACCCTAATCCTAACTGCCAACCAAAATTGTTAAGATAACAATCAATAAAAACTGAATTCCAAAAGATTAGGATCGATTAAAATTTGATTTATTTACCATGACCGTCAATATCCCATAATTTTCAAAATCAACATAATTTGCATACAAATCTTGCATTCAGCGTAACTGTATAGCGATTACCTAATACAAATCTTGCATTCATTGTTGATAGACTCATTAATATAGAAATTCTCAATCAAGCAAACACTATCAGGACTACCTAATACACCCCTTAGGGATAAAAAGCCACTATGCATACAAACATCCCGATCCACACTCTAGGCCAACGTCCCTTCTGAAAAATCCTTACCACAGTGACCACAACGATCACAAACATAACATCCACATCCATGCTACTCAGCAAATCCTCAAAGTCTAACTAAAACCATTCCACTAAGATTCGGACATATTTTCTTCAATACTCGCATTAAAATACTCAAAACTTACTACAAAACCTTTATTGATATCTTGTTGCTCATATGAAATCCAACTCAACCAAAATCAACTTATCCTTATCCAAACATCATGCATTACAATCTCCTCAAGACAAACATTCTGCCTCAAAACCAACTTAAACTAAATATTATGCTCTATAAAGCTATCATTGCTCAGCAAAATACCCACATGAGATCGTAACTTATCTATACTTATTATATGGTGTAGAAGCACGAAACTGTTTGAGTCCATGCACATAAGATCAGCTATGCGCAGAGTGGCCGATGAATTCTATACGCAAGGAATAGAGAGTATTCCACAAGCCTAGCCAAGTAAAAGCAAAGCTATGCGCATGATGGCTATGCGCAAAGGCTATATTCAGAAACTAGCCTTCAACAAGGAGCAGTAAAGCAATTATATGCGCAAGACTCTATGCACACCAAAGACAGTAAACTTTGAAGTTATGTGTGGAAGCCCATGCGCTATGCGTCGAAGACAGTGTTTCTTTAGGATTAAATAGAAGTTTATATGCTATGTGCATAAAATCCGTATACACGCTTAGTGTGGTGTAGGGATTCAAAGTTATGCACATACTGCCAAGCGCATGAGACAACTCATTTAATATAGTGCATGAAAAGCTTTGTTTGTTTATAATCTGTGGAGACTGTAACACCCCGTTCCGCTCAAACGGACTGCCGATTCAAACGGCAAAAGTGCAATGTCCCGACCCGCTTTGCTCAGGCGAGAGTACTCATTTGAGGCAAAGGATATCCAGACTTGTCCCTACATGAGTTCGACTTAGGCTTTCAGAGGTTCGCTTGACGTATCGCTCTACCGAGGCGAATTATTGCTAAGGTGGGTGGCTACGGTGAACTTGTCTTTGCTTAGCCAGCACACTTAAAATATGGAATGACACATGCTAGTCGCTAGGTGAATTACCCCTTGCATGCTAATAAGAATACAACGCACCTAGCTAAGGAAATAATCCCAACTTGTATTGCTTGTGCTAGAATATGGAAATAAAATATTGCTTATATTTAGACCCTCGCATGCTACCCTAGATCCTGTAGCTCGGAAAGTCCCTTACGGTTTCACCTCTCGGCTTACCTTCAGGCCCGAGCCAATGTGTTTGCTTAAGTTTTTAGAAACGCATGCTTGTCTGCTTACAAATGTCTAACGTTATTTGTATTGTGCATGCATCCGAGTTAACCAGAAGACTATCAAATAACTCTTCTGTGCAATTGAACCTGCAAGTATCCGGGACCGTTAGGTCACCAAGGCAATCTCCGAACCAGGGGCATGCATCAAGGCAATTCGAATCCACTGAATCAAGAATCTTGTCAAGTTACAACTGAATGATAATCATATCAAGTTTACCCCTGAACAAGAATCACTGTTACTGAATCCAAGAATCCTAGCTCGTGGAGCAAATGCTCGGTTCAGAACAAGAATCATGGATTATCATATCAGGTTACGGATTTGGAATAACTCAGACTGCGTGTCGCGGACAACTTGGGATCAAGGAGGATATTTGGATCTCGTTCCACGGACGGCTCCGGGGCACCGGGGTCGATCTGATCCGGATGGAACTAACGTTTAGTCTCATACATCTGGATGGGATAGTTTTGTAGCCACTCATAAATCTTTTGCCGCATGCCATCCTCGTCATCGCCTATAACTCATCCTTTATGGCTATGCCAGCGACAATTGTTCATATAGATAAGTCATCCTCGCTTAGCGGCTATCCGCATGCGAGTCATTGCATTGCATTATGAACATCTGAAACATCTGAACGATCATGGTATAACAACATTGTGCATAAAGAGCACTTGATCATCTTATGCAACACACCTGATAATCAGAGTAATTCGTGCATCCGAAACATAGTCTCATTCACAACACAGTGTTTGCATATGCTATTGCCTTGATTTTCATATATGCTGCTCGTGCTTGAATTAACAATGTTTGCCTTGGACAGGAAAGGACAAATGGTAAGATGGTAAGTCTCGACATGTTTTCTCTCATATCGTACGGCGTGCTGCCACACGAGTTAGGCCATTCAATATGCCATGAAACTGATCCTAAGGCAACTAGAAAGACAACATAATAGTTGGTGCACGAAACCTATATTACGTGTTTGGATTTGTCGAGCGGGCGAGTAGCCTCTCCACCAGTGCATTCAATGTACCGATAATCCACCAGATCGTTTGCAGGGTGCGGGAGAACCTCGTTCGGTGCGGATGCCTCCTTCGTGCGTGCTAAGGCGTGGAGATCACTCCGGAGCCTTAGAGCGCTACGTCCGGAACTGAAGCACATATACAAGACATAATGTTGGAATATTGCCTGAACATCGTATGTACAATCATTCCATAATTGTAGCCACTTGGCACGCTTTTACTGTTTCAGAGAGAGAGGCTTGAGCGACTTGTAATCTCGGCCAAGCGCCGCCTGTAATACTTATTTATATCAATAAATAGTTGCTTTACTTCTACTTGTGTTATTCAATGCTTCCGCTATTGTCGACTCAGTGAACTAGTTACCAAATCGCCTATACGTTTATGATTCTGCTGCACTCGGACAATCTGTACGACTCTGTGGCTTAGAACTCTTATCTCCAGCCAATGAACCACGGCCTTGCACGAGCGTGGCTCACGCTCGTGCGGCATCATGTCCAGATGGGTCAAAGCGATCGTTCCGCGGAAGCTGGCGCGATGATTCTCGCCTAGCGAGAATGGCCGATTTAGCCTGCGGGAGATCGGGGCATGACAGATTGGTATCAGAGCCTGGCTATACGTCTTTGGACTTTATTTCGATTATCTAAGTTTCGAAAGCTTATTCGTGGATTATGTGCATGCTCTCTCTCAATGTCCCAAACGGAATGTTCCAACAATGAGTCTAAATACTTTAAAAAAAATGCATTAGAATAATGTGATTGCTTGTATGAAATTGTGATGCTAGGGCCTTTGTGCCGACCTGTGTAGACCCTTATGATTTTCGCAAGTAGCTTGTCCGATTTTACTATCTCTAAGTTTGGTTGAATGTATCTGTTTGAGGGACGCCTTGAACTTGTGCACGATCCAGGACTTAAAAAGATGTGAAACTCGAGTGCTAAGACTTTGCTATCGCTAAGTTGGTTGGCGTGCATGTGTTTGGAGCGCTACGAATATGTGTACGATCCAGACTAGCGATATGCTGATCTCGAATGCTTGTGCAAGTGAATATCCAAATGAACAAGTACAATGACTTTTATAGGTTTGCCTCAGCCTTAGATCGTTAATCAAGATTGCTACGCTTGGGATAGATTCCATAATGCGTTAGTATGGCTTATCCTCAGTAAGTCTCGAGGACGAGACTTTTTCTGAGTTGGGTAGGATGTAACATCCCGTTCCGCTCAAACGGACTGCCGATTAAAACGACAAAAGTGTAATGTCCCGACCCGCTTTGCTCAGGCGAGAGTACTCGTTTGAGGCAAAGGATATCCAGACTTGTCCCTACAGGAGTTCGGCTTAAGCTTTCAGAGGCTCGCTTGACGTATAGCTCTACCGAGGCGAATCATCGCTAATGTGGGTGGCTACGGTGAACTTGTCTTTGCTTAGCCAGCACACTTAAAATCAAGAATGATACATGCTAGTCGCTAGATGAATCACCCCATGCATGCTAATAAGAATACAACGCACCTAGCTAAGGGAATAATTCTAACTTGTATTGCTTGTGCTAGAACATGGAAATGAAATATTGCTTATATTTAGACCCTCGCATGCTACCCTAGATCTTGTAGCTCGAAAAGTCCCTTACGGTTTTACCTCTCGGCTTACCTTCGGGCCCGAGCCAACGTGTTTGCTTAAGTTCCTTAGAAACGCATGCTTGTCTACTTACAAATGTCTAACGTTATTCGTATTGTGCATGCATCCAAGTTAACCAGAAGACTATCAAATAGCTCTTCTGTGCAATTGAACCTGCAAGTATCCGAGACCGTTAGGTCACCAAGGCAATCTCCGAACCAGGGGGCACGCATCAAGGCAATTCGAATCCACTGAATCAAGAATCCTATCAAGTTACAACTGAATGATAATCACATCAAGTTTATTCCTGAACGAGAATCACCATTACTGAATCCAAGAATCCCAGCTCGTGGAGCAAATGCTCGGTTCAGAACAAGAATCATGGATTATCATATCAGGTTACGGATTTAGAATGACTCAGACTGCGTGTCGCGGACAACTTGGAATCAAGGAGGATCTTCGGATCTCGTTCCACGGACGGTTCCGGGGCACCGGGGCCGATTCGATTCGGATGGAACTAACGTTTAGTCTCATACATCTGGACGAAATGGTTTTGTAGCCACTCATAAATATTTTGCTGCATGCCATCCTCGTCATCGACTATAACTCGTCCTTTATGGCTATGCCAGCGACAATTGTTCATATAGATAAGTCATCCTCGTTTAGCGGTTATCCACATGCGAGTTATTGTATTGTATTATGAACATCCGAAACATCTGAACGATCATGGTATAACAACATTGTGCATAAAGAGCACTTGATCATCTTATGCAATACACCTGATAATCAGAGTAATTCGTGCATCTGAAATATAGTCTCGTTCACAACACATTGTTTGCATATGCTATTACCTTGATTTTCATATATGCTGCTCGTTCTTGAATTAACAATGTTTGCCTTGGACAGGGAAGGACAAATGGTAAGATGGTAAGTCTCGTCGTGTTTCCTCTTATATCGCACGGTACACTGCCACACGAGTTAGGCCATTCAATATGCCATAAAACTGATCCTAAGGCAACTAGAAAGACAACATAATAGTTGGTGCACGGAACCTATATTACGTATTTGGATTTGTCGAGCGGGCGAGTAGCCTCTCCACCAGTGCATTCAATGTATCGATAACCCACTAGATCGTTTGCAGGGTGCGCGAGAACCTCGTTCGGTGCAGATGCCTCCTTCGTACGTGCTAAGGCGTGGAGATCACTCCGGAGCCTTAGAGCGCTACATCCGGAACTGAAGCACATATACAAGACATAATGTTTGAATATTGCCTGAACATCGCCTGTGTAATCATTCCACAATTGTAGCCACTTGGCACGCTTTTACTGTTTCAGAGAGAGAGGCTTAAGCGACTTGTAATCTCGGCCAAGCGCCGCCTGTAACACTTGTTTATATCAATAGTTGCTTTACTTTTACTTGTGTTATTCAATGCTTCCGCTATTGTCGACTCTGTGAACTTGTTACCAAATCGCCTATGCGTTTATGATTCCGCTGCACTCGGACAATCTGTGCGACTCTGTAGCTTAGAACTCTTATCGCCAGCTAATAAACCACGGTCTTGCACGGGCGTGGCTCACGCTCGTGCGTCATCACATCCGGATGGGTCAAAGCGATCGTTCTGCGGGAGCGCTGGCGCGGTGATTCTCGCCTAGCAGGAACGACCGATTTAGCCTGCGGGAGATCGGGGCGTGACAGAGACAACGGTTATGCACAGAGTGAGAAAATATCAGCATAATCATTATATTTTATTTGTTTATAGCAGAAAAATGCAACGTGGCACTATGTGCAGTCACTCATTTAGCAAATGGCACATGGAGTTGCTCGAGCATGCAGTTCAACAGCTACCAGTGGACAATTATGGGATTTGAGGAGATTATTCACATTTAATGCATATTAATGCATATACATTACATAAATCAAGACAACATTTATTGTTCTTTGATGAGGATTTTTGAATTCTCTTAACGAATGCCATATATCACATAACCCGTGACATACATATACGTTCAGATCTGTGATATGTGTTGGGGTTATTGCAGAATCCTATGCACATGTATATAGAAGCAGAAAATAATATATTTTTAGTTCTTATATGTGCATACCCATAACATTATGAATGGTTATAAATAATTGGGATATGTGCTTCCCAAACTATCGAAAGCTTACAGTGTTGAGCTATTCCCGCAAGGGGTCGTTTGTCCTCGCTTAGGGCCATACAGAATCGACCGTCCTCGCTTGGGCATGATATCGTGCAAGCCTAAGTTGCTTGCACAAGGCCAGGTCTTTGAACAAGAACAAATAGGCTATTTAGAGTAAGGAGTAGCGGCACAACATAGCAGAAAAGTAAAAAAACACAATGGCATAAAAACACAAGTTCTTTATTGATATTCAAGAAGTGTTACAAGCGGTGCTTGGCCGAGATTATAATTTGCTCATGCTTTCTCTCGATTACAATGACAATGTTACATACATTATATTCCTTTATACAAAAGTATCTCAAAATATCTCGATATGGCTCAAGGCATCGACTCCAGACTTCTTTCTCCTAAGGATGAGGATATGTTATCGTTTCTTCGGATGATCCAGCACCTGCGAACAAGCAAACTGGTGGAGGGTCAGCACTTTAGGAAAAGTACTGGTGAGTATAAAAGCAACACTGTCTAAAATCAACACTAAGTAAGCATGCGATAAAATATTACATCACTAGTGATCTTGCTACTTTTAGCTAGGTTCATTTCATGCAGTACGAGATCATAGTCAGTTTACTTCTTTTGGAAACATATTTGAAATCAGAGTGCATATTCAATAAATTCAAGTTACAATAGGGACAGTGTTCTATCGTGCAGTATGCAGCATGTAGCGTGGCCATATTCATTAACTCTAGGAACAATAGCAGTGATCTAGTGGACTATTCATCTTATACAAGGGGGCAACAACATATTTAAGTTAAACATGCAAGTCTAGGAGCAGTACAAGATAGTAAGCTAAATCAATGAATTACTTAAGTAGTGATTCTTATCCCTTGCCGAACGGTTATCCCTATAACAGACATACAAGTTAGCAACAATTTATATAAACATATGAGTATCATTTCCTGTTCGTCTCTGCATCAAACAGTTAGGTATACAAGAAGGCTAACCTAGCATGCGCCCTAACTATATGATGGCCCATGGAAACCCATGATTAGCAGTTGGGTCGTTCAAGACCATCTTATTAATAGACTGACACCCTTCCTTAATCACAAGATCTTCAAGCCTCAGGGTGTTATGTCTTATCCTAGGCCGAACGATTCCAGTATCCCAGAAACTGAATGAGAGGGTATGTCCTTGTGCACAAGTTTGTCCAGACCGATGAATAAATGCACTTCTATCAGATAACATATGTATTTCAAGCAGGAAATAATCAAATAAACTCTTATATAATAATACTTCTTATCATCAGTCTATATTAATGTGTGGGGCACGTAACCATCAATCCTCTTCTTCTTACTTAGTGCAGTACTCGATGTATGGGACACGTAACCATCGAGTACTGGCCTGTATCATCTCTTCTCTTATACAATAGTTCTATAAATCAGGCATACCTATATCTTTATTTAACAGACATGGCATGGTCTTTATTTATCTTTACAAGCATGTAGTTCTACTCTAGTTTAGCATATGATACAAGACAAGTTCAAGCAATCTTTTACTCTTCCTTTTTAGCATGGCAGTAGTTCGTTCAATAGTAGTTTCATTTTTACTTAGTATGCAACATTTCTATCTTGACTTAACATGGCAAGGTTCTTTTCAATGACAAGCATTACAAGTTCTCTAGTTAAGTATGCAGGTTCTCGTTCTATCATTCTCATGTGAACATTATCTACTTAGCAAATAAATATTATAAAATTCAGATTCATTATTAAGGCGTGTAAGAATTAGAGACTGAAGTTTTGCCCACTCACCAAGATCTATCGTCTTGTGTTTCAATCGAGGAACTCTTTGAGAAGGCTTCCGCTCAAGCCAACCAAGCGATATCGCTTGTACATAGTGCCAATGAGGAGCAGGGCACTACACTACTTGCTGCCCATTTGTGCCCGTGAGCTATAGTTAGCAAGTTTTTTTTTCCAAATTTTTGCTTCGGATCGTCAACGAAGTAAAGAAGTCGACAGCAGACTCGATCTCCATCGCTCCAACTCCTTGAATTTTTTTTTGTACATAGAATTCCAGTTTAGGATTCTTTATATTCTTTGTAGTTTTTGCAATAAAAGTTTGTCACTACCACATTTTGAGAGTAGGTACTTTATTGTCATTTGTAATATTTATATATATTGTGATAATAGTTGCATGATATGTAATATATATTATATTCATTAACGACATGGATTAGTGGACTAGACTTGATGTGACCATGGATATTGCATTAGACTAGACATTAAACCCACTAGACTGATCCCTATTCTTTTAATTAGAATCTAGTTAGGTCCCTTACTTAGGATTAAAATCTCATCCATTAAATGACTCTTCATGACTAACCATAGGGGCATTGAGGACCTTATGCGTAGGCACCCTAAACCCTAGGTGTGGTCGGCTCTATAAGTAGAGAGGGAGCCTCCCTCAGAGCCATTCATAACCCATGAAGAAACTTTAGAAATAGCTCCCCAAAATTCTTTTCTTCCCTCCATAAATTTTAGAATTTTAAACCTCAAATCACTCATTTTTTACTCATCTAAAGAGGCCTAGAAGCTTCAAGGAGCCTTGGAGAAGAAGAAGTTGCATTGGGAATCCATCTCCCAATAGGTGAAAATATGAAATCTCTCCTTTAAATTCTGTTTTATTATTTTGGTTGGCCATTAGGAGCCCACCCATGGTTTAGGAATATCTATTATAGGAGAGCATGAGTCTCTATTGGTTTTCATAATGATTTCTTCATGGTGTCATATATAATTTGGGGTTTTGTGTTCTAAGGATGTATTTTCCTCCATTGTTCTTTGTAGCTAATCATAATATAAATATATATTTATATTTGGTATATATTTTACATGTATTAGTATGATTAATAGGTTATTAATGGTCTTGGCATGGATGTATCATGAGGACATTGCTTGTGCACACTAGGTGCTTGTTGAAATGACCAATAGGGGGTGTGCATATTTAGAATGCTGAATTCATTTATTATTGGATACGTATATATGTATATACATTAATGTATATATATTATTCAAGGTATGTGTATGAATGTGTGTTCTAGTATGTGTGTGTGATACTCTAGAGAGTGTCAAGAGTATCGGGTAAGGGTTCCTGGATACTCTGTATTTGTGCAACAAATAGATTAGTATTGTGTTTGGCATTTGAACGGGTATAAATTGGGTGTCTGATCACTTAATATCCTGTGTTTTATGTGTATCTCTATATAAATAAGACAAGGGTGGTCATCAGATTTTTTTCTTCAATGTTTAGGTGTAATATGGTTCAGGTATGCATCACTACGAGTTTTTGGTCATGCCATTTGGATTGACCAATGCTCCAGCTGTCTTTATGGACTTGATAAATCGAGTCTTCCATCAGTATCTGGACCAGTTCTGGTTGTTTTGATAGATGACATCATTGTCTATTCGAAGAGTCACGAGTAGCATGAGAAGCACATGTGGATTTTCTTAGAGACCTTGAGGAGAGAGCAGTTGTATGTGAAGCTCAGTAAATATGAGTTTTTCTTGGACAATGTCTCTTTTTTTGGGCATGTCATCACTGGAGATGGTATTTCTGTAGATCCGGAGAAAATCTTAGCAGTTGAGACATGGCCCATCCCTACATCAGCATTAGAGGTAAGAAGTTTCCTTGGACTTGACGGATATTACCAACGGTTCATGGAAAACTTTTCAATGATAGCAGGGCCTATGACTCATTTGACGTGCAAGGACTGAGAGTTCATATAATGGATGAGTGTCAAGCCGCTTTTGAGGAGTTGAATAAGCGAATGACCACAGCACCAGTGCTAACCATTCCATCAGGATCCGGAGGCTATATGATCTACAACGACGCATTGGGGAAATGATTGGGATGTGTATTGATGCAGCATGGCACGGTGATTGCGTATGCATCTAGACAGTTGAGACTACATGAAAAAATTATCCAACTCATGACTTGGAGCTTGCAGCCGTTATTTTTACCCTGAAGCTATGGAGGTATTACTTATATGGGGAACGAGTAAAGATCTATACGGACTCCGAGATAGTTGACCGAACCACCGTTTCGCGGGTCCCACGGTTTGACTTGACGAGCGATTTTGTGATCGACTCATCGAAATCCAAAATTGGATATATTATTGAGTTTGTATCGTCTATTAGGATTCGTTGACCTATAGTTTATCCAATTTAGATATCTTTACCCCTGATATGCATTTTGGTGCAAAGTGGCCCATATATGGACATCACTTTGACCCAAAAATTATCATTTTGCCCCTGTGTTCAATTTGGACGAAAGAGTAGCATTTTTCGACTATCTCGCTAATTCCGGATACGTTGGTGATATTTATTTCAGCATCCGGATATGTTCATTCAGAGTCCCTACTTTCTGGTTCCTTGTGCTTGTCGTCTGGACGTCTATACTCCACAGATTGCTTGCCAGGCAAGTATACCTTGCCACAGTACGGTTTAATTACAGTCATTTGCTGTATATTTATTTTGTTGTTGTTTATTTTCATTTATTTTGTTATATAAAACTGCGCGTCAAAGAAAGATTTGGGTGCAACGACGGTTGCATCATCTTTTGTCTCTTATTTATATTATGCATGTTGACCTAGTTTACGAGACCACCCCATAAGTTGAGGCATCATTATGTTTTATTGGTCGTGACACCTTTGTTACACGAGTGTGAGTCTTATGTATGACCCAGACTTGCGTGGTAGGCTGGCCCCCTTTACGTAAAGGTTGTGCGACGGATAATGAATAACTGTTAAATAGAAATATTATGTTTATCAGACTTAGCAGTTACTAGAGGTGTTTGCATGTTATGGATTGACACGTTAGTAGCATTGGGTGGGAAGAACAACGAGTAAGCGTATGTGACTATTTTACACAATTTTTTTTGGCCCGTAAGCTCCGCCAGAACCCCATTATTTACTGTAGGCCTATGACGATCGAAAGACGTTATGCCAGTGGACCCTGGACCTCTGAGAGAACTATGTCCATCCCATTATTTTAGCTAGATAGTCCATACGCGGGAAAACTGTTCTTAAACTGCATATCACATAGACTGGTTAGGCGACCACGTTGGATGTTTACTTTAAGTACTTTATTGGGATGCTTTTATGTATCTTGTTACGTCCCTCTGAGGACCTGGTCCCTTTCCAAGGTATAGACGATTAGGATTATCCGCAGGAGTACGGACTGGGACCTGACACATCTTTTTTTGTTGAGGAGGTCTTACCCTCTGAGTACTCATGATTGCTTCATAGCTGATGGATCATTGCTTGTTATTCTATTTATTTGGCATTTATTTTATATTGGGGTTCTGTTCTCCTCTATTATTTTAGTTTTGATTTAGTCGTTTGGTAGTTGATTTGTCTTCACTCGACTATTATTTCTTTTGATACCTCGTACTTGAGACTTTAAGTTATTTATTTTGATATTCTTTTACTTGTGTCTGTGGATGAGATATAGATGCGTACGACTTGTGATGATAATATATGTACCACTTTTGAATTATTTATTCATATACAACATACGTGTGTGTCATAATTTTTTAAACATATTAGAGTGTCATATACATACGGCTAGCATGCTACGTATTCCTAGTCCTACGTATTTTGGGACTGGGACGTGACAATATGTGTTAGGTAAATTAGAGTATGGTATCCTATGATATATCAAGGTATTTAGAATACCAAGATACCAAAATATTAGAACTAGTATGAGGTAATACTATGATACTAAGGTAAGGTTGTGATATTAGATATTAGATTAAGATACCATGGTAAGGGTAGTGTCTAGCTTGGGTAATGGGTTAGGTACCAAGCTATGAGTTAAGGTATTTGGTATTGGTTAAGATAATGGCTTTAACTAAGGTATTAGTCTAGAAACTATGATACAGGGTAATATGTTAAGATATTGGTTAAGGTAATACGGTAATACTAAGGTAATAGCTAGGTAATGAGGTAATACTAAGGTGTTGGTTAGGTATTAAGTGTTAGACTAAGTTATTGTATATATTAGTATATCTATATAGTATATATGATATTATTATATCATAGCTAACTAGTATGACTTTTCCAAGATATTGATCCTAGAACTAAGATATTGACTAATAGTTAAGGTATTTGAGATACGGGCTAAGGTATTAGGTAAATGTGCGATACAGGTAATGACACCGTGATACAGGGTAAGGTAAATAGCTAGGCCCATATATTGCTAAAAATTATAGGTAGATGTATATATTAGGGTAATATATGCTAGTAACTTATTAATATAGCCAAGAAATCTAGTATTGGCCTAGTATTAACTAGTTTGACCTAGTTAGCACCTAAAAACTAAATAGTGACTTGTTAAGACTTAGTATAACTTTATAAACCTTGTAAATAGGTAAATCAACATAGAAACTAGGAAATGACCTTGTCTGACTGTGTTGACCTAGATTTGACCTAGTTTGACTATTGTGACCTAGTTTTGACCTAGAAATATAGTTTTGAGTTAATTAAATTTATTCTTGACATCTAAACACTATTTAACCTTGATACGTCATATACATGTCACTTGGACTCTAGTTCTGACATTATTAGGTATTCATTGCTTTGGACCTCAGGCGAGTACATTCTCTAATAGTTTTCTATTTATGATATCTTTTATGTTTCTTGTATATAGTATAGATATCCTTGACTTCTTGACACATGTTTACACGGATTGGTATTTCTGGATCCCGTCATGAGATGTTATTCTTGGTGGTTCCTGGTGTATCCTGTCCAAGCCTTGTTGTTCTTGTACTTGTATGGACATTGATTCCTGGGAAGACTAGCTACCTTATCAGAGAATCCCGTGTCGTAGCGTGCCATGGTTAGATCCACTATACCATTTGAGGACGGGGAGTGTTAGTGTAGATATGTGATCATACCCCGCAATTTCTATTTTCCTGTATAGTAATAATTATACACCACACGTATGATTAACTAGGCCATGATTCCTGAACAAAAGTCCCAAGACGATCACATGTTGAAGCTGGTACTCACTTACTTAGTTAGTTGTATTTTCTGACTCTTATATATACGATGCTCATCTCTCTTATATGTATTTATTGCTTTCCTTATTTTTGTATATTTCCTGCCATGCTCTATTATCTTGTATATTCTCTCTATTTACTGCTACATAGTCTTTATTATTTATTAGAACTGCTGTTAGAGGTGTACTTCGCTCTAATCCTGACTGTATAATATTTTTTTGTGATTTGTGCTCTCCTTTATGGGATCTCAGAGTATTGCTATAGACCGGACTGCTCTTACACTGTGGACCTTAAGGTGACAATTGTAGAGATCTAGACTAGTATTTCTTTTCCATATCATGTCTAGTTTTCTATCTTTTAGAATGATATTTGGTTTATATTCTTGTTCACTCTTCCTTTAGATTATTGTGATTGAGTACATGATAGTGCTAGATGTATTAGTATGATTGATAGTTAGATATTGATGACCTAGACAGTGTTCTACCGTCGATGTTGCGACAAAGGCTGGACGTAACCACATACTCGTGCCCGATCATGCGGGTGCGGGTCATGCCAACCCAATCCATGATACAACCCAAAACACCATGGTACCAATACAATAAACCAATAAATCATCAAAATACATATAATCATAACATGAATATAACTAAAATAGATAGATTTAAATTATTATATATATAAATTGACACAAGAGACTCCAATATACACAAATTCCCAAATCTAACCATGCGTATCATGGCCTACCATGACACAATCCCTACATATCCAATTATGGACACAAGAACTCAAGCACAACATAAATAGACACCAAATTTCTTATTGAGGTCACAACACAAACTCTTGGTTAACATAAATTCGTAGTTCTACCAAATAAACCATAAAAAAATCAATACAACATCCAAAAGCCTAGCTCTAATGGATTTGAGTCCTCTAACACCTACATCTACCATTAAAAGGTTATTTTTACCTATGTGAGGATTTCTATTGGCTCCATTTGGGTTCCCACCATAAAAATTAGAAGAAAGGAGATATATACTCATTGGGAGTTGGATCCCAATGAATCTCCATGAATTTGGTGAAGAATGGAAGAAGAAGTGGCACCAATCCTCTTGATAGTGCTCCTCCTCGCTCCTCCTTGGTGCTCCTAAGCTCCAGCTCTCCATGAAAGAAGTTTGGGAAAGTTTCTATGGTGGATTCAGCTTGTAGGAGAAAATTAAGCTTTGGAGAATGGTGAAAGCTTTGGAGAAGATGAAGTGGAGTAATGGAGAAGAATAAAATAAAGGGAATAAAATAAAATAAAATAAAGAAGGCTTGGGGAAGGGATTGGTCATGATGGGTTTGAGTTATTCACAAGTTGCCATTCTCCACTAGTTTAAATTAAATAAAAATGAATCAATTTAGTTATGGCTGATATATAACTATTCTAGAGGAAATATTCTATTCATGACAATTAGATACTAATAAATTCTAACTATATACTTAATTAAATATAGTGACAAAATTTAACAACACTAGTGAAATTACCAAAATACCCTTACTCCTAATTTTAGGTAGTTATAATCAGTCCACGCTTAAGTTGGCTTCAACCTTCTATGGATTCTTCATCAATCTTGTGCCTCGATTACGGAATACCAAAAGCAGATGCTTTAGCCGGTCTTGCAGCTTCTCTAGCTATTCCAGTCTAAACACAGAGTTAGATCACAGTGGTTGGTCGGGAGTTATTTTGTGCTAAGAATATCTTGCACGTTCATCGAAGCTATACGGCAGCGACGAACTTAAACTCCAAAGATTGGAGATTTCCTTCCATAGACTATGATGTTTATAGAATCCTGCCAAATGATCCGAAGGAAGCTACTTCTATTAAGAGATGGTCTCTTCAATTCTACTATGATACGACAACCAAAATGATGTATCGTCGCTCGTATGATAAACTTCTACTATGATGTTTATTAGACTCAAAAACAATGCAAGCACTTCGTAAAATCCATGATGGTACTTATGGTGTGCACTAGCCGGGTCCTAAGTTGCAGGATCATCTTAGGCAAATAGGTTATTATTGGCCCACTATGGTAGCAGACGCTATAGAGTATGCCAGAAAATGCAAGGCATGTTATATCCAAGCAAATTTTATCCCCCAACTATCAAAATTCCTTCATCATCAGAGGTATATACATCATTGGTATGGACATCATTAGTCGTATCAGCCCTCCCTCAGCAGAGGTCATTAGTTTATTTTTACTATAACCGATTATTTTTCCAAATGGGCGGAAGCTGTACTGCTCATCAAAGTGAAGACGTCCAACGTGATCAGCTTCGTAAAGCATCACGTCAAATATCGCTTTGGTCTCCTCCGATGGATCATACATGACAATGGTCTACAGTTTACGAGTTAGGCATTTTATCAGTTCTACCACAAGAATCAGATCCAAAACATAGCTTCAACAACATATAATCCTGTCGCTAATGGGTTAATAGAAGCTTTTAACAAAATAATTATCAAGCTCCTCATGGATTTTATTTTATCTAAAAAACATAAATGGAATAAAAAGCTTGGTGGATATCTTTAGGCCTATTTAACAATGGTACGAACTCCAACTAGCAGCACGTTATACCCTGGTCTATTGGAGTGAAGTAGTTCTTCCTCTCGAGATCTAGATTCCTTCTCTCCAGATTGCTCTCTCCAGCGAATTGACAACCAAAGACAGTGATCGTTTACGGATACAAGAGTTGGAGGTACTTGATCAGAAGCATCTGTTAACTTAACAGCGTATTAAGCTATACCAAGCTTGCATTTCTAAAGTCTTTAACAAGAAGGTAAAATTCAAAGGTATTTCCAAGTTGCTGACCTTGTCTTAGCAGTGAGAAGACCGATGGTCATGACGCATAAAGCAAAGAGAAATTCTAGCCTAAATGGAAGGGGTCGATTATTGTGGAGCCAGTGTATTCCAAAGAAGCTTACAGGCTCAAAAAGCCTAATGGTAACTTGCTTATGATGCCTATCAACGACAAGTTTCTAAAAAATTACTATCAATAAATCCAAGTTTGGGTTAACATTGATTTAATAAATGTACAGTGTAACATTTATCAAAGTCCCCTATGGACTGTCATGGTTATATTAATGTATAATGTGACATACCTTGTAGAGTATTTTCGATCTATTATCCGTATTCAAGAGTCTGGAATGCGTTGTGGGTAATAGGACCACTAAAAATTACCTAGCGGAGTAATGATCTTGTCTGAGGTCGCAAATCGATCCTTTTACCAGAAATTGAAAGCATAGTTTTGTTTTCCCAACCGGTCTAAGGGTTCATTGTTGCTAATCTCTAGCTGAGTTAGTAATATATCGAGGAGAGTTAGCAAAATTCTTCGTAAAATATTTGTTTTGAGCTATTATCTGTATTTAAGAGTCTTGGATACGTAATAGATAATAGATCCTCAAATCTCTCCAGTGGGATTGTCCTAAGATCCTACGAAACGTTGTCGTTGAGATTATAAAAAAATTGCATTCTCCCCTGTAAATTAAGCCTATCTTTAAAGCCCAGTTGCTATAAAAACTTCTTATTTCTGATCTTCTGCCAGATTAGAGATAATTTATTCCTTAGTTGAGTTGATAATATTCTTAGAAGACGGTCATGTACATATTATCCCTGAACTATCTTCTGATAATTTATTTCTTAATAGAATCCTTGCGCTAATTTGCCATGTTCATATTTTCCTTGAGCAAATATGTCATATTTCTATCCCTAGCTATCATGTCCATATTAGCTCTGTTTGTGTTACTTCTTATTATCTATACCTAGTTTTGGATATGCCATAAATAATAAGTCTACATACAAATTTCTCCAAAGAGTACAATATTTATTACGTCCGTAATACCTTTGGTAAATATTCACATTTACCACATAAAAACTTTGAAAGTAAAAGGCTACTTTTTTATTTCTTTCTTGATGCAAAAAGGAAGATACAAAAAGTGGACTTTTATAAAAAAGAAAGAAAGAAGAAGAGTACAAAGATGATGGGTATGGAGCTGTAAGTTCCTGAATCCTCTTTGTAATGCCTCGCAACTACACGGTGCATTACGCTTAGTTGGATTAAACGATGCAATGGTTGGTTATATTTCGATTGTTGAATTTGGGAGCAAGTATTGATTCGAGTTGGTTTCATGTGCAGATTGCGTGCGAAGTTCGATGGAATCAGGTGTTCGTTCAGAGCAGTACTAGGATAGCGAAATTGGAGCAATAATGTCGTCTTTCTTAGTCCGATATGTCAGATAATTTGGGGAGCACGACATGCTCGCACGGTCATAGAAATTGAGTAGATCGTGCTTCAAACCACAAATTCAAGGGATCAGCCGTATCGGCAAGGCAGGGTGCTTAACGGATTCAGACTTGGTGAGTGGGCTCTGTCCCTTCTCTACTACTCCTTCATGCCTAATAATATGGAACACACGTAATTGTTTGAACACTTAGACTGGAACATTGAAATCACCGCACTGTGGTGTGCATAGAGTGTGCGACATTTGGTTGGATAGGATTTGTAGCTTGAGTTGGTCTTGTAATTGGGCAATTAGGGCTTTGAGTGGATCATCTTGGTTGGAACATTGAGGCACTTCGGGCGAGCGAGCGAGCGAGCGTGCATCCGTGCATGAGTATCAAGTTGGACGCTTTGTCAAGCAAAGCTTGCGGTTGTGGTTCAAAATCGGACAACTGAAAATCGGACAACTGCATCAGAGATGTCATTGTGCCACTGTTGCATCATTATGCCAAGAAATTTTTGGAGCGAGGGGTGTTGCATCAATCGAACATTGTGTCGAGAAGCGGCATAGTACCTATGGGAATAACTTGAGATGGTGCCTTAGGCTATAGTTAGAGTATGGTTATGAAGAATTGGATGGATCGAGATGAATATCATTTAGTAGGACGAGAAGGCTCGATTCTCTCGTCGTACCTACTTGGTTGGAGTTTGTATTGGTCACGGACAACCTGTTGCGCAGAGGGTTTGGTTTCCTCGAACGGGATAGGTTCCGGGGCACCGGGACCGTTCGGCCATGGAGGAAACAAATGGTAACGTGCCTTGGGCATGGTACTAGCAGTTCAAAATGACCAGGCGGACTAGCTACTCAATGTTGGATAGGGTCGAACTGCAATTGGATAGTCCTTTATGGCTTGGCTAGTGACTTTATATAGATACGAGTTGGTTTGGTTTGGTTTGGTTTGTGCTTTCGTGTAGGCGGCGATGCCACCTTGCCTTAGGCAAGAGTATACGCATCAATGATTGGTTAGGCGAGGCTTGTATTGTGTTATGGTTAGAGGATGGATATTGAGGCTTGGAGTGCGATGTGGTTCGATAGGTTCACGCTTCATTTCGGGTTTGAGTAGAACAGGTTGCCTGCTTAATTTTATTTAGTTTGGATATAATTTCTAGTATATATGTTTGAGTTGAATGGTTGCATGCTTAACCTGCTTTATAGTTTTCCTTAACATGTCATACCTCTGCCATGAAATGAATCTATGATTCAAGTAGAAAGATCATCATATAACTATTTGTATTCACTATCTATTTAGTGTCAGTTTAGACGAGTATGTTACCCCTCTCATAAGTATGACTGTGTACTGATCCACATTTGTGGATATTATTTCCAGGTATGCAGGTGTAGTGGCTCAGCTTTGATATACGGGATACGATGTATGGAACCGATAAGTACCTTTGTGGGCAAAAGAAAAAG
This sequence comes from Iris macrosiphon, assembly GCA_036927795.1. Taxonomy (NCBI): domain Eukaryota; kingdom Viridiplantae; phylum Streptophyta; class Magnoliopsida; order Asparagales; family Iridaceae; genus Iris; species Iris macrosiphon. The sequence goes on along the minus strand of JAYESA010000007.1, from coordinate 176,301,309 downwards.
CAAGAGTGTTGCATCGCCTTTGTGGCATTCTCCTTTATGACATTTTCATCTGGACCCTTTGAGAGCTTTGCTATGTATAATATGATGTGTGCTTGGTACACAATACTTGACTTCCGCTGCAACTTGGTCGTTTCGATGATGACTTTGACGTTTGACATCGCCGCCTTGTGCGAGCGCAACTCCAGTCTCGCACGATATCACGTCTTGATGAGAACGATTATACTGCGGGAGCGCTGCAACGTGGTGATTCATGTTCAACGGGGATGATCGAACTTGCGGGAGATTGGGGCGTGACACTCTTCTCCAGCCATTCCATTTCAGATTATCGTGTTGCCTCTCCTCTGTATATGGCTTCTTCTTGGTGCACAACATCGTCTTTGAATAGATTCTGCTGGGCACGATCCTTCTCCAGCTCAGTTAATTGGGCGTCCATCTCAGCAGACAATTTTGTGACAACATCAACCTCGGCAGTGAGGGTCTTTGACTCTGTCGTAGTTGTTTTCAGATCAGCCTCCAAATTTTTTATAAGTTTTTTGGTGTCTTTAATTTGTACTGTAATTTCTGCGATCCTGGTTGCCACGGTTTCTTGCATAGTGAGATAATTCAGTCTAGCAGTGTTGAGGTCCTCGTATTTCTTGTTCAGGGCAGTGATCTCGCGGTTGAGAAGGTCTTTCTTCTTTTTATATACGACTTTAGATTTTAACACCTCAACAATAAGTTTTATTATACCCAGTGCAAAATACGTAGGACTAAGAATATGCAACCATGCCAGCTGGCATGTATACGAAGGCTACTCCAATATATGAAACCCACAAATATGCACATATGTTGTAATATGATTACATATCATAAAAATATGTCACAGTCAAGGGTACACTATATCTGATCCACATAAAGTAAAGGAAATAACTAATCAAATAATTCAAATGAATTAAGTACGAAGTAGTCCAAGAGAACTAATACTCGGGTGGAGACAAATCCACCACTGGCGTTTATATTAAAACTACAATGAAAATAGAGTTCTGCCTCCAAAATAAATAAAATAAAGAGTATAAACTAAAAGGTCCATCAACTAGATAATCAAAGAAACTCGAAGGGAAAGACCTCCTCGATTGAGAACGAAGAATCAGGTCCTGGTCTGTACTCTTGAGAATAGTCCCAATCGTCTACACCTGAAAGGAAGTCAGGTCCTCAGAGGGACGTAACAAGATACAATAACATGCCATGATAAAAATTGAAATAAACAATCATAAGATCTCCTAACAATTCTATGTGAAACATGCACTTTTAGGGACAACTTTCTATGCATGGGCTCTCTGGCTAAAATGGATCGACATAATTTCCCTTGGAAGCCAGGGTCCATAACATGGATAAAGTTTCCACGAACGTCAGAATCCATCTAAAAAAATATATATAGCAAGGTCATCGCACACGCGACTCCGACGAAGCTTACGGGTTACAAAAGAGAATGTGCAAAAAAGCCCTATGCTTACTAACTGTTTGTAACCACCGAATCATGATATTCGAATTTAAATTTATTTTTCTAAAATTATTTAGTTTTTATTCCCTAATGAGTTTTATTATAAAGATATTTATAGTATAAATTTTTTAAAGAGTTTTGATTACTGTTTTAACGTGAAAATATTATATTTAAATAAATAAATATATATGTTTTTAGTATAGTAATAAGAGAACATCCTCCGTTTTGCTTTCTACCAGACCCTGATTTCTACTTTAATTATACATGGGTTCTAATAAGATAACCAATATGGATTAAAAGTGAATATCTAAGTTAGTTTATTGGGTTTCACTTAACTATAGAATAGGGCTTTCTTCTACTTGGTAGGTTCCAGCAACCGAGTAAAATAAAGCAATATATTTGGTTAGACCGGGCAGTGAAAAGGGAAATGATAATATATATATATATATATATATATATATATATATATATATATATATATATATATATATATATATATATAGAGGTCCTAAAAACAAGTTCAGTATGCGTCCAACAGTTTTAGGAATGTCTTTTGGGCCTAACCATTATAAAAGTGTTCAATAAGCTTATATTCAGATTTGAATAAAATCGGGCTTTAGATATATAGATTGGATGAGGCTTTTATATTTAGAGAAGCTTCTAGATTTATATTAAATTAAATATGTGATTAAAGGTGGGAGAGGTGTGAGGACAATTGACCCAAATGAGTGAACCCAAATGACATGCAACGCAGCGTGCGCAAAGTCCCGGACGTATCGTCGGACATTTTAAAAAAAAACTAGTTTCTAAAAATTTCTTAATTAGTTAAAGATTAAGAACCTGGTCCACTAATCTGTCTAGGTTAATTAGCACATGTTCTTGGACCCAAATTTGGGGCCCAATTTTCCTAGCTATATATACTCCCAAATTTCCAATGGATTCATTCATTCCCAAATAAACCTAAGCCCATTCATATCCAAGCCCATTCTCACATAATCAAACCCATTTCCAAAATTCCATTCTGTGTCTAGGCTTGTGTTTATGTCCCGAATATCGTGTCAGCTCATGTCGAGCCTCGGATCGACCCGGATGTCCACAACCATCTCGTATCCGACACATTACAACAAATTCCACAAAATACAGCGTAAGTCCACATCTGTGTCCGACACAAGGACATTTACAACAGAAAGCCTAACCCTAGCCCTTCCCGTTTTTGTTGCTCGTCGGAACCATCGCATCGGAACCTTCTCCTCCACCGACCGCGCACGTGTGTGTTAGGACACGAAGATCTGATCTCCTCGAGTAGTGAGCCTCCAGATCCGATACCGTCGATCTCGGGAAGGATCGTTGTCGTCTTCCTGCGTGTGTCCTCGCATCATGTCCGGAGCTGATCGTGTCATAGAACTTCCCGATGTCGTGTCCGCCTGACCCCTCGCACCGCTGGCACTGATCGGTAGTCGATCTGACCATCGTAACTCCGATCCGGTGTCGATATAGTTCGCTTGCATATAACCGTCTCCCTTATTCTATGAGATTCGGTTGTTAGCCAAGTAAGATAGGTTACCAAAATTATAGGGCTAACAGCTAAGCTCCAACAGATTCTTCACTTGTATATATATGCTATTGAATACATGAATAAAAAACAACCTTTTTCAGCCATCTTTCATATTATCCTCTTCTGAAACATGGTATCAGAGCCAGGTTTTGTCTCCAAAGCCTGCCGGTGGGTCGTGCGTCGATCACCGTCAGTGTCGAGCCGCTGCTGAACGCATGCGCCTCCGAGCTCGATTTTGTCTCCAGAGCCTGCTGGTAGCTCGTGCATGTGCACCCATCGATCTCCCTTCCGCAGTTGCTCCGCCTTCCTTCCGCGTTGATCCGCTTAGATCCGTCGACCAGATCCGGTTGGGATCTAAGGCCGGGTTTGGCCGCCCCTTTCCTCAAGTCGCCATCTTTCCCTCTAGCAGGGTTTGTAAGCTCTTGATCAACCGTGCCGGCTCCTACTGAGCAGCATGTCGAGACACCAACCGATTTGCTGATTCTTATCTCCACTGGATTTTATGGGTGACGAAAAGAAACCCATTTTCTCCAGTGGTGCTTTCCCTGTTGTCGTTCAAGCAGAGAATTCCAACTTTAATATTGGAATACTGCTCGATGAACGCAACTAAGATCTATGGGCTCCGCTCATAGGGATGCATGTCGTTGGGAGAAAAAAAATAGGGTACCTTCGGGGTACGATCAAAGCCCCACATGAAGATGATCCTACTTATGAAGATTGGTATTCTGAGGATCAAAAAGTCAAGAGTTGGCTTCTCTCATCCATGAAGCCAGAAATCATGAAGCGCTACATCCGCTTACCGAGTGCCAAGGAGATCTGGGATGTCTTGAAGACAGCCTTCTTTGATGAGAATGATGAAGTAAGGGTGTATACTTTGAACCAGAAGGCCTCTCACCTCAAACAGAATGGTAGGCCCATATCCGTCTACTTTGGAGAACTGACTGAAATTTTTCAGGAGCTAGATCACTACAGCAAGATTGCCATGATTTGTGACAAAGATCTCAAGACCTACCTGGAGTCAAAGGAGAGACAGAGAGTCTACTTATTCCTCGGAGGCCTAGATGATGATTTTGAACAGGTTAGTGGTGAAGTTCTCTGGAAGTATCCTCCGCTTGGCATGTAGGCTTCCTATGCCTATGTTCATCGAGAATGTGATAGGAAGGAAGCCATGAAGACAGAAGGAGATAAGGCTGAAGTGATGGTGGCTTGATATCGCACTCCACAGAACCGTTCAGGTTCATCTACTCGAACCTTCTCTGAGGAAGCTGGACAGTATAGAGGTGTTCGATCCGGATGCTCATATAATCAGTCGAGTGGTGATCGTGCCTCACGTCAATATGGCAAGTGTGAGCATTATGGAATACTTGGACACTCCAAGCAAAGATGCTACGAATTGATTGGCTACCTGAAGGCTGGGACAAAACCCGTGACTCTCGCTTCAACAAAAATTGAGCCTCTGTGACTAACGTCAAGGATGATACAGAACTGATAGCTGAGAAAGCAACTGCTTTAGTCACGACAGCAGGTAACAAGGGTAAGGCTTTAAAAGTTTCTGATTCTGTTATGAATAATACATGGTTAATTGACTCGGGTGCTACGGCACATATGACTTTTGATTCCAAACTTGTTCAGACTTTAAATCCTTCATCTCAAATCGATGTGACCACCGCAGATGGCAGCTCTGTCCCTGTTATTGGGGAAGGCACTATTTTCCTTAATGACAATCTCAATCTTGATACTGTCCTTGTAGTTCCATCCATTGATTATAATCTATTATCTGTTGCCCAAATAACTATTGCTCTAAACTGCCTTATCATTTTTGGCCTTGTTTCTGTGTGTTTAAGGACATCCAGACTTGGAAAACGATTGGTTATGTCACTAGACGGGACAAGCTCTACTACTTGGACTTAACATCAGACAGTAATCATCAGTTGATAAAAGCCCTTTCAGTTGGTGGTACACAAGGGAAGCAGGAAAAATATTAATGATATTTGGTTATGGCATCGTCGACTTGGACACGCCTCATTTGGTTATTTACAGAAACTTTTTCCTAGTTTATTTGCAAAGAGTAATGTTTCCCATTTTAAGTGTGATGTGTGTGAATTAGCACATAGCCATCGTAGTACTTTCTCTCCAAGTTTAAAATTTTTTTGTCCCTTTTATGGTAGTCCATTCAGATGTATGGGGTCCATCTAAAATTACTACTTTAGGTGGTGCCTATTGGTTTGCAACATTTATTGATGATTGTACACGTATGACATGGGTGTCTCTTTTGAAATCGAAAAATGAGGTGTGTTCTGCCTTCAAAGTTTTTCACAAAATGGTTGTTGTCTAATATAAAGCACAAATACAAGTCCTTCGTAGTGATAATGGGAGTGGATATGTGAATTCAGATCTCCGTAAGTTCCTAGATCATCATGGTATTGCTCATCAGACGACATGTCCATATACACCACAACAAAATGGCGTGGCTGAGCGGAAGAATCGTCACCTCCTAAATGTGGTGCGTGCCTCTCTACTTGAAGCTAACGCCCCGTTGTTCTATTGGGGTGAGGCGCTTGTCTCTGCTGCCTACTTAATCAACCGTGTGCCATCCCGTACAATAAATTTTCGAACACCCTGCCAGGAGCTCTCTGCTCTTGTCACCGCACCACCTAGTCCCAACTTGCCTCCTCATGTGTTCGGGTGTGTAGCCTTCGTTCATCTTCATAAATAACAACGAAGTAAGTTGGAACCTCATGCCCTGAAATGCATGTTTGTTGGGTATGCCTTACACCAAAAAGGCTACCGGTGTTATCACCCACCGACCAGGAAGATGTTCGTCACCATGGATGTGGTATTCCATGAATATGATATGTATTATTTATCGTCTGATTCTTCACCTCAGGGTGAGAGGAAACGGGAGGTTCAGACTCTGGATTATAGTGAAAATTCACACACAATTGAAGCGATTGTTGATATCAGTGATGAAGAGACAACTGGTTATATACCCCAGGTTGAAGAGCCAACTGTTATGGAGCTACAAACACAGGAATCACCAGTGCCACAACCTACAGTCGTTCAGGGGGCCCCAGTACCAACGCCTACAGTCATGCCTGCTTCCTCCTTGCCAACGGGTAATGAGGATGATAACCAATCGTCTCCAGAGTTGGATGTTCCATAACCACAATGTCTTCTACCACGTCATAATCGAGGTATTCCTAAACCCATATTTGAGCCTGATCCTAAAAATAATGTGAAATACCCTATGAGTAACTATGTGTCTACCGATCATCTGTCAAAATCAAATAAGTCATTTACTTGTCAATTATCCTCTGTATCTATTCCTAACAGTTTGCAGGAAGCTTTAGCTGAACCTAAATAGCAGGCAGCGATGAATGAAGAGTTGAACTTATTGAATAAAAATGCCACTTAGAGGATAGTTGATTTACCAGCTAGAAAGAAGTCGGTAGGGTGCAGATGGATCTATACTGTGAAGTATAAAGCAGATGGTACTATTGATCGTTACAAAGCGAGATTGGTGGCGAAGGGATACTCACAAAAATATGGGATCGACTACACAGAGATGTTTGCACCTGTAGCAAAGATCAACATAGTTCGTGTACTGTTGTCCCTAGCAGCTAATTGTGACTAGTCTCTGCATCAACTCGACGTGAAGAACGCTTTCTTACATGGAGACTTGACTGAGGAAGTATATATAGACTTGCCTCCAGGATACAATGTTCCATTATCACATGGAAGAAAGGTTTGTAGACTACAAAAATCCTTGTATGGTCTCAAACAATCTCCAAGAGCCTGGTTTGGTAGGTTTACAACAACTATGAGAAAGTTTGGGTATGAGCAGAGTAATTCCGACCACACTCTGTTCATAAAATGAAAGGGAAGTAAAATGACAGCCCTCATTATGTATGTCGATGATATGGTGGTTACTGGAAATGATGAAGAAGAACGTTTAGCACTTCAAAAATATTTATCAACCGAGTTTGAGATGAAAGACCTAGGCTCCTTGAAGTATTTCTTGGGAATCGAAGTATCTAGATGCCAATCTGGAATTTTCTTGTCTCAAAGAAAATATACTTTGGATTTGTTACGGGAAACATGTATGTTGGGTTGTCAACCAGTTGATACTCCATTGGAGGAAGGGTTGAAGCTTGGAATGAATCCAAATCAAGTACCAGTGAACAAAGGAAGATATGAGAGGTTAGTTGGCAGGCTAATGTACTTGGCACATACCAGGCCTGATCTGGCTCATGCGTTGGGAGTGGTTAGCCAGTTTATGCATGATCCTGGAGAACAACATATGAATGCAGTGTTGAGAATATTACGATATCTTAAAGGAAGTCCAGGAAAAGGGATACTTTTCAAGAAGAATAATCATCTCAGAGTCGAGGGATATACAGATGCAGATTGGGCAGGAGCGATTAATGATCGACGTTCTACATCAGGTTACTTTACATTTGTGGGAGGTAATTTAGTTACATGGAGGAGCAAGAAGCAAAATATGGTTGCTCGCTCGAGTGTAGAGGCTGAATATCGTGGTATGGCATTGGGGATTTGTGAAATATTGTGGATCAAAAATCTATTGAAGGATTTAGGCTTCGATAATACGGAACCGATGAAGTTGTTCTGGGACAATCAAGCTGTCCGTAACATTGCACATAACCCCGTTCAACATGACAGGACAAAACATGTTGAAGTTGATAGGTTCTTCATCAAAGAAAAGATCGATAAGAAAATTATTGTAGTACCACCAATCAGAACAGAGGACCAGTTAGCAGACATACTTACGAAAGCAGTTGCAGGTCATGTTCTCTCAAAATTCCTATCCAAGTTGGGAATGAGTGATATATATGCACCAACTTGAGGGGGAGTATTCGCTTGCATATAATCGTCTCCCTTATTCTATGGGATTCGGTTGTTAGCCAAGTAAGATAGGTTACCACAATTATAGGGCTAACAGCTAAGCTCCAACAGATTCTTCACTTGTATATATATGCTATTGAATACATGAATAAAAAACCATATTTTCCAGCCATCTTTCATATTATCCTCTTCTGAAACAGATACGTCCACCGGAGCTTCCTTGCCGTCTTCTTGGACCCTTCGCACCAGCACCACCGATCGGATCTAGTTCAGCCACCATCTCCTTGATGGATCCGCGACTGAGTTCTTCTCCATCCACACTCCGGTGACCGGTTCCCATATTCCAGTTATGCCAAGCGCCTCTGACCATCGCCTTCTGCCTTGCCGTGTCCGATCCGGCGTTACAGTCGCTAGCAACCGGACCCGACGCTGAGAGCTCCCTCTAATCTGTCCGAGTTCCCATTTTTGACTGCGAACCACCGTGGTTGGTTGCACGTCTCCTTTCGCGGGAGAGTCCGCCTGGTCGAGCCCCATGATATGCGTGCTGTCAGGAACCTTCGTCTCTACAGTCGGCGTCGCGAGCAACACCATCGTTGCTCCAGATCTGAGCCGAACCGCATCCGCAACTCCAGCGCCGAGATCCCGGTAAGCATCTCTTCATTTTTCTCTCTACTCCTTCTCTTTCTTTCCTTTCTTTCTTTAACTGTCATTTGTGTTCTATCTTCTTTCTTTTGTCTTTTGGTTTCTCTCTGTTCTCTTGGTTCTTTGAAACTGAGAATTATAGTGATTATTTAAGGCTTTTGATAAGGGCACTACACATATTACTTGGGGGTAGCCCATTGTAATTTTTTTTAAAATTATAAGTTTGCCACTCTTAAAGTTACTTAGGGCTAGCCCACACCAAGCTATATAAGTGAAAAAAGATTTCTATTTTAGGCTTTTTACCCTCACTTGAAGAAACTCTCATTCTCCAAGTCTAAACCTAAATTTGGAAATTGATAGTTGTGGTCCCAAGTGGAAGAGAATTTTGCTTTGGTGATTGTCCAACGAATATTCTTCCGGTATGTCTTCGACAACATACAATGAATAAGTTTTGCGATTGTCACAAAAAAATTTAGTTTTTTTTACTATTGTAGGAACAATGCATGAAAATATCTTCGATGACGAAGTCGGATCATGCAATCCATTAAATATGCACTCCGGACGTTCCGAGGAACATGTCGTTTATTCCGAAGCACGTACGGTACGTAAAACGACAACCCTATTTCGACAGTCATCGTGTAAGGACTGTATAAAATTAGATAGTCCTATATAAATATAGGACTTTCAATAATTCGGCAGTCCTATAAAAATACAGGACTATCAGAATTTTGACAGTCCTATATAAAAGTAGGACTGTCATAATTTTGACAGTCCTATATACTAATAGGACTGTCAAAATAGTGACAGTTCTGGATCTTAAAGTCTCAATTATTTAAAGTGCCAATTATATGAAGTTATTAATTTTTATATTATTTTATATTGGTTATAGGACCAACCTTGTACAGATGTTGTGATACATCCTGCTATTGGGGTTAATGTGGATAATATATTCTCAACGGATATTCAATTTGCAATCCAGGAAGAAGCGTTAGATTGGTGCAGAGAAGTTGGAAGACGACATAACATAGTAATTGTCATTGCAAGATCCATCAGATCTCGGCCGGGCCAAAAATATGTAGAGCTGGGGTACGAAAGAGGAGGTGTGTTTAGGGAGCATCATAAAAAAAAATTGACATGCTTCGCTTCGAAGAATTCTACAGTGATTAGAGTCTTGTATAGCGAGCAAGTACTACAGACAGCTACGGCACATCATGATACATGTTCCAACAAAAGTGGGAGACGAGTAACCCGACATGCATATCTTATATCACAGATACTTGGCTAGAACCACATAAAGAGCAATTCGTCTTAGCATGGACGAACATGGTAAAGCATTATGGCACAATTACTATGAACCGGGTCGAATTGGTTATGATCCCGAGGTTTGCGGTTGTTCATATCGACATTCACTCGGACTTCCTTGTGCACATGAGATTAACGAATATCGTCGTGAATCTATACCTATTCCAATAGATGTTGTTGATCAACGTTGGAGACATCTGTCGATAATGCCGACGGTGGAAGTTCAAGATGATTTCTTTTCTTTGCCACAAGTGAAACTCCTGCACGCAAGGTGGTGTATCGCATCGGAACCGGAGAGAAGATCCATTGAGGTTAAAATCTGTAAATACCCTAATTTTTTCAGAATATTTTAATATAATTTTTCCTAATTTTTCGATAATTTTCTGGAATTAAAATTAAGGAATTTTGTGATTAAAGGATATTTAAATAATGTTAATTAATATTAAAATATTATGTAAATAATATTTTATGGTATAAAATGGAAAACCGGACATAGGATAATTTTCTGCGAATTTATTGGACTCCGAAATTATTTTTAAAGCCCTAAAAACCAATGTATAACTAAATCGATTTAAACCCTGACTGAACCGGTTTATTTTAAATAAACCAAACCAAACCGCAGTGAATCGAACCAGACCAACCCATCCTTAACGGGTCGGGTTGGATCCATCAAACCCGACCCGGACCCGAAACCCAAACCGAACCCTAATCGGATTCCCCCGGATTCACTGTTACGGCTATTTAATGGCCTCGACGTTCGTGCCCACAGCACCGTCGCCTTTCTCCAGACTCCTCTCCGCCGCAGCTCTTCGTCGACTTCACCCACCGCCTGAACCCTAGTCTGACAGCCGCCCTAACCTCCGCACTTCAGCCCCGCTCGACCCCCAGTCGTCGACTCCGCCGTCACTTTCCAGCCGTCGACTCCCTGAACCCTAATGCCATCTCCCCACGACCTCCATAGCCGCCCTAATATCCACCGTCCCTCCTCCTCGAGCATAGCCAGCACCATCACCATCCCCACCATCTCCACCACCCGCAGAGCCCATCAGCCCCGAGCTCCGATCACCGCTCAGCTCGGAGCCGATCACCCCAGCAGCCCCGACCTCCGCTCCTCTCTGCACAGCCGCTTGACACCGCCGACCAGCACCCCGGACGCCCTAGGCCGAGCCGCCTCCGCAGGTGAGTCCACCCAGCATCCCGGACACAGCCCCTAGCCAGACACGGATCCTGTGTAGACCGGACACGGTGACCAGGACACGAACCAGCATCCCGGATACGAGAATTTCGATTTCACGGAGCCCTGTTCAGGAAATCCATTCTCTCTCCTCGTTATTCCATTTTCTGTTCCGTTAGTTGCGTCGCGTAGACTGTATAACCCTCTTAATGCCCGTGCAACCCGCTCGGTGCGTCGCGTCCTGTGGTGATCGTAAATCGCGATCCAAAACCAGGAAAACCAACGCCCTGTTTCATCCCGGAACTGAGTGCGCCCCGTCAAACTGGACGACTTGGTCGCACGCAGTCTTTACTGAAATGTGCGCGCTATTGATACGGACGTGCAGGATTTCACAAAAGTTGATTTGGATGTGCGTGCACACCGGAATCAACGCGTATCCGCCGACAACGTCCCGTATCCGCCTATTCTGGAACGCACTGTAACTTTGTGTACACATGTCGGATCGAGACGAAACTTGCTCCATCGGACTCATAACAATACGCTGGTCCTGTGACCGAAGTTTGGTTCGATTCTGAGAACGTTGACAAAATCGCGTATCGTGGGCCACACCGGCTCCACTTGACGGGCGATTTTGTGATCGGCTCATCGGAATCCAATTCTAGAAGTTCCGTTGGGTTCATATCATCGTTCCTGACTTGTTGACACTAAATTTGGTGAATTTGGAGACCTTTGACCCTGACACATTTTTCGGTGCAAAGTGGCCCACATGTGGACCCCGCTTTGACCCGAAAATGTCATTTTTGCCCCTTGTGTCCAAATTGGACTTAAGGATAGGCGTTTCTAGCTATTTGATATTTTCTGAGACTGTTGGTGATGCTTATTTCAGCTTTTGGAGGAGTACCTACAGGATCCACTGATACAGGGACAACTGTTGGTATTCAAACCCCAAGCAAGTGTACCTTGCCAAACTTTGCAGTCTTGTTACATATTTTCCTTGCTTCATTATATTGCTGTGCATGCTTGACCTAGGACCGTGTGACTTACTTAGCGTCCGATAATTAGTCGGGTGCCAACTCTGTACGCAGAGTTGTGTATTGTCATCTAGAGATGGACATTCGTGACCCCTTTACATTCTCGTACTGGTCTTACCAAGTACACTATAACCCAGGACACTTGACACTTTACATGAGACAGGATCTTCCTGAGATATTCATGGTGATTCTGTATAGGATACAGGATTTGACAGAGATACTATATTCATAGATACTATATGACTTGCTGCATTAGCTATGACCTTGCGTGCCATGTACATGAGACGTTATGGACATGAGACGTGTGGTTACATTGGGTGGGGAGAGACACACATGCTACAGGCTGATCATACATATATATTCCCTATTATTGTGAGGCGTAAGACTCTGAAACCCGAGCTTGGCCCATTACTCATTATTACTGCTACCGGCTCCCCGACACAGAGCTTGTAGTGGTTTCAGCCTGAGTTCTAGTGCTGCTCTCATCTTGCATATCACTTAGCTGATTATTTAGTGTTCCCCTATTGTTTCATTTATTGCTGGAGAGACACACAGGCTACAAGCTGACTATATTATGCCGGCGTCTCAGTCTCTCGCTGAGCTAGACAACCACATGATATCACTGCTACCGGCTCCCCGACACAGAGCTTGTAGTGGCTCAGCCTGAGTACTCGTGATGCTCTCACTTGTATTTCACACATATGGTTATATACTTACCCTATTTATTTTATTTACTATTGCACTGCATTTACTTTGGCTTGTATTATCTTGTACCTTGCTATGTCCCCTGAGGACCTGGATCCGGATTATGTCCCCAGGAATTGCAGACGAGATCTATCCCGAGGTATATGGGACCACAGCAGGAGCTGATACAGGAGCTGTACCGACACCCGAGGATGAGGTGCTAGCTGAAGACTTTTCCTGAGCATCCATGTTTCATGCTCAGTATTTACTTTATTCAGCCATTTATATTTTGGTCTGTTGAACCATTGTATCAGATTTTTATCGGGTTGTTCCCCGAAGCACTTTGTTGAGACTAGTTGATGATTTATATTTCTTATATATGTGGATCATATTTTATCTTGTGTGGATGAGATTAGTTGTGCCATGTTGTCGTAGACTTTATTTTACAGCTTAAGTATGCCCTGATGGATCCATTAAATTGGGTTTGTCCATCAGTGTGTGCTGCTGGCCATTGCCACGTATCTAGTCTCTCGGTATTTTGGGACTGGAGCATGACAAAATCCAAGAAATTGCAGTCCTGACAATAACTCGATTGCAAGAGCCATCTGTTGTTCGAACTCCTAAGGGAAGACCACACTCAAGAAAGAGTAGAGCAAAAAAGGAGGAGTCAACTAAAAGAGATCCATCCTTATTTGAACATATTGAATGCAATTTGGAGGCAAAGTCCGTAATCGAAAGTGTGGTATATCCGCAGAAAAAGAGTAAGCTTACTATTCGAAGGGGGAAGAAACAAAAAACGAACGATGCAGTCACGACGGAGGGTTTAGATAACTTCTCGAATTCATATAGTCTATACATTCAAAATTTTTTACCTGAGATACGAGATTTCACTAGCAAGATAACTAGGCTATTCAGTTGAAGCAGGATAGAGACAGGTTAGGGAAGAGCTGTACGAGGAGTTGGAGTCTCGACTACCCTTCTATAGGCAGATACTCGGCGAAGAAATTATTGGAGATTTGTTGGCAAGCATACCTTGTATGGAAACAGTTACCAGACCAGACCATTACATAGATGTCCCACCTGCTGCTTACGTATTCTCTAATAGGTATAAGATACCTATTGTAATTATCTCACAAGGCATTAACAATACTTTCTTTCCAATGTGTGCTCCCCCGGCCGAACACGGAGTATCCAATCTATGTTCGATAGGGCTTGTCGGACAACACTTCGTCATCCCAAGGTTGATCGGTCATTCTCCTATTCTGCCACCTTCTACGCTTTGGTATAAACATGCACCAGAGGAAGCGATCGGATGGACGATACCCCACACGGATGCAATGGCTGCCTATAAGAAGATGATGAAGATGGAGGATCCAAAAATCATGCTTTGGTATAAAAATGCACCAGAGAAAGCGATCACATGGACGTTCACCGACTTCCTTTCAATATATCGATAATCGACACTTTCGTTTATATAGTGCTTCATACTGGGCCATCTGAATACTCGTCTGATAACTTTTGTTATAAGCGAACTCTGCCAGCGATAGATTGGTATCCCAAATTGCCTTCAAATCTAGCACGCACAGTCACAACATGTCTTCTAGGATTGGTATCCCAAATTGAATACTCGTCTGATAACTTTTGTTATAAGTGAATACTCGTCTAATAAATTTTGTTATAAGCGAACTCTGCCAGCGATATATTGGTATCCCAAATTGCCTTCAAATCTAGCATGCACAGTCATAACATGTCTTCTAGGATTTGGTTTACTCTCTCGGCCTGTCGACTTTGGATGGTACGCCAAGCTAAAATGCAACGTGGTGCCCATTGCCGCTTGAAGGCTTTCCCAGAATTGAGACAAGAGCCGTCCATCCCTATACGATACAATTAAGACTGGCACTCTATGTAATCGGACAATCTGATCTAAGTAAATTTGAGCTAAACGGTCAGCAATCCATGTATTTTTGATTGCTCTAAAATTAGCCGACTTGGTTAGTCTATCCACGATGATCCAAATCGTATCATTTATCTTTGGCGTCCTTGGTAAGCCAACAATAAAATCTATTGAGATGTCCTCCCACTTCTATTTCGGAATGGCGATATTTTGCAACTATCCGCCGGGTAGCTAGTGTTCTGCCTTCACACGTTGACAATCCAGACATCGAGACATGAACAATGCCATATCTTTCTTTATGCCATGCCACCAAAATATTGTGCGCAAATCTTTGTATATTTTGGTGCTCCTAGATGCAAGGTATACTTAGCATAATGAGCCTCAGTTAGTATATCCTTCCTGAGTTCCTCATCCTTAGGTACACATAATCTGTCCTTAAGCCACAATGTTCCATTCTCACGTTTCACAAAATCGGTTGCCTTTCCTGCTAGAATTAACTTGCATATCTTCTGCAGGAATTGGTCATCCTCTTGCGCGAATTTAATCTTTTTGAGTAAGTTTGGTTCTAACTATAATTGAGCCAACTGCGCTCCCAGTGTACGAACTTTGTATTCAATGCATATTTCTTCCAACTCTCGAAGTAGCCTACTTGACACAGATAATGATTCGACAAATTTTTGACTCAATGCATCTACCACAATGTTTGCTTTTTTCGGCGTATAATCAATCGTCATGTCATAATCCTTTATCAATTCCAGCCATCATCGTTGACTCAAGTTTAATTCCTTTTGCATGAATATGTACTTAAGGCTTTTGTGATCCGTGAATATCTCATAGGATACTCCATAGAGATAGTGTCGCCACAATTTTAACGTGAACACAATTGCAGCAAGTTTTAAATCATGCGTCGGGTAATTCTTTTTATGTTGTTTCAGTTGTCTTGAGGCATACGCAATTATTTTTGTACGCTGCATAAGAACACATTCTAATCCGAGCCAAGATTCATCGTTGTAGATCTAAAATCTGTTAGGTCCATCTGGAAGAGTAAGAATTGGAGCCGAGACGAGTCGCTGCTTCAGTTCCTGGAAACTGCTCTCACAGTCGTCTGTCCATTTGAATACTACTACCTTTTGGGTGAGGCGAGTCAGAGGCGACACAATCTTCGCGAAGTTCTTTACGAATCTCCTATGGTAGCCAGCCAAGCCGAGAAAACTTCTGATCTCACTAGCCGATGTAGGTTATTTCCAGTCCACCACCACTGCCTCCATTTTCTTCAGGTCAACTGATACACCATCTAATAAAATAATATATCCAAGAAAAGATACACTGCTCATCCAGAACTTGCACTTGCTTAACTTCGCATATAACTGATGTTCACGAAGTGTCTGCAATACGGTCCTTAAATTTTTAACGTGAGTTTCTCTATCTGTCGAGTAGATTAAGATATCATCGATGAACACGACGACGAACTTGTCTAAGAAGGGTCGGAATACTCGATTCATCATATTCAAGAAAGCCGTTGGAGTATTGGTCAAACCAAAAGGCATAACCAAAAACTCGTAGTGTCCATATTTTGTATGAAAAGCCGACTTCGGAATATCCTCTGGTTTGATATTCAACTGGTGATACCCTGAACGAAGATCAGTCTTTGAAAATACTGCAGCCCCCTGAAGTTGGTCAAACAGTTCATCAATTCTTGGCAACGAATACTTGTTCAGGACTGTCGCTTTGTTTAATTCCCGATAATCTATGCAAATACGCATTGTGTCATCTTTTTTCTTCACAAACAGCACTGGAGCTCCCCAAGGTGAAATACTGGGATGAATGTAGCCATGATCTAGTAACTCTTGTAGTTGTGACTTCAGTTTTCGATACGAAGCTTTTGATATCGGTCCAGTATCCAAAAATGTGTTAATACTGAACTCAATTTCTCGGTCTGGAGGCATTACAGGTATCTCCTTTAGAAACACGTCGGTGAATTCAGCTACAACTTTGGTCTCACCCGAGTCACCCTTCATTTGAGTATCCCGTACAGAAGCAAGGTGTAAACCCCCTGATTTTTCAAAATTTTTAAATTTGGATTTTTTACAATTTTCTAGAATTTTTTTGGATTTTTCTGTAATTAAAAAAACAGGGTTTTAATTATTAGATGATTTTTAAATAATAATAAACAATATTAAAATATTATGAAAATAATATTTTGGGGTGTAAAATGAAAAACTGGACTTAGGATAATTTTTCTGGAATTTATTGGGCCCCGGACCTATTTTTAAACACCTAAAAAAATTATTTATTTAATTACTTAATCAATTAATCATTTAGTTATTTATTTTTTTATAAATAAAACCCTAAACCCATTTAGCCGGCCCGGCCCAATTGGGCCCAGCCCAATACTCAACTCCGGCCCAGCCCGTCGTGCATAGCGGGTCGGGTCGGGTCCACCCGCCGCCCGACCCGCATCCGACCCAGCTCCCCCTCTCCCTGACCTGGCCGCCACGACCCCCGCGTCTTCCGCCGTGCCCGTCGGGCGCTCCGCCCGCCTCGCCCCGCTCCTACATGCCCCCGCCGCAACCCTCGGCCCACGACCCCCTCTCCCCTCCGCCTCCTCCGCCTAACCGGCCTCCCCCAGCCCCTTTAAAAACCCCGCTCCTCTCCCCTCCGGCCAGACCCCCTCCGCCTCCGTCCATCGCTGCGACGCCGCCGCAGCCTTCGCCTCCTTCGTCCCCAGCAGCTCCGGCCTCCTCCTCCGCCTGCCTTCGGCCACCTCGACGACAGCAGCAGCGGCAGCAGCAAGCCGCAGCTCCAGCCCTCTCCGGCGCCGCCGCCGTCAGCCAGCGCCGCCGTCTGACCTCCTCGCCGCGCTGCCCCGGCCCCTCCGCCTCAGCCCGGCCGCCCCAAGCCGCCGGAGCTCCGCCGCAGGAAACCCTAACCCTAATTCCTAATTTTTCCCTGTGTCGGACACAGGACACAGTGTCCTGTGTCGTGTCGGACACGACAAAAACCCCAGTTTTCGACCCTGTTCAGGTACTCCTAACTTCTTGCTCGTAGCTCTGATTTCGATTCCGTAAATTGTGTTGCGAAGCCTGTATGACCCTCTCGGTGCCCGGATAAACCGTTCGGGGCAACGCGTCCTGTAGTGATCGCGAACCGCGATCCAAAAACAGAAAAAATAACGCCCTGATTCACCCCTGAACTAGGTACGCCCCGCCAAACGGGACGACTTGGTCGCGCGCGGTCTTCACAGATACGTGCGCATCATTGATACGGACGTGTGAGATTTCGCAGAAGTCGATTCGGGTGTGCGTGCACACCGGGATCAACGCGTATCCGCGGACATCGCCCCGTATTCGACTTTTCTGAATCGTGCCCTAACTTTGTGTACACACGTCAGATTGAAACAAAACTTGCGCCATCGGACTCGTAGTAATACGCTGGTCCTGTGACCCAAGTTTGGTTCGATTCTGAGAACGTTGACGAAATTGCGTGTCGTGGGCCCCACAGGCCCCGCTCGACGGGCGATTTTGTGATCGGCTCATCGGAATTCAATTCTGGAAGTTCCGTTGGGTTCGTATCATCGTTCCTGACCTGTTGACACTAAGTTTGGTGAATTTGGAGGCCTTTGACCCTGACGTATTTTTTGGTGCAAAGCGGGCCCACATGTGGACCCCGTTTTGACCAAAAATTGCCATTTTCTGCCCGTGTCCAAATTGGACTCAAGGACAAGCGTTTCTAGCTGATTGATATTTTCTGGATCTGATGGTGATGCTTATTTCAGCGATCGGAGTACCGCCTGCAATTCCAGCTGAAGTCAGAGCCGCAATTGGAACCAGAACCACAGGCAAGTGTACCTTGCCAAACCCTGCAGCTTGCTACTTATTTTCCTTGACTTGCTTATTCATTAGCGGGCAATTAAAGCTTACCAATTCGCAGTGATGACTGTTATAGTACTTTACTTGAGTTCTTGTAGACTTCATATATAATCTTGTTTAACTGTTCAACCCAGGACCGAGTGGCTTTACTTAGCGTCCGATTACTAGTCGGGTGCCAACCCCGTACGCGGAGTTGTGTAAAGTCATATAGACATGGATACCGAGACCTGATATTTCTCGTACTTGTCTTATCAAGTACATCATAACCCAGGATACTTGACACTATTCATGAGACAGAGTCTTCCTGAGACATTCATGGTGATTCTGTATAGGATATAGGACTTGACCAAGATTATATTTATAGATAAGATATGACTTGTTGCATTAGCTATGATCCCGCTGACATGGACATGAGACGTTATGGTCATGATACGCGTGATTACATTGGGTGGAAAGAGTCACACAGACTACAGGTTGATTTTTATATATTATGCCGACGTCTTAGTCTCACTACGAGATAGACAACCACATGATATCACTGCTACCCGGCTCCCCGACACAGAGCTTGTAGTAGTTTCAGCCTGAGTTCTAGTGCTGCTCTTATCTTGCATTTCACTTAGATGGTTACATAGTTTACCCTATTGTTTATTTATTGATGTACTTCATTTATTTTGGCTTGAGCTTTCTTGTACCTTGCTATGTCCCCTGAGGACCTGGATCCGGATTATGTCCCCAGGTATAGCAAAAGAGACCCATCCAGAGATACACCGTACAGGAGCACTTCCAGGAGCTGTACCAGGACCTGAGGACGAGATCGTACCAGAGGACTTCTCCTGAGCATTGGCTGTATATAGTCGGTTATTTCTGTTTCTCTTTCTAGTTCCTTTATTTCCTGTCTATTGGCATTGATGTATCAGACATATTCTCGGATTGTTCCCCGAGATATTTATTGAGATTTGATAGTTATTTCTATTTGCATTATTCTGGCATTTAATCTATAATTATCTGTTGTGGATGAGATTAGAATAGTTTGTGGCTTGTAACAATTGTTCTATTTACTGTTAGACCACAGCTTAAGCATGCCCTGATGGATCCATTAAATTGGGTTGTCCATCGGTGCGTGCTGCTGGCCATTGCCACGTGTCCAGTCCCTCGGCATTTTGGGACTGGGGCGTGACACAAGGTACCCTTCGCACCTAGAATTTAGCATACGTCTTGCCGTCATTGCTGATACCACCATCACTGTTTTAGCCGCCAGACTACATGAATAAGAGAACTCTGCCTATCTAAGAATGAGAAACACAACTCTCTTCTTTGCACAGTCGATTGTCATATTTTATGCTCCGAGCCAATCTATGCCTAAGATGATGTCATAATCGTCGATTTCCGGGACTATTGAATCCAAGGACATGTACTTTCCCCCAATGAAAAGGTAACCATCCCTACAAATTGAACTAGTAGGCAAATATATTCTGGACGGAGTGTCAAATCTTTGAATAAAAAGTTTTTAAACTGATAAGTTTGGGATACTTTGAATAAGAAGCATAGAGGAAATGACTTTGGGCTGCATGGAGGGCGGGTGGCATGGACAAGTCTTTACCATGCTGTCAAATCTCTATTTAATACAGGATTCGGCTTGATCCTTGAGTAGATTTCTTAGGATTCTGCATCATCTCTCAGTAAGGATCCCGAAGTTACAGTTTCTCAAAGGATAAGGTTGAGTGGAAAACCCAAGCGTTGCCGTCACAATTAGTGCTGACAACGCAGTATAAGAATCATGGAGTCGCCACCATCTCCATTGCCCTATAAATAAGGGGTTTTGCCAAAGTGAGAGAACTTTTGTGAATGCGAATATTCTACTAGAGGTAATATGGTCGTAGTAGGGCATTGCATTCTTTCGGTCATTCCACTAGGAAATTTTGGTGGACTTATTATCTATGGACACTTAAGTACAGATAAATGAGTTAAAGTGACAACACTATCAGAGGTAATATGGACTTGATAGCAAAATGCGCTCTTGTGGAGAAAAGGGTAATTTTATGTAGACTTATTACACATGGCATACCAAAGAATAGGTACGGATAATAAGTTGAAATAACTGATACTATCAGGGGTCTTAGAACGACGTGATAGCAGACAGTTTAGACGGATGTTTGTTCAGAGATAATATGGACATAGCAAACTTTGATCTGGGTATCCTAATACGTGTCTACTTAAAGGTGAAATGGACATGGCAGAGATGGGGATTTATGGGAAATAAGACTTTTTATGGGAGAACAATTTAGAGGTAATATGGACATGATTATTTTAAAATAATTCTGCTAGAGAATTAGTTTGTGGACTTTGGGTATTGTACTAGAGGAAATATAGACATAGTACAACACCATAGTTTGTTAAGGACATCCCACTGGGGGATCTTTGGTGGACCTATAACCTTTTGCGCACTTGGGTACAGGTAATAGATTCGAGACAAAATCCTATCAGAGGTGATATGGATGTGATAGGTTTTTTAGACCTAATACTGCTGTCGTACTTAGAGTTAAGTACGTCTGATAAGTTAAAATGACAACCGATATTAGAGGTAATGTGGACATGATAATCGATAGCCAAACCCGGAAGGTTTTCTCAGAGGTAACATGGACATGGCAAACACGGCCGGAGAGAAATGTTAGGATAGTAGTTCAGAGTTAGTATGGACGTGAACTAGCATCCGAGAAACTCACCAAGGAGTGGTTTGTTGATTGTAGTCTACCCGGGAATATAGATAGACCTGAGGTTACTCCATTGGGGAGATTGTTAGGCCGATAGCTCAGAGGTAATATGGACATGGCTAGCGTCTAATAAGACTGGGTTTTGAGTGGTCCCTGAGAGAGTGTACAGGTGGACCTGAGGACTGCTCCGTTATGGAGATTTTGAGGATCCATTATCTATTGCGTATCCAGGACTCCTGAATACTAATAATGGCTTGTACAGAAATGTCATGCATATGCACTCGCTGGAGATGAACAAGGAGTGGAAACCCTATACATATTTGTTGTCCTGCTTGGGATAGAAAGAAGTACAAGCCTAGCCTTAGGCATTATACATTTTCAGAAACTTATCATTGATGGACATCATGATCAAGTCGCCATTGGGTTTCGTGAGCCGGTAGACACCATTGGAGAATACAGATTCTATGACGAATGGGCCTTCCCCTTTTGGTTGGAACTTGCTGGCCATCTTGTGGGTCATAACCTTCGGCCTCTTTACTGTGAGGACGAGGTCACCCACTTGGTAGGTCCTCTTCTTAATCTATTTGTTGAAGGCTCCTGAGAGGAGCTTTTGGTATATCTCAATGCATTGTTGAGCTAAGAGGTGTTACTCTTCGAGAGCTTCTAACTATTGTAGCCATCGACGGTGATTGTCGTCGACAGTTAGCTGGTTGGAGAGAGCCACTCGGAGCGAGGGAATTTGGACCTTGAAGGGGAGGACCGCTTCACTCTCGTAGACCAAGGAGAATGACGTGCTACCAGTGGGAGTCCGGACCGTTGTGCGGTAGGCCCAGAGATATTCGTCGAGCTTCTCATTTAAATTGTGCTGGTTAGATGACACGAACTTCTTGAGGAGCTTGATGATAGTTTTGTTGAATGCCTCAGCCAGACCATTTGTTGCTGGGTTATAGGCCGTTGAGGCAATATTCTGAATTCTTTTCTTGTCACAGAACCGGTAGCAAGCATGGCTTGTAAACTGTGGATAATTGTCGTGGATGATCCTCCATGGCAAGCCGAAGCAATATACGACGTGATGCTTGCCAAAGCGGGAGTTGAGTGCCCCAGGTTTGGTCATATGGACCCGTGAGATCATATGGATCGTTTATCCCGTCACGTAATACTGAATTTTCTGGATAGCAAAGACCAGAGCAAGGCACTCCTTCTCGATGGGATTGTATCTATGCTCCACGCCGACCATCATCCTGCTGAGGTAGTAGATGGCCTGCTTGTGACCTGTGTCACTCTTCTGGGCTAGCAGAGCACCCAAAAAGTGATCCATTGCTTGTACATATAGCAGAAAGGGCTTCCCAACTATAGGGTCTACCAGCACCTGAGGGTTCATTAGATATTCCTTCATGTCATCGAATGCATGCTGGTACTCTTTGTCCCAAACAAAGGAGACTATCTTCTTTATGAACTCGGTAAATGGCTGACAACGCCCAGATAGATTTTCTATGAATCTTCTGATGTATGCTAGTCTCCCTTGAAGGTCGCAAAGTTCTCTGAAGTTCTTCTTTGGATGCATTTCAAGGATCGTTTTGGTCTTGTCAGGGTCGATGTGGATACCTTCGAAGTTATGACAAAGCCCAGGAACTTACCGTTTGAGACTCCCAGGAAGGATTTGGTAGGATTCATCTTGAGCTAGTGCATATGCATTAGGTCGAACACAGTCCTCAAGTCGTGGTGATGATTATACTTAGAGCAACTTTTGACAGTGTTGCCATCAACGTAACACTCAACAGTCTTGCACAGATGTTTATGGAAGATGGTGCTCATAGCACGCTGATATATAGCACCTGCGTTCTTCAGTCCGAAGGACATGACTGTGTAACAGTATACTCCTATCGACATTCAGAACGACATATACTTTTCGTCGTCGAGAAATATCGTGATTGGATTGTAACCTGAGAACCCGTCCATGAAGGACATGCGCTCAACGTCATAAGTGTTGTCGATCATTATGTCTATGATTGAAAGAGGAAACTTATCTTTTGGGCATGCCGTATTCAGATCACGGGGGTCTATACAGATTCAGATCTTCCTATTTTTCTTGATGAAAGGCACGATATTGGCCACCTAATTGGGATATTGTTCCTCGCGGATGAAGCCACTAGCTATCAATTGGTTTACTTAAACTTCAATGATGTTGATGATATCCAGACGGAACCGCTGTTGTTGTTGCTTCACTGGCTTAACATTCGGCAAGATATCGAGCATGTGGACCACGATTTGAGGGTCCAAATCCGACATGTCTTCATAGCTCCAGGCAAAGACATCAAAATATTCTCGTACGAGTTGTAGCAGGGATCCACGATCCTCACCGGATAAACTTTTGTTGATGAATATAGGTTTTGGGGAGATTACTCGCCCAGGTCGACTTGCACGACCTCGTCTTTGGTGGAAGGTTCTCGCTGCTCGAAACATAGCTCCCATTGCAAGTCTAAGTGTTGGGCCCACGGTTCCACTTCAAAGAGTTTCAGTGAATCCTTGTTGTCTTTCTCAGGGTCAGCGACGCCATGTTGACAAATAACGTTTGTCTAAAGAGGTCTCCGAAACTGGTGTCGTAGTCCCACGTGGAGGATTTCGAAGACCGTGACTTATCTTCTTCCTCCGAGGCTTTGGGGGTTGATGGAGATGTTACGTACCCCCAAGCCATGCCGGGTATTGTGGTAGTAATCCTAGGCTTTGCCTGCCGGAGCGGTGAAATGCAAGGGCAGTCAACGACCTTTGCCATGATTCAGATCTTGATCGCTCATAAGATCATAATCCATCTTCTGGATGAGCTGCTTGGCTTGACAACTGATATAATAAAGTTGTATTTTGTCGGTATTAGGTTCTGGCTCATGTTTTTCTGGGACGAAGGACTGGGGTACCCTGTCGAAGATGATGGATTTGTCTCCCCTCCTCCTTGTTGGGACCGTGAAGTAGGAACTTTGGTTAGGAAAGATCTAGTTTACTGCATAGGTACTAGTTACCTGTGTATGTGCAGGCCTATACCGTGCTCTAGGGAGTACAATATACTCAACTGTGCGACATCGGAATAGTTTAAAGATAATCCTTTATTCATAAAGTAGGGATCTTTTCCGGAGGAATTACATCGTCTAGGGATGGAGCATTAGCATGAGCCGCTACGTATAGTCTTTCTCGGGATTTGTCTCCAATGCGAGCGAGGGCTGTAAAGGCCTCCTGTGAAGCTTGACCACCAAGGGTTTGGGAGCAGGAGCAAGAGTCAACATTGGGTCCTTCTTTTGACTTGGCAGTCGTACTGTCAGAGGTTGTGGCACTTTCCTCTATATTTTCACAACGAGGGGACGGGTTGTTTCCCGAGCATGTCCCTTGAGGTGGACCGTCAAAGGTTTGCCTGATGTCGCACCAATTTCTTCTTCGTCGTAGGCATCATTCGCTCCGTCGTCCTGGCAGACGTGTTTATACAGGAGTAAATCAGAGTAGTAGGCCTCTACCCCTTTGAAGGGATCGACATCGGTTAACTCTGTCTTAACCGTGCCATGGTCGTCAATGTACTTTAGGCACTGGTGCATGGTTGACGGCACGATCATGTATTCATGTATCCATGGATGCCCTATCAGGAACAAACGTAGGATACGTCTGCATCAATAACATAGCATGTGACTTTCATCCTCAAGTCGCCTATCTGATATTTCAGGCAAATCTTGCCCAGAGGGTAGCTTCTTACAGCGTTAAAGCCATTGATGGTAGTATTGGTGGCCGTCAGTCGATGCATTGGGATGCCCAAGGTATGAAGCAGACTCTAGGGAATAATGCTGATGGACGAACCCGGATCGATGTACATCCGGTCTACCTTGATGGCATCGATATACCCTGTGTAATACCGAGGGCGATAGTGCATATTGTTCTTCAGCAACATATCTTGTTGCGAGAACGTGATGCTGGGTATTTCCTCCATCATATTATTACAGTGGGGACATTCTGCAGGATATTCAGCTGGCGGCTTGACCTGTGCCAAGTAGGTGTCGACGTTCTACAATGCCTCACTCAGAATGTCCTGAGTGTCTTTGGAGAGTAGGAGAAGCTCAAACAATAATAACTTTATTGGAGTATTGGCAAGCTGTGCCAGGATATCAAAGTCATAGGACTACTCTAGCCCATGCGACGTATCTTTGCGCAAAGGTTTGTTGAAGCAAGTTTCTTTTTGCTTGGACTTGTTTGCGGCTGGAGGTTGGGATGGACCCATATCCGATGCAGCAGGTGCAGTGAGTACGACCGTTGGTGGAGCATCATCGTCTGGAATATTACCGTCCCGCTGGTAGGTAAGGTCCGATCTAGTCGCCCTTACCATAACTTTCTTAGTGGTGGGGGACACCATATGGCAGGACTTAGACTTTCGTCCTTTGGACTTGATGGCGGAAGGCGTCACTTGCTGCATCAAGTTTGGAGCAAGGTCTAGGTGAACCCATATGACCTCGCCCCGTGGTGTGCTGAGAGGTACCAGCCCAACGATTTGGTCGCGAGATGTTGGGAGATTAAACACCTTTATGGTGGCCTTTGGGATCGGTACCACCATATCTCGGGCTTTCATTGCCGGGAAGTTACCAAACTGGATGGACACCTTGTTGGTGGCAACCATTTTGTCCTCAAAATTCAAGTTGAGGGCCTTAGAGTCGAGTGGACATTGTATGTACCACTTCAATGTAAAACAATCTCGCGTCGCATGATAGGCGTACCGATGGTAGCGGCAGTACTTGGGGTTATTTACGTCTTCTGCCTCCTCGGGGCGATTGATGTCGGGGATGCGGAGCTTGTTCCCCTTTATCAGTACGTCAAAGATTGTCGCGACATCATCGTCCTTGAAAAAGTAAGTCTCTTTTAGCTTTGGAGCCTCTGTCGGCTTCTGTTTTAGCTTCTTGGCTATATTGGCGACAAGGGCCTGGTTTCCTTTGCCGTCACAGTCGGTATTATCATTATTATTGTTGTAAGGACGCTTTCCTTGTCATCAGTGATGGGGATTTGTATCCCCAGTAGTCGGGCATCCTTTACTTTTCTCTCATCACCGACAATATTTATAATGAACGTCGTCTAGTCATTGAATTAGGTTTCACCCATCCAGAGCCTGACTGCCGAATGTAGATTCTTCTGACACATGTTTATTC
Source organism: Iris macrosiphon (assembly GCA_036927795.1). Classification (NCBI taxonomy): domain Eukaryota; kingdom Viridiplantae; phylum Streptophyta; class Magnoliopsida; order Asparagales; family Iridaceae; genus Iris; species Iris macrosiphon. The sequence goes on along the minus strand of JAYESA010000007.1, from coordinate 176,274,936 downwards.
GCATGTATTCAGGATTACTTGGGGTAACTTCAGCGCGTCTTGCCTGTAACATTCAATGTATTCTGGTACAGGCTCTTTTTTTGCATGATGACTAGCAAGGAGGACATCTTCATGTCACATCTTTTGTCATAGAATTGGGTGAGGAAGAGACATATATATATAGTTATCTTGGAGGCTGCAGAACCAATCGAAGGCCACCCCAGACAATGCCCTGACAAAGAGCATGGTGAGAAGAGCATCACTGCAGGGTCGATGCCCTGTTGCCGTCTCAAAGTAGCTCAAGTACTAATGAACATCTTTCCTTCAAATGGATTTAATTTGAAGGGCTTGTATTTAGGTGGATAGGGCACGTCTCTTCACTTGAAGAGATATGGTTGTCGAATCCCGAGATCACGCAGTGAGTCTCGATTACCCATTGAGTCCAAGCAGGCTTGCAGTTTTCGTACCTTCCGTATTGCTTCTCGAGCCTCATCTACTGCAGAAGGAGTAGATGACCCGGGCCTGATGTTATCGCTATTGATGGACGGAGTGGTAGCGTTTGAGTCTCCATTTGCCCCAGGATCTTGACTAGCTTGTCATGCGGTTCTTGGTAGCTGTGAGGCCATGTTTGCCTTGATCTCCAGCATTGTCTAGGTCAAGGCTTGTATCAACGCACTCATGGTGTGCATCATAGTCTCGAGATTCTCGAGGCACTGTCGATCGATGGGGCCCTCGTGATCATCCCCAGCCATGTACATGGTTCTTACATGGGAGGAAGTAGATGGAACAGCGGACGTCGTACTTTTTGCCTCGAACTCTTGCAGCAAATAGTCCTCGGGAAAATTTGTTAGGGTCGCATCCTCTTCGGACTCAGAGAGAATACTACCCCCAGCTTAGGAAGATGCGTCTTCCTGGTGAGGGTGACTACCCCCTGGGATCTCGATATTTGTTCCTTGGAAATCGCTGTCCCTTTGGAATATCGGGTTATCGTAGATTTCTGGGGGATTTCTACCCCCAGCTTGCAGAATCACTAGGGTCATATGGAAGAATCACCCCTAGTATCTGATAGATTCTTCTTGGAGCGGGTGCCCTAGAAAACTCCTTCTGTAGGTACCGCTGCATGTCCTTCTTTGGCCTGCCTTCTCGACACGCTGGCTGAAAGCGAAGGGTATGAGGCATTAGACTTCCGACCTTCCCTTGTGGAGGTAGACTTTCAAGCGGAATAACACGAGGCAAAGGGAAGCTTCTCTTCCTCTGGTAATTATACATGTCTTCCGGGATGCTGACGGGTAGGTGCCTTTGGTTGCAGCCGTTGGAACGTCGACTGCCTAATTGTTGGCACTACTATTTTAGCACAACAACCATTGATAATGATGTTGGCACAGAGGTATCCTAGAGATGATACCTCATATGCCGTGGTTGCTTCCCTCGTATTGCGCTTGTGGTTGATCATGTTGCGCAAATCAAGCGAGGGCTGGTCCACCTTTAAACCCTTTTATGAGCTCAGGTAGACCGAGCATATAGGTGTGTAGGTGTTGTCTTTGATCCCTGTCATGGAGTTCGTACAAGAACTCTTCCCAAGTCGTTAATGGAAGGCTTTCGAGATTGACCCTGTCTGCTTGCCACTGCGGGTTGGACACATGGATCAGTCTTGTACAACTTTCTATCAAGGGCTCGTGTAACAGTTAGTGGAGCCTGCTGACGGTCGATCGTATAAGCAGTTTCTTGAGCTTAGAGCTCGCACTGCCCTAGACTCCATCGACCTAGCATGCATCGGTGCGTAGTATGAAGAGTCCAATTTCAAATCCTCCCCTTTCTCAGCAAGGTGCAAGGAGTCAGCGCTGCAAGAGATTCGGTCGAAGACGGAGGTTCTGCTACTGTGCTGGCCGCATGTGGTTATTTGCCTGTGGCCAATGATCGGTGTCACATGTGGAATTTTTCCTGCGGCTGCCAACTTACAAGGCTTCGGCTGTGGCCGCATGGAACATGTCTCAGCACCCAAACTTTTGGCATCGTAGTATTTTCCTTTGTGAGAGTTTGGGCGCTGAGCGCCTTTTCCGACTACCGCATGGATAGGGTCAGCCTGGGTGGACACATGATATGTGTCTGCGACAACAGGAAGAGAAGTAGGGAGCACATTCTCCGCAGTTGGGTGAGACATAGCGGCCTTCGCTACCCATGTCCTGTGTGTCTTCTTAGGCGTTGCTTGCCTTGGAGAAGGACTCGCACTATTCCCAGAAAGCATGTTCTCGAATGCTTGCTGGTCGAAGCGTACCACCAGTATCCTTTGGGTTAAACCCAACTTGGCCGCATCGGACTGCATCACTACCTTCTCATCAGAGGAGAAGTTGGTCCCCAGCAGAGTCGCCATCTTGTCCGCCATCGCAGGTTTTGAATATTGAAATAACAGATAAAGAAGTACAAAAAGATCCAAAGTAGATAATCTAAGTACAATATTTTTGATCTGGGTAGTGACAATCGAGCTTGAGCACGTCAGCATCTCTTTTACTCCGTTAACGGTCTGATGAGGGAATACGGGTGATCTCTTCTCTTCTTTCTTCTGAGCTTGTGTGCACGTACGTAGCTGGCCTGGATGGTATGGTCTTTCTCTCAAGCAGAAAAAAGCCGACCATTGGGACGTACAAGTTGCCTCTATTTATAGCCATAATATTGATAGGCTATAGGTGCCAGATGTGCTTCTGTTTGGTGGCCGTAGGGGGCTCCTTCAACAGAATACGGTTGCAACTATAGGCGCATAGTATGGGTTGAGTCCAGGGCAAGCTACCACATAGGCATTTTGTTGGGATTTGTTATTGTTGGAGATCCTGGCGCTTCTTATCTTATATTTGTGTGACTTGGTCAGCTTGACACGTGGCCCAGATTCAGTTGGAGAGAATTGCAACAGAAAGATTTTGTCTCAGGGAACCTTGCCACGTTGGACGCAAAGAGTCTGAGATGAATGTGACGCATGGCGTCTGGAATGCATAGGGCCAGAGGCACATAGAACGCATGGAGTTTAAAAATAGAGGGACAAGGTAACATAGAATGCAAGGAGTCTGGAACACAGAGGGCCAAAGTCGCATAAAACACGGAGTCTGGAACACAGAGGGCCAAAGTCGCATAGAGCACATGGAGTCTGGGATGCAGAGGACCATAGTCGCATGGAGCGCATGGAGTCTGGGATGCATGAGGCCCCGTACACATGGCGTTGCACGCTTGTGAGAAGTCATTATTAGTCAAAAAAGAGATTCTTGTTGCTTAGTGTCCTCACATTTTCCAAAGCGTTCAGAAAATCCTTTTTGTTAGGATTCTATGTCTGACATAATCTTGGTGTCAGGCCTTTAGGCAGCAAATATTTGGGATGCATAGATGTAACTTTTTCTCTACGGCATAGTCATCCTAAGGCTTGGTTTTTTTGGGTTGAATGTGGGGCGCATGGCTGTTGGATGCATGGATCCAAATTTTCCATGCTTCTATATATTCAACTTCAAAGATTTTGATAGGGTACTCCTCATCCTATTCTAAATCTGCTGATACCATGTTGATGGGCAACGTTTGTTTAAGCACGTCTCTGATGCTGATATCGGAGTCCCAAACGAAAGATATGAAGAGTGAGATTGTGTTTCATCTTCCTCCACCAAGTCTTCGGGAGTTGTAGGAGGTATGATATTTCCCAAACCATGATCGGTCCGCTTAGTCTGTATGTTTTGGGGCGCAATGGTCATCCCGTGGCCTGTTTTTTTTTTTAAAATGTGGGGCGTATGGTTGTTGGATGCATGGATCCAGAATTTCCATGCTTCTATAGGTTCAACTTCAAAGAGTTTAATAGGGTATCGTCGTTCTCTTCTGGATCTGCTGATACCATGTTGATGGTCAATATTTATTTAAGCACATCTCCGATACTGATGTCGGAGTCCCAAATGGAAGACTGTGAGGAGTGAGATTGTATTTCATCTTACTCCACCAAGTCTTAGGGAGTGAGATTGTGTTTCATCTTCATCTACCAAGTCTTTATCTCGGAAGAGTGAGAATGTGGGGCGCTTAGTCTGTATGTTGTAGCGGTGAAGTTGCATTCTGCCGCTTTCCGGTTTTGGCTCTTCCGAGACGAAGTCCCGACGACCTTCAACTTTCCCAAAAATGATGGGCTTGTCCCCTTTCTTCCTTATTGGAACAACGAAACAGAGGTCTTGGATAAGACATATCTGGTTTACCGAGTAAGTGGTGGCTACTTGTATACGAAGGTATAAACCTAGACCATACTCCAAAGAATATGCGACATTCTACTGTGCCACGATAAAGTAACTCAAAGATAGACCTTTGTTAAGAAAATGCAGTATTTCCTCTAAAGGAATTACATCATCGATGGATGGTACGTCGATAGATGCCATGACGTTCTTTTCTAGTTCATCTTCTTCAGTGGCTGTCAGTGACACTGACAGTGCAGGAGTTTTTCTGCAAAACTTGACTACCAGCTTTGCATATGAGCGTAAAAGTGGAAGGTTTGCGTATGAGCGTAAAAGTGGAAGGTTTACGTATGAGCGTTAAAGTGGAAGGTTTGCTCCCTGACCCGATTCTTTTAAAGAAACTGCACCCAGGTCGTTTGTGGAAGACTTAATGCGAGACGGACCCATTTCATGAGGGCAGCCAAGCTAGGCGCATGAGTTTGTCAACATAGTTTTTTTGCTTCCTGACTTGGATCTTGCACAGAAACTGCACCTAGGACGTTTGTTGGAGACTTAATACGAGATGGACCCACTTCATGTGTGCAGCCAAGCTGGGCGCATAAGTTTGTCAACACAAGTTTTGCTCCCTGACTTGGTTCTTGCGTAGAAACTACACCAAAGTGGTTTCAAGAAGTTTTTGAGGTTTGGACCATATCCGGCGCATGGGACGTCCCTATACAGTTTTTCATCAGCAGCGCGTGCGACAACCAGCGGTGCATGCTTTTGGTGAACTGCTTGCGCAGCCCTTAGGGCACGCATGATCCGGGTTATTATGGATTTCTTTAAACTAGCGTTCACTGGCGCATAGTATATAGAATCCACATCAGTACCATAAGAGATTCTACGGAAGACAGACTTTCTCTCTTTGGCCTTGCTACGTGCAGAAGATCTCGTGCACCTGCAATATGATACATTGTGCTTCTTCTTTGGCACATCTTGTTGTTGGTGCATCTCTTCAGATTCAGCACTATTCTTTTCAAGAGTGGCTATGGAGACAGAGACAGGACATGCGTCCACCTCATGCGCATCCCCATCGGCGGGGGTTGGCAACGCATCATTCATGGACTGTGGGTGCGGCACAGCGGCCTTGATGACTCAAGTCTTACAAGGTCTTACGGGCCTTGATGCGGAACTTGGCTTGTCCATCATCTCCTCGAATGATTTTTGGTCAAAGCGAATGACCAACATTCTCTGGGTTGAACCCAGCTTGCTTTCGTCAGACTGCGTCACTAACTTCTCATCGGAGGTGAAGTCTTTCGCCATCAGAGTCACCATTTTTGTCGATATCATAAAAAATATGGGAAAAGTTGAACGAACTTTTTGTATTAATTGGAATAGAACAAAGAGTACAAAAGAAGCTCTAATATGTAGAGTCTGAGTACAAATAAATCTTGAAAAGTGTGATGGTAGAGATCGAGCACATCAGTTGGCTCGTATACTCCGTTAACGGTCCGATAAAATATAATGGTGAGGTCCCCGGGATCTTGAGTATGTGACTCAATTGATATCCCTTACTCCTTCTGTCTCTCTCTTCTTTTTTCTCCTTCCACTCATTTTATATGTGGAAGATGCTCACTATTTATAGCCTTCAAAGGATCATGCGTGTGCATTCATGCACGCAAATTTTATGCTGTCGTATATCATCTTCCAAGAATGGCAGTTATAAATTTGTAGGTGTATGCTGCGCTATGGCTGCCACGTGGCAATTTGAGATCAGGAGTCGCTAATGCCCATAATCTGTGCGACACGTGTCATGCACTGATTGCTCACAGATTTTGGTTGTTAATAACATAAATATTTGATTGTGTAGAGTTTTTAAGGGAACACTGTCGCATGATAACTCCAACGCATGAGAAATACTACAGTATGGGACCTTTATTGTGATGACGTAGGTGCTGCACACTCCTCGAAGTAGTCTGTCAGTTGATATCGCATGATTGTATTTAGAACATGTCTGCCTTTAGCACATGACCTTTGATTGCCCTCAGTGCATGGCCTTTGACTGCATTTGGCGCTCGATTGCCTTTAGCACATGGCTTTGGCTGCCCTCAGCGCATGGCTTTGCCTACCCTCAGCACATAAACTTTAACTATATTTGGCGCATGGTGTAGATTTTTTCATGCTTCTACAGAACCGTCGGTAATATCCCGTAAGTCCAAGGAAATATCTCACCTCCGACGCTGAAGTAGGAACGGGCCATGTCTCAACTACTGATATTTTCTCTGGATCTACCGAAATACCATCTCTGGTAATAACATGCCCAATAAATAAAAATTTCTCCAAGAAGAACTCGTACTTGCTAAGATTTGCATACAACTGCTCTCTCCTCAATGTCTCTAAGACAATACGTAAGTGTTTCTCATGCGCCTCATAGCTCTTCGAATATATGAGAATGTCATCAACAATGGCAACCACAAACTGATCCAGGTACTGGTGGAAGACCCTATTCATCATGTTTATAAACATAGCTAGAGCATTAGTCAAACCGAATGGCATAACCAAAAACTCATAATGTCTATATCTCGTCTTGAAAGTGGTCTTCGGTATATCCTCCTTTCGAAACTTCACCTAATGATATCCTGAACGCAAGTCAATCTTTGAGAACTTGGCTCCAATTAGGTGATCAAATAAATTATTAATACACGATGGAGGGTACTTATTCTTCATATTTATAATATTCAAGGCTCTGTAGTCGATGTATATGCGTACTGATCCATCCTTCTTTGGAATAAATAGTACTAGAGCTCCCCAAGGTGATGCACTTGATCGAATGTAGCCTTTGTCCTCTAATTCTTCAGCTTCTTCTTCTTCTTCTTCTTCTTCTTCAATTCATCCATCTCCTTCTTCGCTAATCTATAAATATATTAAGCAATAGGTGCTGCTCCCATAATCAACTTGATCGAAAATTAGCCATGGCAAATCAACTGAAAATATTTCTTGGAACTCTAGAATTCTAGGGTAAAAAGAGATATCTTCCATTGCCATATGAGCACCATCTGTTGGTTTGTCATGCATCTCGCTGGATCCTCGGGAGAACTCGAGTTCCGGTTGGCCCGACAATCTAAATATAATACTACCACTGTAATAATCAAAGGAGGTATGATATTGGCTCAACCAGTCCATCCTAAGAACAATATCGAAGTTTGGCATAGGAAAAACCTAAAGTCAAGCCCTCATCTCTCTACCACCAATTACTAGAGAACAAGATCTACATATGTTGCTAACGGGCATAATCCCTCCCCCGATGAGAATTCTAATATTTTTAGGCAATGGTGAGGTAGAAATATTATATATGGAATCAAAACTAGAAAATATAAACAAGTGTGAGGCTCTAGTATCAAATAGTATCATAGCAGGCAATGTTATAACAAAAGCAATGCCTGCTATAACTTCTTCCTAACGCTCTGTATCATATACTGCCATAAGAAAAGCCTTCCCAATCCTCTGGTGAGGCCCCAGGGGTCTGGCCCTCACAAACTGCTCTGCCTGCGACAGTGGTCCTCTCTGAAATCCTCCACCTGTAGGTGGTCGAGGTGCCCCTGCTCTTTGTGCCACCGGTCTGAATATCTGCTAGGTTAGCCTTGGTGTTGGGAGTGCTGGCCTCTACATCGAATATTGGAGTGTCAAAGTTTGCTGCTTTAGACAATCTCTGGCCATATGTTGTCCAGACCCATGTTTGCCATTAAATAGGAAATTTTGGGAAGAAACTTGATTTAATTGAACAAACTAAAAAGAGTACAGAGAGGAGTCCTAAACAGACAGTCTAAGTATAAATTTTGTGTTCTAGGGGGTGACGATGGAGAGTTAGGAGTGTAGCAACTCTCTTTACTCCGTGGATGACCCGATATAGAAGCTTTTTTCTCTTAATTGAGTGTAGATTCGCAGATGGCCATCCAGCCTCTTGTATGGGTGTAGTACCCTACTATTTATACTCATCCCTGGGCGTGCATATAAGGGGCCACATGAATGCTGGAGGGTGCCACGTGCCCTTCTTGACAAGGTGCAGCTGTAACCGTAGGCATGCCGAACTGCCACGTGGGTGCTCGTTGGGGTTCTCAGTTGCTGAGGATCAAGGTAGTTCTTGTCCTTTATGGGCGTGACTTGGTCAGCTTGACACATAGTTCGCACTTGGTTGGAGAGAATCACTCTTGTCATAACAACAGAATTTGGTCTTCATATAGTCTGAAATCCATGTGGACAGAGACGCATGGGACTCATAAAGTTTGGGATGCGTGGAGCCAGTGTCGCATGGACCGCATAGAGTCTGGGATGCATGGGGCTAGAGATGCACGGGACCGCATGGAGTCTGGGACACATGGAGCCAGAGACGCACGGGACCTCATGAAGTCTGGGACGCATGGGGCCAGAGATGCATGGGACGCATAGAATCTGGGACGCATGGGTCTAGAGACGCATGGGACGCATGGAGTCTGGGATGCATGAGGCCCGAGACGCATGGGGCCGCATGCGGTCAGTTGTGTTGTACACACGACACTACACATCCATCGAGAGTGAAGTTATGTGCTGACATGAGACTTCTGTCATTTAGTATATTTATGTCTTTTGAGGCAATCAAAAAAGTCATTTTTATCGAGATTTTGTGTCAGAGACCATCCTGCTGATGGGATGCCACGTTAGGTCCTTCTGTGGCCAAGCTGCTTTGGCTGATTGGGGATGCATGGATGTCGCCTTTTTGGGCCGCATGGAGACTTTGCGGTCTGATTTGAGCCTCATTTTACCTGTGCATGGCTGTTAGACGCATGAACGCGTACTGCCAAGATAGCATTTTTTTAGGCTTGGCTTAACCATTTTGGAGAGCTTAACTGCCTTCTTGCAAACTTTTTAGAAACTTAACCGTTGGTTGCATGCAGACTTTTCGGAACCCAAACCATCGGATTCTCCCTTTCTAGGTTAATCATTGTAATCATTGCTGTCACGTGAACTATCACTTTCTTTTATAAATACCACTATCGTGGTCCGTCGTGTCCCACTTTATAAAATATGTCGTCCAAGTGGGAGTCTAGTTGGAAACCCTGGCCACCCGCCTCGCTTCCTCGTCGTCTTATCTCTGCTATGTCTCAGTGGTTCGGTATCAGAGGGTCCAAACTTGGACGGTCTCATGAGGAATGAGCTTTCAATTCTTCGCCAGTTGTCATGACATTTTGTCCTGGACAGAGGACACGTGATGAGGGTGAGTTGTCTGCTGCTGAAAGCTTTCTATCCTCGTTGGGGTTATGTTTGGAGGCTCTTGGTTGGCCTCTAAAGTCTATTCTGAACTTTGCCTTGTTGCCCACAACTCCAGAGGAGAGAAAGACGTTGGAATGGAGGAAAGCAGTGCACCGCCTGTTTCATCTTGCAGGCATACATTAGCTCATGCGGATGTGCTTCATGAGACTTGCGACTCTTTTGACTGATCGCGTCTTCCTCTTCTTGTTTTTCATTTTGTATGGGCCTTGATAGCTACATGTTGTAACCCCCCTTTTGCAAAATGAACTTTTTATTTGTTTTTGGCGATATTTCTTTTATGCAGCCCCCGTATTCTAAAGATGATCAGGCCGCATGAGGGACGCCTATGCGGTTGGCTGTTCTGGTCGCATAGGTCCCATACGGCTCTATGCGGCTTACTTTCATATTGGGGGTGCATGAGCTCTTATGCGGCCTGCATGATTTTTATGCTTCTACAAGACCATCTTCAAAGTTTTCAAAGCTAGCCAGTTTTAGAATACTTTGAATAAGAAGCATGGTTGAGTTTTGGCCGCATGTGAGCGATATGCCACATAGTCGATCCTGTCAGAGTGTCAAATCATTAAATGAGTGGATTTGCTCAATCTTTTGACCGGACTCTCCGAATTCTGAGCTATCCCTTGGCACGGGGATTGGGGCATCGGTTTCCAAGAAGTTTAGGGTGGATCGCGAGAAGCAAGGCTCCAGGTTCATCCTCATTAACCGTTGGGTTCATTGCCTCGATCTCCCCACGCATTGTTGAAGCCTATAAATAAGCGGCCAGGAGAGAGAGAACTTTATCCCCTCGCTTCCTTTCCCCTTTTCTTTTATGGGGGATACCAAAGGCTGCGACTCTCCTCGTCGAAGAGTTTATCAAGGGTGGTCTCGATCCGTGGCCTCCTGACCTAGATATTTTGCTTGGAGGCAGGGTAGTACCGCACTTCTCATGCTGGCCTGTGAAGGATACAGAGGCACCAGTACACCATCCTGCTGCAGGGGTGTGTGTAAAATATTCACAAGGTTCTGCCGCATGGATGGAGACTTGTGTTGGACATGCAAAGACCTCTTCACAGAGTTTTGTCATGTTGATGAGCATTCCTCTGTAACATGCGCATCGAGCTTTGGCGTGGTCGCATGGGTAATCTGTTTCATGCACGCGGAGCTTATCTCTGGCTTGACCGCATGGATGAGATCTCCTCTTGCTCGCGCGTGCAGACTCGGTCCTGTGTCGCTGTGGCCGTGCAACAGTATGCGACAGTTGTGTCTTTATGCGATCTTTGTTGAGACTGATGCATGTATTCTTTTGCAGTTTCTGTCCTCGCTCGTGATGCTCATGATGGAGCATGGAAGGATATCATAACACCCGTCATTCGAAGAGAATATCACCCTTATGCGGCAGTTCCTCGTCAAGAACTAATCCAGGAGATGAGGATGGTTCATCGAGGACTGATCCCGGAGAAGAGGACAGTTCAGAAAGGATTGATCTAGGAGACGAGGATGAACATCCGGTGTCACACGCTGAGTTATCCTTGTTCATGCAGCGTGCTAGCTGTGTTTCTTCCCTCTATGCAGCTTGCTACTGGTTGGGGGCTTGTGGCGGCAATGACAGGATTTGGATTAATTTTCATTCCTCTAGTCGTTCTTTTCGCCTGTTTGTAGAGCGTCTTCTCCTGCTCTTCCCTTGCTACCCATCAATATGGATTCCATATATTAAGGTTTGCACTGTGGAGTGGTGAGCCAGAAAGTATTGAGTTCTGCTGTTGGGCCCACTTGTGTCCATGGCAGAAACAACACGGGGGCACCTTTTAACGGAAGAGGTTCTTGTTGGTGAGAACTCATGGAAACCCTTAAAAGGGATTTTCAACATATGTACTCAAGACTTTGAATATTAATGAAACCCCTTAAAATGTAATGGATTTCCATCATATGTACACATGATCTTAAAAAAAAAATTTCCTTTTCCGAAACTTCTTCCTGTATTTGTTTTGTTGTGTATGAATTTTATGTGATATTTGGATATATTGTACTTGAGGTAATATGAATGTATTACAATATCGTGGCTTTTTAAGGATATCCCGTTGGGAGATCTTTGGTGGACTTATTATTTGTTGCGATAATTAAGTGTAAATAGTAAGTTTGAAAATAATCCCTATTAGAGTTAATGTGGACGTGCTAGGTTTTGTGGACCCGTTATATTTTGTACAGGTTAGTGCAAGTAATGGGTTTGAGAGAAGCCTGCTAAAGGTGATATGGACATGGCAGCTTTTGTGAACTTAACATCGCTAGCATACCTTGGTGAGGACGAGTGATAAGTGGGGATGACAACCGATATCAGAGGTAATATGGACGTGATGATCGATAGCCAAGACCCGGAAGGTTTGCTCAGAGGTAATATGGATGTGGCAAACTTAGTCGGAGAGAAATATTATGACAGTAGTACAGTGGTAATATGGACGTGAACCAATATCCGAGAAACTCATTAAGGAGTGATTTGCTGAGTGTGTTCTATCCGGGAGTATGGATAGACATGAGGATTACTTCGCTGGAGAGATTGGTGGGACGATAGCTCATAGGTAATATGAACATGGCTAGCGTCCAAAGATATTGGAGTGAGTGGTCACTACGGGAGTGTGCAGGTGGACCTGATGACTGCTTCACTAGGGAGACTTTAAGGATCCCTCATCCATTGCGTATATAGGGCTCTTAGATACCGATGATGGCTTTATAAAGAAGGGGATATATTGCACATAGGAACTTGCTGGGGATAAAGAACCAAGAGTATAGAGATGTACATTTGGGTTGTCCCGCTGGTGATAAGGGGAGTACGAGTCAAGTTTAGACGTAGTACTTATTTAGAAACTTGTCGGTGATAGGCATCATAAGTAAGTCGCCATTGGGTTTCACTAGCCGGTAGGCGCCATTGGAGAATAAGGACTCCACGATGAACGAGCCCTCTCATTTAGGCTGGAATTTATTGACCGTCTTGTGGGTCATGACCATCGGTCTTCTTGTAAACCTCCTGATTTTTTTCAAAAATTTTAAATTAATTTTTCAAATTTTTCTGGAATTTTTCTGGTATTTTTTACCTAATTAAAACAAAGGTATTTTGAAATTAAATGATTGTTAATTGATGTTAATTAAAATTAAAATATTATAAAAATAATATTTTTGGGTGTAAAATGAAAAACTAGACATAGGGTAATTTTTCGGAAATTTATTGGACCCCGGAAACATTTTTAAAGACCTAGAACTAAGTTGTAATTAACCCTAAATAAACCCTAGAATTAAACCCGGTTTATTATAAAATAAACCAAACCAACCCGAACCAAACCAAGGAGAACCGAACCGAACCCAGCTCTTAACGAGTCGGGTCGGATCTGAATTAAACCCGACCCGGACCCGTTAACCCGGCCGAAACCCTAATCCTAATCCTAACCCCTTTACTGTTCCGGCGCCTATTAAACCCCTCGATCTCCTCGCTCCGCCGGCCGAAACCCTAATCCCCTCGCCGTCCCCGACCCGCAGTGCCTCGCTCCGACCACCGCCTGCACCCTAACCTCTCCGCCTTCCCTCTCCACCATCTCTCCCGACGAACCCCCACAGCCCACGACCACCACCGCCTGAACCCTAACCTATCCGCCTTCCCTCTCCACCATCTCTCCCGACGAACCCCTACAGCCCTCGATCACCACTCGTCGTCCTCCGCCCGTCCCCGACCCGTAGCGCCCAGCTCGACCCGAACCCCGGCCGCCCAGTCCCGTTTTCCTCCTCTGCCTCGACCGAACAGCAGCAGCCGTTGCTCTCCCCGCGGCGCCTCCACCTCGCTGTCTTTGCTCCGGCGGCGCTGTCCTCCTCCGGCGAAGCCCTGAGCCGCCACGGTGAAGCTCCGACGAGTCTCCGCCTGAACTCTGACCCGAACACGGCAGAACCCGGACACAGCAGTACCCGGACACAGCAGCACTGTGCAGTTGTGTCGTGTCGCCTCACGGATACGAAGAAACCCCGTTCTACGTAGCCCCGTTCAGGTAACCCGTTCTCTCTCCTCGTTGCTCTATTTTCTGTTCCGTCAGTTATGACGCGTAGGCTGTGTAACCCTCTCGATGTCCGTGCAACCCGCTCGGTGCGTCGCGTCCTATGGCGATCGCGAACCGTGATCCAAAAACAGGAAAATTAACACCCCATTTTCCCCTGGAACTAAGTGCGCCCCGCCAAACGGGATGACTTTGTCGCGTGCGGTCTTCACCGAAAGGTGCGCGCCGTTGATACGGATGTGCGAGATTTCGCAGAAGTTGATTTGGATGTGCGTGCACACCGAAATCAACACGTATCTGCCGACAACGTCCCTTATCGGCCCAGTTACCGAACATGTTGTAACTTTGTGTACACATGTCGGATCAAAATAAAACTTGCGCCATCGGACTCGTAGCAATACGCTGGTCCTGTGACCCAAGTTTGGTTCGATTCTGAGAACGTTAACAAAATCGCATATCGTGGGCCCCGCCCCACTTGACGGGCGATTTTGTGATCGGCTCATCGGAATCCAATTCTGAAAGTTCCGTTGGGTTCGTATTATCGTTCTGGACTTGTTGACACTGAGTTTGATAAATTTGGAGACCTTTGGTTCTGACACATTTTTTGGTGCGAAGCGGCCCACATGTGGACCCCGCTTTGATCAGAAACTGTCATTTTTGTCCCTGTGTCCAAATTGGACTCAAGGACAGGCGTTTCTAGCTAATTGATATTTTTGAATCTGATGGTAATATTTATTTCAGCAACCGGAGGAGTGCCTGCAAATCCCGCAGCTATCAGAGCTACAGTTGGAGCCAGAACCCCAGACAAGTGTACCTTGCCAACATTGCAGTCCTTGTTACATATTTCCTTAATTTATTTATATCTTGTACATGCTTGACCTAGGACCGTGTGACTTACTTAGCGTCCGATTAATAGTCAGGTGCCAACACCGTACGCGGAGTTGTGTAACGTCACCTAGACATGGATACCGAGACCCTTATACATTCTCGTACTTGTCTTATCAAGTACATCATAACCCAGGACACTTGACACTATTCATGTGACAGAATCTTCCTGAAATATTCAAGGTAATTCTGTATAGGTTGCAGGATTTATGACATAGACATTTATTCATAGTTATTATATGACTTGCTGCATTAGTGATGATCTTGCGTGACATGGACATGAGGCATCGTGGACATGAGACGTGTGATTATATTGGGTGGGGAGAGACACCCAGGCTACAGGCTGATTTTATATATATATGTCACTACATAGTAAACTACATAGTAAACTACATAGTATCACTGCTACAGGCTCCCAGACACAGAGTTTGTAGTGGTTTCAGCCTGAGTATTAGTGATGCTCTCAAATTGCATATCACATAGATGGTTATATAGTTTACCCTATTGTTTCATTTATTGCTGTACTGCATATTTATCTTGGCTTGAGTTATTTTGTACCTTGCTATGTCCCCTGAGGACCTGGATCCGGATTATGTCCCTAGGATTAGCAGACGAGATCTATCCCGAGGTATACGGGACAGCAGCAGGAGCAGGAGTTGATACAGGAGCTGTACCGATTCCTGAGGATGAGGTGTTGACTGAAGACTTTTCCTGAGTATCTGTGTTTCATACTCAGTATCTACTTTATTCAGATATTTATGTTTTGGTCTGTTGAACCATTATATCAGATTCATTATCGGATTGTTCCTCGAGTTTATGTTTTATTGAGATTGATATTGCTTTATACTCTGATATTGTTGTATTCATTTCTGTGGATGAGATTAGTTGTCACGCCCCAATCTCTCGCAAGCTCAATAGTCCCCGCTGAACGTGAAATTACCGCGTTGCAGCTCTCCCGCGGGACAATCGTTCTCATCGGGACGTGATGCCGTACGAGCCTTGAGTTGTGCTCGTACAAGGCGATGTTGTTAAATACCAGAGTTATCATTGAAACAACCAAGTTACAACGGAAGACAAGTATTGTGTACCAAGCACACATCAGAGTAATACGTAGCGAAGCTCTCGATAGGGTCCAAATGAAATGCCCCGAAGGCAATGCCACAAAGGCGATGCCACGGAGACGATGAAATGCTCTTGCTCTTTTCTCTAGCCCACAAAGGTTACAGTTCATACATCATGCCTTGTATATCCAAGCAGCGCCACTACGCCTGCGTACCTGAAATATTGCCCACAAACGTGGGTCAGTACACAACCGTACTGGTGAGCGGGGTAACCCACTCGTCTAAGCCGACACTAAGTAAAAAGTGAATGCAAACAGTTATATGGTAATATTTCTAGTTGAATCCTAGATTCGTTTTATGGCATAGGGATGACATGTTAAGGAAAGCTGTAAAGCAGTTTAAGCATGCAAGCATTCAACTCAAACCAATCGTCAAGCATTTATATATATCCAACCCGAAGGTAACTAGCATGCAACCCATCCTACTCAAGTCATCGCTTGCACGATAAC
Organism: Iris macrosiphon; assembly: GCA_036927795.1. NCBI lineage: Eukaryota > Viridiplantae > Streptophyta > Magnoliopsida > Asparagales > Iridaceae > Iris > Iris macrosiphon. The sequence continues at coordinate 176,259,025 of JAYESA010000007.1, read as the reverse complement.
AATCAAACCATCAATCTCGCCTCAACATTCATCCTCAACCAAAGTTTATATTCCAAATCTTGAGTGCACACTCTTGCCGAGGCAAGGTGGCCGCGCCTACACGAAAGCCAAACCAACAAAAGAAAAGCAAGCCAACTCTTATCTATATGAAGTCACTGGCTAAGCCATACAGGACATATCCAAGCATTTACGGCGCGCCCTATCATTCCGGGTAGCAAGCCCTGCTGGAGGTCCCGTAATACATCGTGACTAGCAATGTTTGATCCCGTTAAGCATCCTGTCCTGCCGATACGGCCAATCCCTTGAACCCGTGGTCCGATGCAAGCGCGATCTACTCAACTGGTATGACCGTACGAGCAGGCCGTGCTCTCCAAATTATCCGACCGACCGGACTAAGGAAGGCGGTATTATCGCTCCCATCCAGCTATTCAGTACTGTTCTGAACGAACACCTGATTTCCATCGAACCCGCTAGCCATCTGCACATGAAACCAACTAAATCAATCATTCTTCCCAAAATCCAACATTTCAAATGTAACCAATATTTGTTTCATTCAATCCGACTCAGCGTAACGCACCGTGCGGTTGCGGACGTTATATAATATACCACTTAGAATCAGGTTTGTCCACGAACCTTGCTGGTACTCATTCCTATCACATGCCGCTTGTCCAATTCCATAGATCTGCTCTATGTAACTCACACTATCCTGACTCAGACTCAATATCTCGCTCTGCTGAACGCTCGTATAAGTTCCATATTCCCACATCCTCCTTGCAGCTCAATACGAATTCTTCGTATCGCTTAGTTTTGGAACGTACACATATTTAAGGCGTCCCTAAAATACATGCATTTCAGCCGAGCTTTGGATAGTAAATTTGAACAAGTTACAAGGGTATCTTTATGTTCGAGGCATCCATTTGCTTTACTCCCAATTGAACCAAATCATGATTTCCATTCCAACATATTTGATTGAGCACCATTCACAATTATGATGATTGTTCATCGACTCAATCAGTTCGTGTTCAAACTCAATCCATCCAACTATTTCTGAAATTGGTACTAGCAACATCTCCAAATATATCTCATGCACCGAACGATCATCACGACTGATCTACCCCATCTAGGCGACTTACCCAAATATCAAACTTTGCTTAGATCAGCTCAATCCAACACATTATCCTGCTATCTCAATTCCTCACTGGGTGAACATCTATATTGAGGTTCGTATGATCTACGAAGATCTCGCCGCCACGCCAAAGGGATAGTGTCGCCACGATTTTAACGTGGACACACTCGCCATAATTCTTAGGTTGCGTATGGAATAGTTCTTCGCGCTGCTTCCACTGCCTCGAAGCATAGAATATCACCTTTGCCTTCCGAACGAGCATGCTTCCCAGACTAAGTTCCGAGACATCTTGTAAATCTGAGGCAAATCTGTCCCTTCCAGTATTTGCAAAGATTTGATTCGAACGAGACGTTGCTTTAACTTCACGAGCTAGTTTCACAGTCGTCAATTCATATGAATGCTATTCCCTTCCAGGGCACGATAAGTTAGAGGCGATGCCATCGATAAAAATCTGTGACTCTGAATCTTATCAGTTGACTAGGCTACTTTCACCATCGCTTCGATCTTCCGGCTGCATCTTCAGCTGAAGATTATCCCAAGGGTCTCTCAAATCCAACACTCAGTCAATAAGCCAAATCTCATTGCTCATATCTGCCCTCGACGCATTCCCAAATACACCGTCTCAAGGGTCGTTCTATGGGTCTACCATATTCATCTATGATCTGACAGGCAAGTCGCTAGGGTCAGCTGTCCCGAAGCTACGCTTGATAATTGTAATCATCACGATGGACAATTACTATGAACCATGCTATATCTCATCTGCAAATCCGAACCAAAATTCGACCATTCCATCCGAGCGAACTTTCGAATCCGAGAATTGCGCTCGTTGAAACCGTCTTCCATCAATCCGTCGTTCTGCCCTGAATTCATCAAATTCCCGAATTGCCATGCTCGTCTATTCGCACTACCAATTGCAATAATTCTCGAAACTCAAGACTTGCTCAAATTCTTATTCGTTTGTCGCGTCCCACAATGCACGTCCAACTTACTCGAGCAGCACAGTGATTTGTTCCGACGTTGCTCCCATATTTAGCTATCTTCAAAAGTCTGTCCGCCACAATCTTAGCTTTTAGTTCTTGCCATAATCCGTCCTTCCATCGTTGCACCATCTTGCCCAAAAATTTTATTTTTGCTAAACCTGAGTCAACTTCTCGAGCAGCAATATCCAAAATCCTTCAAGTTTGTGTGAATCCATCGCATTGTCCCTCCAAACCAAATCGTATTTCATTGCTCAACCATCAGCTCAAATGTGTTGCCCAAAATCGTAGTTCGTGCTCGCTATTCTCCGATTAATCCATCACTTCGCTCAAGCGTAACTCAACTTATCATTTTGATCCCGTCCATCTCTTAAGTTCAACGATACTTCCATTTGCAAAAGTCCGTTCTCGATATGATCAACTCAATATTCGCTTGCTCCATTTTTCATTCTTTCCAACTCAGTCGATGTGCACCAACCAAATTGTATTCCTATTACCCGAGTCTGTTCAGGCAATTCCCATTGATGTCCAACCAAAATATTTTCAATGCCTTGCTCAATACGTGGTATCCCATATACCACTCCGAATTAAGTCGCTACTCGCATTACGATTCCTTTGCACTTATCCAAAATTCGTTTGAACCGTCCCTTATGTGTGATCATGCCTTTCCCAATTTGAGTCTGACACAAAACTCAGGAAATGCCTGAATCATCCAAATCTTTCCATCAATCTTGCTATGCAATTTGTGCTATGTTCCATTCTCAATGTTTTCAGCTATCCTCACCGTCTGATACTTTCGCTATACGAGCAACCCGTGCATCGAGCCCTCTTCCAAGTAGTCCAATCCAATAACCAACTGTTCTACACATTTATTGTACAAGCAACTCGTGCAAACTTATCCTGATATTCACTAGCCAAACTCAAACATGCCCAACTCGTGCACACTCTTGCCGAGGCAAGGTGGCCGCGCCTATACGAAAGCCAAACCAACAAAAGAAAAGCAAGCCAACTTTTATCTATATGAAGTCACTGGCTAAGCCATACAGGACATATCCAAGCATTTACGGTGCGCCCTATCAGCCCGGGTAGCAAGCCCCGCTGGAGGTTCCGTAATGCATCGTGACTAGCACGAATCAAATATTTCCCTCTGGATCGATACGGTTTCAGTGCCCCGGAAAGCTGTTTCGAGGAAATTCCAAAACTTGTGCACAAGTTGTCCGTGACATGCAAACACAAGTAGGTATGACGAGAGGATCGAACATTCTCGCCCCACCAAGTAATCCTAGACTCGTTCAACCGATATCCAACCAAAACATCCATAACCATTCTTCCAACATATTGCCCAAGGCACCATTCACAAGTTATTCCATATTCACAATGCCGCTTCTCAGCAATGTATTTTAAATTGGTGCAACACCCATTATCACGCCCCAGTCCCAAATACGTAGGACTAGGAACACGTAAGCATGCCAGCCGCATGGATATGGCAACTCCAATATATGGAAACCAAATCCATACGTACGCTGTAATATGAATACAAAATCCACAAGTGGTATAAAATGTAATACAAGTCACAGGGTAAAATCTAAATCTCATCCACCAAAATCATATAGAAATAAATAACCAGTATCTATGAAACTAGATCTCAATAAGAAGTATCTAAGGATGATAGTTGGATGGAAACAAATCCACTACCAACTCGAATATAAGAGCAAATACAATATGAGTACAACACCACAACACAATATAAGAATACCATCTATCCATCACACCTCGAAGAGAAGACATCCTCGGATCACATGTAACCATCCAAATCTGCGCTCCTACAAATACTCAAGAAAAGATACACCTGGCAGCGGACCAGGTCCTCAGAGGGACGTAACAAGATACAGAAAATACGAGCCAATTTGAATACAGTAAACATGCATAATGTTTAAAAATAGATAAGTACGCTGTATAGGACAATCTATATGAATGCAAATGAGGACAACTTTTTGACGTATGGGCAAGGGTAGGCTACTCGATCTACCTCACAACTCACACACACGTCAATGGACATCAGAAATCGACATACCGCGGGGGTAGCGACCAGCGAGACTCCAGAAATCGACATACCGCGGGGGTAGCGACCAGCGCGACACACGCCCGTAGTGTGAACTATATACTATGGTTTACCAGAGTGGTTAAAAGCCCATACGCCTAATGATTGTCCTCTCATGATACTAGGTGTCAAGTGTGTGTCAATATATCTAATATATATAGTAATGACTGAACGAACTACACATGCAATGAATAAACAGAAATATAAATAGCATGCAAAGTACTGTAAACAATTTGGCAAGGTATCTTGCCTGGGGTCCTGCTGCTGGTATGAATCAGAGTCCAAGTCACAGTCCAAATAACCTATGTATTACAAATTTATCACGTCAAAAGATAATTTATTTTAATTTATTTAATTCTGGAATAATTACTCTAAAATCCTATTTTAATCTTATTATTCTGATTTTTATGTTAATTCCTAAATTTTGTCCAAAGAAACTAAATTTTATCAACTCGAGACTCATGGCACACAAATCGAGGCGATCTGTTGACCAAAAAGTCAACCGATACAAACTCGAATTTTATGCATGATTTCCTGTAGATTTCAACGTCAAAAATATGCTGGAATTTATAGCTCGTCCGAATTCAAATTCGTTTGGGAATTATGGCACATACAAATTTTGTATTGTGCACCGATGGTTAAATTCTAACCTAGAAGTTCTACAGAATTAACAGTATGTAAATACTTTGAAATAAATTCTAGAAAAAATATATATCGATGATCTCGACATTAGCTTTCCGAAACTTTAAACGGTTCGTGATTCAGATTCCTGGTTCTCCCGGAATCGCGAAAACATCGAAATACATCTATTTTCGGACATGCTGTGCTCTACGAATTTTCCAGAATTTAATACTCATAATTTAGAAAAACAATTTATATAATCAGAAACCTAACCTCATTATCGTTCTAACAAAAAAAACTAGAGCGCGTTTGGAGTCTGGAGCTAGGAGATATCGTCTTTTTAATTCGTCATAACTAGTAGAAAATGAGGCTGAATTTATGACAAATTTTGACTATTTTTTGGACGAAAAAGAGAGGAATTTGGGGAAGAAAAATATGAAGGATGAGGTATTTATAATGGTGGACACTACTTAATTAAATACGACTAGGATTGGTTAATTTGGATAGGATTATGATGAATTTAAATAAGGATAGGATATGCATGAAGTTGATTTCCTAGTAGGTTCAGGATTTGAATTAATTTAAAATAGAGTTTGAATCTATCTCAATAATTTATAATCTTGAATATAATTAAATATAATACAAATAATTTATAAAATCTTATTAATATCTATTAACACTAAATTAGCATCTATCTAATATTAAGACTATATATATCCAAATAAATCCTAATTAATTTCAAAAATCTAAATAAATTTCTTAAAATTCTAAATAAATTACAAAAAAAATATAATTAAATATTTTGAACTAAAATAAATATTTGGTAGGAACGACATGCAAGTATGGTCGTATAGTAAATCATATAAGTCCTAGAAATTTATGTTTTCTAAGTTTTAATTACCAAAAATTCTAGAAAAATCTCCAAAAATCTAAAATAAACTAAAATAATTCTAAATAAATATTTATATAAGTAAATATACTAAAATAAATTATTTTCTAATTAACTAAGAGAATACTTTAAATAAATTCAACATCTATAATAAATATAATAATATAAAATATACACAAATACCTATTTTGGGTGAGGAAGTTTACACCCATGCTCAAAGCAATCCCATGGCACAATGCCCCATCAAGCGGCACAACACCATCGCCGATGCAGTTGTTCGGTTTCGAACCACAACTGCTCGCTTTGCAAGACAAAGCGACCAAGTGATACTCATGCACGGATGCACGCTCGCTCGCCCGAATTCCCAATATTCCCAATGCCTCAGTGTATCATTCCAACCGTCCAAGCATAATCCCAATTATCCAACCGACTGCCTCAAATGTATAATCCAACTATCGCTCCAACTATCCAACGCGTAAATCATTTCAAGCCACAAATCCTATCCAAGCCAACAACGTACACTCTATGCACGCCTCAGTGTAGTGAATCCCAATGTTTCAGCCCAAGTGTTCAAGCCTTTTACGTATTTTTCATATTATTAGGCATGAAGGAGTAGAGGAGAAGGGAAAGAGCCCACTCTCAATGTTTGATCCCGTTAAGCATCATGTCCTGCCGATACGGCCAATCCCTTGAACCCGTGGTCCGATGTAAGAGCGATCTATTCAACTGGTATGACCGTGCGAGCAGGTCGTGCTCTCCAAATCATCCGATCGATCGGACTAAGGAAGGCGGCATTATCGCTCCCATCCAGCTATTCAGTACTGTTCTGAACGAATACCTGATTTCCATCGAACCCGCTAGCCATCTGCACATGAAACCAACTAAATCAATCCTTCTTCCCAAAATCCAACATTTCAAATATAACCAGCATTTGTTTTATTCAATCCGACTCAGCATAACGCACCGTGCGGTTGCGGACGTTACATTAGTATATTAGATATTTATTATTGTATTACAGCTTAAGTGTATCCTGGTGGATCCATTAAATTAGATTATCCATCAGTGTGTGCTGCTGGCCATTGCCACGTGTCTAGTCCCTCGATATTTTGGGACTGGGGCGTGACATGGTTTTTGTGGTGGCCCATGCATGTCAACGACTAAATTTTTCAGTTTCAACTTAGAGACCGAGCAAGCTTGCAATAAGAATATGATAAGTTTTTATGATCTCATCCACTTGCTTGAATCGTTCTTGATATCTATATTGGATTCAAAATTTAAAATTTTGACTTGCATCTTGCGTTGATTCCTGTGCGCCTCTTATAGTTTATTTTTGATGCAGAGTAATGGATTCATGAGCAAACGACGAAACTCCAGCAAGAACACCAATTTGTGCTGTAGCCACCTACGGAGAAGATGAAGTGACGCTATTGAGTGGAGATCCCTCTACTCACCGAAGCAGCCAAGCAGATCAGCATGCTTCTAGATTGTGGCTTGATGACATCCCACCGCCTCCGCAGTTCATTCCACCGATGCCTGTTTTCCCACAAGGACAAGTCATAGATGGACAACAGATGTTCCAAATGTTTTATGCCATGATGCAAGCCCAATAGCAGGTTCAACAAGAGGCTCAGCGTCACGAGGTGGAGTACTTGAGGACCAGCATAGTAACCGCATTGGAGCAGGCAAACCCACAAGCTAGGCAACCAATGACGAGATCTATCACTGATTTCTGTCAGCTCAAGCCCCGTACCTTTTCTGGCAAAGAGGAGCCCACTAAAGTTTATGAGTGGCTCACCAACACACAACATCAATTAGAAGCAGCTGAGCTTCCACGGAAACATTGGATGACTGCCGTCAAATACAATTGACGGGCAATGCACATCACTGGTGGCTATCTGAGGAGACACGACTTGGACCAGACCGAGTCACTTGGGAAGAGTTTTCTAGACTCTTTCAGGAGATGTACATTCCGGCTATCCCTCGATCAGAACTTCGGAACAAGTTCAATCGCCTCACTCATGACAGTATGACAGTGGAAGAGTACAACGCGGAATTCATTTGTCTGAGTCGGTTCGCCCCAACCTTGATCCCGACAGAAGAAGAGAAGGCTGAGAAGTTCTTTGGCGGACTAAACTTCGAGCTACAGAGACTAATTGGATCCGTCGCACCTACCTCTTACTCGGACATTCTTGCTGCAGCCCGACGTATAGAACGCGTCACCAGGAGAGAGACCAGTCTGAAACGGTCTTCCACATCAGCCAGAGCACCACAAGAAAAAGCTGTAAAAAGATCTCACCTGAGCCAGCCACCCAGGGCATCTCCGAAGATACTACCTACATGTCAATATTGTGGCAAGCGAGGCCATATTGAGAGGGAATGCAGACGCAAGTTGAGATTATGCTTGATTTGTGGATCCAACCAACATTTAGCCAAGGATTGTCCTGAACATCGAGAGGGAGCAACAATGGTAAACCATCAAGCTTTACCAGCACCGAGGCCACCTTTGGCACCTCAAGCAGCACTTTTCCAGCAGGCCCAGCAACAGCAGAGGGCACCACTGCAAGGACGCGGACAAGCTTTCGCGATGACCTTGGAGGACGCGCAGACTCGTGGAGTAGCTAATGCGCGTAAGTTTTCATAGTTATATGTTTCTAGTATTGCTTTAGTTCGTGCCTGTTGGTTCGTGACCTTAGTCTTAACCTGACAGTTTTAAACTTGCTAATAATCAATAACCTAGAATATTTTATAATTGATAACCTAGTATGTTTTTAAGTGATAACCTAGTTTTTTCTAAACTGTAGTTTTCTAGATTTCCTTCATCCGGGAAATTACATAACTTTTAATGCTTAGGGAAATAATTTTTCCTATGTGTTATTCTTACACCCTCAACCTTGATTCTCCTTGATCGTGATGTGCTTCGAATAATGTTTGCAACTGTGTCATCTCTGTTGACCGGTTATTCTTTGATTGCGAGGACACAATCCTCTTAAGGGGGGTAGATTGTAAACCCCTTGATTTTTTCAAAATTTTAAATTAATTTTTCACAATTTTCTGGAATTTTTCTGGTATTTTTTACCTAATTAAAACAAAGGTATTTTAAAAATTAAATGATTGTTAATTGATGTTAATTAAAATTAAAATATTATGAAAATAATATTTTTGGGTGTAAAATGAAAAACTAGACATAGGGTAATTTTTCGGGAATTTATTGGACCCCGAAAATATTTTTAAAGACCTAGAAACTAAGTTGTAATTAACCCTAAATAAACCCTAGAATTAAATCCGGTTTATTATAAAATAAACCAAACCAACCCGAACCGAACAAAGGAGAACCGAACCGAACCCAGCTTTTAACGGGTCGGGTCAGATCCGAATTGAACCCGACCCGGACCCGTTAACCCGGTCGAAACCCTAATCCTAATCCTAACCCCTTTACTGTTCCGGCGCCTATTAAACCCCTCGATCTCTTCACTCCGCCGGCCGAAACCCTAATCCCCTCGCCGTCCCCGACCCGCAGTGCCTCGCTCCGACCACCGCCTGCACCCTAACCTCTCCGCCTTCCCTCTCCACCATCTCTCCCGACGAACCCCCATAGCCCTCGACCACCACCGCCTGCACCCAAACCTCTCCGCCTTCCCTCTCCACCATCTCTCCCGACGAACCCCCACAACCCTCGACCACCACCGCCTGAACCCTAACCTATCCGCCTTCCCTCTCCACCATCTCTCCAGACGAACCCCTACAGCCCTCGATCACCACTCGTCGTCCTCCGCCCGTCCCCGACCCGCAGCGCCCCGCTCGACCCGAACCCCGGCCACCCAGTCCCGTCTTCCTCCTCTGCCTCGATCGAGCAGCAGCAGTCGTTGCTCTCCCCGCGACGCCTCCACCTCGCTGTCTTCGCTCCGGCGGCGCTGTCCTCCTCCGGCGAAGCCCTGAGTCGCTACGGCGAAGCTCCGGCGAGTCTCCGCCTGAACTCTGACCCGGACACGGCAAAACCCGGACACGGCAGAACTCGGACACAGCAGCACTATGCAGTTATGTCGTGTCGCCTCACGGACACGAAGAAACCCCGTTCTGCGTAGCCCCGTTCAGGTAACCCGTTCTCTCTCCTCGTTGCTCCGTTTTCCGTTCTGTCAGTTGTGACGCGTAGGCTGTGTAACCCTCTCGATGCCCGTGTAAGCCGTTCGGTGTGTCGCGTCCTGTGGCGATCGCGAACCGCGATCCAAAAACAGGAAAATCAATACCCCGTTTTCCCCTGGAACTAAGTGCGCCCCGCCAAACGGGACGACTTTGTCGCGTGCGGTCTTCACCGAAAGGTGCGCGCCGTTGATACGGACGTGCGAGATTTCACAGAAGTTGATTTGGATGTGCGTGCACACCAGAATCAACGCGTATCCGCCGACAACGCCCCGTATCGGCCCAGTTACCGAACACGTTGTAATTTTGTGTACACACGTCGGATCAAAATAAAACTTGCGCCATCGGACTCGTAGCAATACGCTGGTCCTGTGACCCAAGTTTGGTTCGATTCTGAGAACGTTGACAAAATCGCGTATCGTGGGCCCCACGGCTCCACTTGACGGGCGATTTTGTGATCGGCTCATCGGAATCCAATTCTGGAAGTTTTATTGGGTTTGTATCATCGTTCTGGACTTATTGATACTGAGTTTGACGAATTTTGAGACCTTTGGTTCTGACACATTTTTTGGTGCGAAGCGGCCCACATGTGGACCCCGCTTTGACCAGAAACTGTCGTTTTTGCCCCTGTGTCCAAATTGGACTCAAGGACAGACGTTTCTAGCTAATTGATATTTTTTGAATCTGGTAGTAATGTTTATTTCAGCAACCGGAGGAGTGCCTGCAAATCCCGCAGCTATCAGAGCTACAGTTGGAGCCAGAACCCCAGGCAAGTGTACCTTGCCAACATTGCAGTCCTTGTTACATATTTCCTTGATCTATTTATATCTTGTACATGCTTGACCTAGGACCGTGTGACTTACTTAGCATCCGATTAATAGCCGGGTGCCAACACCGTACGCGGAGTTGTGTAACGTCACCTAGACATGGATACCGAGACCCTTATACATTTTCGTACTTGTCTTATCAAGTACATCATAACCCAGGATACTTGACACTATTCATGTGGCAGAATCTTTATGAAATATTCAAGGTGATTCTGTGTAGGTTGCAGGATTTATGACATAGATATTTATTCATAGTTATTATATGACTTGCTGCATTAGTGATGATCTTGCGTGACATGGACACGAGATATCGTGGACATGAGACATGTGATTATATTGGGTGGGGAGAGACACACCGGCTACAAGCTAATTTTATATATATGTCACTACATAGTAAACTACATAGTATCACTGCTACAGGCTCCCAGACACAGAGCTTGTAGTGGTTTCAGCCTGAGTATTAGTGATGCTATCAAATTGCATATCACATAGATGGTTATATAGTTTACCCTATTGTTTCATTTATTGCTGCACTGCATATTTATTTTGGCTTGAGTTATTTTGTACCTTGCTATATCCCTTGAGGACCTGGATCCGGATTATGCCCCCAGGATTAGCAGACGAGATCTATCCCGAGGTATACGGGACAACAGCAGGAGCAGGAGTTGATACAGGAGCTGTACCGATTCTTGAGGACGAGGTGTTGGCTGAAGACTTTTCCTGAGTATCTGTGTTTTATACTCAGTATCTACTTTATTCAGACATTTATGTTTTGGTCTGTTGAACCATTGTATCAGATTCATTATCGGGTTGTTCCCCGAGTTTATATTTTATTGAGATTGATATTGCTTTATACTCTGATATTATTGTATTCATTTCTATGGATGAGATTAGTATATTAGATATTTATTGTTGTACTACAGCTTAAGTGCATCCTGATGGATCCATTAAATTGGGTTGTCCATCAGTGTGTGCTGCTGGCCATTGCCACGTGTCTAGTCCCTCGATATTTTGGGACTGGGGCATGACATGGTTTTTGTGGTGGCCCATGCAGGTCAACGACTAAATTGTTCAGTTTCAACTTAGGGACCGCGCAAGCCTGCAATAAGAATATGATAAGTTTTTAGGATCTCATCCACTTGCTTGAATCGTTCTTGATATCTATATCGGATTCAAAATTTAAAATTTTGACTTGCATCTTGCCTTGATTCCTGTGCGCCTCTTATAGTTTATTTTTGATGCAGAGTAATGGATTCATGAGCAAACGACGAAACTCCAGCAAGAACACCAATTGGTGCTGTAGCCACCTACGGAGAAGATGAAGTGACGCCATTGAGTGGAGATCCCTCTACTCACCGAAGCAGCCAAGCAGATCAGCATGCTTCTAGATTTCGGCTTGATGACATCCCACCGCCTCCGCAGTTCGTTCCACCGATGCCTATTTTCCCACCAGGACAAGTCATGGATGGACAGCAGATGTTCCAAATATTTTATGCCATGATGCAAGCCCAACAGCAGGTTCAACAAGAAGCTCAGCGTCACGAGGCGGAGTACTTGAGGACCAGCCTAGTAACCGCATTGGAGCAGGCGAACCCACAAGCTAGGCGACCAGTGACGGGATCTATCACTGATTTCTGTCAGCTCAAGCCCCGTACCTTTTCTGGCAAGGAGGAGCCCACTGAAGTTCATGAGTGGCTTGATGAGGTTTTATTGAATGCTTCCGCCAAACCGTTTGCTGCGGGGTTATAGGCCATGGAGGCTATGTTTTGGATTCGGTTCTTGTCACAAAATCGATAGATGACATGACTCGCGAACTGCGGACCATTATCATGGATGATCCTTAGAGACAAGCATAACTGATATATGACGTGATGCTTAACGAAGCTGATCACGTTTGTTATCTTTACTTCGGCGAGTGGTACAACTTTCGCCCACTTAAAGAAGTAGTCGGTGATGGCAAGGATAAACTGATGTCCCTTAGTAGAAGATGGACTGATTGGTCCGATGATGTCCATCTCTCATGCTTCGAACGACCAAGATGCTACCGTTGGGTGTAGGAACTCTGAGGGCTGGTTGATGAAGTCTGCGTGGATCTGGCTTGTCTGGCATTTTCTTGCGTAATCAACAGCATCCACTACCATCGTAGGCCAGTAGTAACCCATTCTCCGAAGACGGTCTTGTAGCTTCGGACCAGGTTAATGTGCCTCGCAGACGTCATCGTGAGCTTCGCAGAGGGCTTGTTTTTCCTCTATGTTCGACAAGCATCGTAGCAAAAGGCCGTCATAAAATTGATGATACAAAATTTTGGTTTTCATGTCGTATTAGAAATGGAGGGAGCGTCTCCTGATTGAAGTGGCCTCCTTCGGGTTCTCGAGGAGAATTTCACAGACTGCAAAGTCAATAAATGGGAGCCTCCAATCCTGAGTATCGCTTTTGACCTCCGCTGCACAATTGAGGCAAAAGCATAGGTTGCTCTTAGGACAAACCAACTCTTGGCCGATCACGTTGATTAGCTGATGAGTGTTGTTTGGTACCACCCAAGAAGTAGCGAGGCCGGTTAAGGCGTCAGGCTCAATATTTTGCAACCGAGGGACGTACTCTATGAAGAACATCTCGAAAGTTGCGATAATGCTAAGCGCAGCTTGGTGATAGGGGATCAAGTCTTTGTTTCGGACTTCATACTCATCTCGGACCTGTTTGACTATTAGCTGAGAATTACCGTAAGCCTCCAGGTATTCTACTCCAGCTTGTTTAGCAAGTTGGAGCCCGATGATTAAGGCTTTGAACTCTGCCACGTTGTTGGAGCACGGCTCCGTGAGAGAGTAGGCATGATTGATGAGGAGGCCGTAGGGGGAGATCAACACTATCCCGACCCCAAGGATGATGCTGCCTTTGGGCCTTGCTCTTGAAGTGCCGTCAAAGAACATTCGCCAAACTGCTTCATGTGAAGTGACGTTGGAGTCTGTCGCCTCATCGGGAATCTTCTCATAGAGCTTCGAGATTTCTTACCCCTGTTGGGCTGCTAGAAAGTCGGCCAGTGCTTGATCTTTGACGGCCTTATGTGGGACGAATACCATATCAAATGGAGATAATAGTATTGCCCAGATAGCCAAGCGGGAACTGAATGCCCCTGGTTTGGTCATGAGGACCCTGAGGGGATTGAATTACGAGATTACATGAATGGTCTGTCTAGCCATGTAATGTCGAGTTTTCTGAATAGTGAATACTAGAGCAAGGCATTCTTTCTCAAGACCTATGCTCCACGCTGACCATCATCTGGCTAAGGTAGTATATGGCCTGCTCGTGGCCTGCACTACTATTCTGGGATAACAGGGCACCGAGAGAGTGCTCCATCGCGCGTACATAGAGCAGGAAGGGATTTTCCATGACCGGGGCTACCAGCACTGGAGGGTTTGATAGGTATTCCTTGATATCTTCAAATGCGCGTTGGCTTTTTTCAGCCCAGACAAAGGAGACACCTTTTTTTATGAGCTGGGTGAACAACCAACAACATCTAGAGAGGTTTGATATGAACCTCCTGATGTATGCCAGCCTCTCTTGAAGGCCGCTGAGTTCCCGGAGGTTCTTTGGCAGTTTTATCTCCTGGATGGCCTTGGTCTTGTCGGGGTCTATGGGAGTACCCTGGGAAGTGATGACGAAACCCAGGAATTTACCACAGGAGACTCCCAGAAAGGACTTAGTAGGGTTCATCTTGAGGCAGTATGCGCACATTAAGTCAAACACAGTCCTCAAGTCTTGGAGGTAATTATTTTTAGAGCGACTCTTGACGACAATGTCGTCGACATAGCATTCAACCATCTTGCACAGTTGTTCACAAAAAATGGTGCTTATAGCTCACTGGTAGATAGCACCTGAATTTTTTAGACCAAAATGCATGACCGTATAGCAGTATATGCCTATTGGGGGTCCGGAACGATGTATGATTCTCGTCGTCAAGAAATATCTTGATTTGGTTATAGCCTGAGAAACCATCCATGAAGGATATGCGCTCGAAGCCACAGGTATTGTCGATCATTATATTGGTGATCGAGAGGGGGAATTCGTCCTTAGGATGTGCCACATTCAGATCATGGAAGTTGATACAAATTTGAATCTTCCCATTCTTCTTGATGACAGGCACTATGTTGGCTACCCAGTCGGAATGTTGTTCCTCACGGATGAAGCCACTAGCTATCAGCTTGTTGACTTTATCTTCGATGAAATTAATTATGTACGGCCGAAACCATCGTTGATGTTGCCTGACCGGTCTGGCGTTCGACAAAATATTGAGTTTATGGACCCAATTTTAGGATCCAGCCCTGACATGTCTTCATAACTCCAGGCAAAGATATTACTGTATTCTTTGGCAAGCTATAGCAGGGATCCCCGGTCTTCTTCGGACAGACTTTTGCTGATGAAGATAGGTTTGGAGGAGGATTCGTCCCCCAGATTGACTTGTACGACTTCATCCTCGGTAGGAGGTTCTCGTTGTTCGAACCATATCTCCCATTGTGCATCTAGATATTGGGACCACGGTTCTACTTCAAGGGGTTCCTGTGGATCTTCGTCGTCTTTCTCAGGGTCAACTGACACCATATTGGCAGACAATGTTTGCTTGAGCATCTCTCGGATACTGACATCGGAGTCCCAAGCAGAAGATTACGAAGAGTGGGAGTAAACCTTATCTTATTCATATGAACCTTTGGGGGTTATGGGAGGTATTATGTGTCATGCCCCGATCTTCCGCAGGCTATTTCGGCCGTTCCCGCTAGGCAGGAATCACCCACGCCAGCGCTCCCGTGGAACGATCGCTTTGACCCATCCGGGCGTGATGCCGCATGAGCGTGATCCACGCCCGTGCAAGGCCATGGTTCATTGGATGGCGGCAAGAGTTCTAAGCCACAGAGTCGCACAGATTGTCCGAGTGCAGCGGAGTCATGAACGCATAGCGATTTGGTAACAGGTTTACTGAGTCGACAATATAGCGGAAGCATTAAAACACAAGTTTGAAGTAAAGTAGCTCTTTTATTGATATAACATGTGTTACAGGCGGCGTATAGCCGAGATTACAAGTCGCTCAAGCCTCTCTCTCTGAAACAGTAAAAGCGTGCCAAGTGGCTACAACTGTGGAATGATTGTACAGACGATGTTCAGGCGACGCTCCAACATTATGTCTTGTATATGTGCTTCAGTTCCGGACGCACCGTTGCAAGGCTTCAGAGGGAACTCCTGGCCTTAGCACGCACGAAGGAGGCATCCGCACCGAACGAGGTTCTCCCGCACCCTGCACACAAGCTGGTGGATTATCAGTATATTGAATGCACTGGTGGGGAAGCTACTCGCCCGCTCGACAAATCCAAACACGTAATATAAGTTCCGTGCACAACTATTAAGTTATCTTTCTAGTTGCCTTAGGATCAGTTTCATGCAAGATTTGAATAGCCTAATCCGTGTGGCAGTGCGTCGTGCAACATGAGAGGAAACACGGCGAGACTTACCAACTTACCATTTATCCTTCCCTGTCCAAGGCAAACATTGTTAATTTAAGCAGGGAATGTATAAACATTCAGGAAGCATAGCATTATGCAAACACGAGTATTTATTTCAAGATCGTTCAGGTGTTCAGTTTATATGTTTCATGCGATACAGTATCTCGCACGCGGATAGCCGCTAAGCGAGGATGATTTGTTTATCTTTCATTTACAAGCAAGCATGCAACAAGTTAAGTACAAAGCGATCACTGGCGTATGCTATATTGGACGGTATAGTCTTTGACGAGAATGGTATACAACGAAAGTATAAGAGGCACTGCAAACCATTCCGCCAAGAACAAGAGACTAAAATAATTGGTCTCGCCCGGGCCGGGACGATGCCAGTGCCCCAGCATCGCCCGCTAGACCATCCATGTGCACAAGTTGTCCGTGATCGAACGGCGTCTCGGGTAAGTTATCCATTTACATGGTTAGGACAACAAGCGTACAAGATAAGAGTACAAGACAAGAGTACAAGATAAGAGGCAAGCTGTTGAGGCAACAATAGTACAAGATAAGATGCATTGCCTGTTTTGTTGTTCAGTGAATGACTTTGCCTTGATGCAATTCTCCTGGGGCGGAGATTGCCTTGGTGACCTAGCGGTCCCGAATACTTGCAGGTTATTTCAGGCACGGAACGACTACGTAGTAGTCTCCCGGGGTTTGGATGAAAACATGGCAACATTACAAGCAGACAAGCATGCGTTCTAAGGAACATAAGTAAACACGTTTGCTCGGACCCGAAGGTAAGCCGAGAGATGAAACCGTTAAGGGACTTAGCATGCGAGGGTCTGAACATATATAAGCAGTATTTCATTTTTCCATGTTCTAGCATAGCAATACAAGTTGGAATTATTCCCTTATCTAGGTGCGTTGGATTTATTAGCATGCAGGGGGTGAATCACCTAGCGACTAGCATGAATATTCCAGATTTTATGTGTGCTGGCTAAGCAAAGACAAGTTCACCGTAGCCACCCACCTTAGCGATGATTCGCTTCGGTAGAGCGATACGTCAAGCGAGCCTCTGAAAGCCGAAGTAGGATTCCTGTAGGGGCAAGTCTGGATATCCTTTGCTTCTCTTTTGAGGCAAAGCGGGTCGGGACAGTTGCACTATTGCTGTTTGAGACGGCAGTCCGCTTGAGCGGAACGGGGTGTTACATTACCTACCCTAAGCCATGCTTGATTTTATGGTAGTAATTCTCGGACTTGCCTGCGGGAGCAGGTAGACGCAGGGGCATCCGTCGGCCCTTGTCGCAGTTTAAGCCGTGGTTATTTTTAAGGTCATAACCCATATTCTGGATGATATGTTTGGCTTGACCGCTGAACCAATAGAGTTTTCTTTTATCGGAGTCGGGTTCTGGCTCTTGTTCCTCCGAGGTGAAGGACCGGGGGCATTCAACCCTGACGAAGATAATAGGTTTGTCTCCCCCTCTTCCTTGTCGGAACCAAGAAGTAGGAACCTTGACTAGGGAGGATCTGGTTTACTGCATAGGTGGTTATCACATGTATTTATAGGTGTAATCCTAGACCATGCTCCATAGAGTACAATATGTTGATATGTGTACACTCAGAATAATTCAAAGATAACCCTTTATTGATAAAATAAGGTATCTCTTCCAGAGGAACCATATCATCGAGGGAAGGGACGTTGGCCTGAGCGGCCACATATTCTTCCAATTTGTCATCCTCATAGGTTACCCCCAGCGCGGTTACAGGCATTGGTGGCTTCTTGTGCAGTTTTACTACCAGAGGCTCGGAGGCTGCAACCGTGGCCAGGTCTTCTTTTGGCGGTCTACGAAGATGAATGACCATAGGTTATGAAGGAACAGAGGGTGCAATATCCTTCTTCTGCGGTCGATTTGGCCTGTGAAGGCGAACGACCAGAGGTTCGGAAGGAGCAGATGGTGCGGGATCCTTCTTCTGCGATCGATTTGGCCTATGAAGGTGAACGACCAGAGGTTCGGACGTTGTGGAAGGTGCCAGAGATTCTGGTGCCTTCCTATACAACTTGACGATAAGGGGAGTGGCTGCGTCGGGGGTGCAAGCCTTGAGATAGATTCTCATGGACTCCTCCGGTGTTGTCGTAACCTCAGCCTCATCATCGACCTCATGGCCATATTTGTCTCGGTGGGTTTGCTTACAGAGGATGGCGTCGGAGTAGTACGTCTCAACTCCCATAAATGGGTCGATGTCTGCAAACTCCATTCTGATAATGCCATGATCGTCAACGTACTTTAAGCATTGGTGCAGGGTTGATGGCAAAATCATATATTGGTGTATCCAGGGGCGTCCGAGCAAGACATTGTAGGATACATCTAAGTCAATGACGTAGTAAGTGACATCTATTTTCAGGTCTTCGATCTGGAACTTCAGGCGAATCTTGCCCAAATGGCAGCTTCTTCCTGCATTGAAGCCACAAATGACAGTATTGGTAGCTGCCAGACGATGCATTAGAATGCCCAAGGTTTGCAGCAGACTCCTCGGGATGATGTTGATTGATGAACCGGGGTCAATGTGCAACCGGTCCACCTTTATAGCACCAATATACCTTGTGTAATAAAGGGGCGACCATGCTTGTTATTATTTAACAACATGTCTTGTTGCGAGAACGTAATATTGGGTACTGCATCCATAACGTTATTATAATGGGAGTATGTCGTCGGATCTTTAGCTGGCGGCTTGACCTAAGCCAGATAGGTGTCGGCATTTTGTAATGCCTCGCTCAGGGAGGCTCGAGTGTCTCTGGAAAGCCGCAGAAGCTCAAATAACGACAACTTTTTTGAGGTATTGGCGAGTTGAGCCAAGACGTCAAAGTTGTAGGGATTTTGCAGTCCCTGAACCATTTCCTTATGCAACGGCTTGTCGAAGCATCCCTCTTTTTGTTTGGACTTGTCAGCTGGTGGGGGTTGCGATAGACCCGGATCAGATGCGACAAGTGTAGTAGTTGGAGGTGCATTGACGTTGGGAGCTTCATAATCTTCCTGGTAAGTAAGGCCCGACCTGGTTGCCCCTGCCCAAGCCTCCTTAGAGGTGGGATAAACCATGCGGCATGACTTGGTTTTTCGTGTTTTAGGCTTGACGACGGAAGGCGCTGCTTGTTGCATCAAGTCTGGGACCATATTCGGGTGGACCCACATGATCTTGCCCCGAGGGGTAGTAAGAGGTGGTAGCCCGACTGCTTGGTTGTAAGATGGAGAAAGATTGACTACCTCCATTATTGTCCTTGGGATCGGTGTAACTCCATCATGGGCTTCCATTGGTGGAAAGTTGCTGAACATGAGGGACACCATGTTAGCGACAACCGTTACATCGTCAAAATTCAGGGAGAGAGCCTTGGTATTGATCAGTCGTTGGATGTACCACTTCAAGGTGTAGCACTCCTGCGTCGGGTGGTGAACGTACCAGTGGAAGTGACAGTACTTTGGGTTGTTCATCTCTTCCGCTTCAGGCTGACGTTTGATATCGGGGAGGCAAATTTTACCTTCATGCATCAGCATGTCAAAGATGGACTTGACATCACTGTCTTCGAAAGAATAGGTCACCTATGATTTTGGAGCCTCTGCCTGCTTTTGCTCAGGTTTCTTGGTCACATTAGCGACCATGGCTTGCTTTCCTTTCGTATCGCGGTTGCTATTATGTCAATTACTGGGGCACTTTCCCTTTTCCTCAGTAGTAGGGATATGGATTCCCAAGTGCTGGGAGTCTTTGAGCTTCTTTTCAATGTTGACAGTGCTTATAATGAACGTCGTCCAGTCTTTGAACTGGCTATCCCGCATCCAGAGGCTGATCGCAGGAAGTATGTTTTTTCGGCATATCTACATCAGTGTAGCCTCAAGATTGCCAGGGGTCAACCTTAGCACCGTTTGTCAGAACCACTCGATGTAATTTTGTGTCAGTTCCCTTTCTTCCTGGGCGACATCCATCAGACAGGACATCGCCATATCATTCTCTGCCTTAAAGAATCTGTTGAGGAACAGATGCTTGAGGTTATCGAATGATGAGATACAATTATCTTTGAGACTGCAGAACCAGTCGAAAGGTACCCCCGCTAATGCCCCGACCAAGAGTCTGGTAAGGATAGCATCGCTGCGGTATAAGTGTCCCGTTGTAATCTCGAAGTAACTTATGAACCAGCGAGGGAAGAAATTGCCATAAAATGTGTTTATGTTGAAGGGCTTGTATTTGGGTGGATACAGTACATCCCTCTATTTTATCGGGTATGGTTGTCGCACCCCGAGATCGCGGAGTGAGTCTCGATTACCCATGGAGTCTAGGCGAGCCTGGAGTTCCCGGACCTCCTTTATTTCTTTCTTGGCCTCTTCTCATGCGAAAGGTGCAGACGAGCCAGGCATGTGAGGATTACTACCCACAAGTGAGGCGTTTATGTTTGAATCCCCGTTGGTCCTTGGGTCCAAGTTTGCTTGTTCAAGGGTTCTTGCTAGTTGAGAAGCCATATTTGCTTTAATTTCTAGCATTGTCTTGGTTAAGACTTGCATTGATGCACCCATCGTCTGCATTATGGCCTCAAGGGTCTCGAGGCACTGACGGTCGCTGGGGCCTTCGTGGTTGTCCCTGACCATGTATACCGTCCTCACGTGGGGAGAGATGGATGGGACAATGGATGCCGCACTTTCTGTCTCAGACTCCTGGCGAGAGTAGTCAACAGGGAAAGCTGGCAGCACCGTCTCCTCCTCGGACTCAGAAGAAATACTACCCCCAGCGTAGAAGGCAACATCAACCTGGCGAGGGGAGCTACCCCCAAGGATTTTGGGGTCCGTTTCTTGGGAATCACTGTCTTTGTAGAATGTCGAGTTGTTGCGTAAGTCGAGGGAAATATTACCCTCAGTTTTGGCCACCCCCAGCGGTTCTGAGAAAGAACTACCCCCAGTAGCTGACAGTTTCTTCCTTGAGCGGGTACCCTAGAAAATGCCTTCCGCAGGTCCCATTGTTAACCCTCTTGGTAGTCGCCTTCGCAACGCACTGGCGGAGAGCGACGGACTGGAGGTACTTGACTTCTTTCCTCCCTTGGTGGCAGGAAACTCCTGAGTCGAGTAGCATGTGGTAGAGGACAACTCCTCCTATTCTAGTACTTGCACCTGATCTCCAGGTTGTTGCCAAATGGGTGCTGTCTGGAACATTCGCTGGAAGGCCGACTGCTTGCTAGTGGGTGTTTTCCTTTATTGCAACAATAATTGATAATGATGTTGGCACAGTGATGCCCTGTAGAGGATATTTTACCAGCCACAGTTGTTTCCTTCACCTTGTGCTTATGATTGATCATATTACAGAAGTCAAGCAAGGGTTGTTCCACCTTTGTGCCCTTTTTGTAGGCCCGGAAGGACTAAGAGCATGGGTGTATAGGTGTCGTGTTTGTGCCCTGATCCAGGGTTCGTACAAGAACTTCCCTCGGATCGCTAGCGGAAGACATTTGAGACCGATGTTGTCCATTTGTCGTAGCTGGGTGGACGCATGAGGCAATCTTAAATAGCTTCCCGTTAGGGGCCCGTGCAATTGTTAACGGTGCCTGCTCACGGTCAGGTAACTGGACAGTCGCTTGAGCTTGATAAGCTCACACTGCCCTAGGCTTCTTTGACTTATCACTCGTAGGAATGTAGTACAAAGAGTCCAAGTTTAGATTTTTGCCATTCTCAGTGAACTGCATAGGATCTGCGCCGCAGGAGATATGGTCAAAAACATATATTTTATTGCTGTCGGGGCCGTATATGGCCGTCTGCCTGCGGTTGTGAGCTGGTGTTGCATGGTCATTCTTATGCGGCCTCCTTCTTGGCCACATAGAAGCTGCCGTAGACCCAGAATGTCTGGCATCATAGTATTTTCTTCTGTCAGAGTCTTGTGCTGAGCAATTTCTGCATCAGACTGGGTTGTCGCATGGATATGGATATTTTGGGTGTTCACCTGACGACCATTATCAGCAATAAAGCGAGAGGCGGGAAGCGTCTGCTCCACAGTTGGGCGAGACGCAGCGGCCTTTGCTACCCACGTCATGTGGGTCTTTTTGGGCTTGGCTAGCCTTGACGAAGGATTAGCACTTTCTTCCGAGAGTATTTTCTCGAACGCTTGCTGGTCGAAACGAACTACCAGCATCTTTTGTATTAAGCCGAGCTTGGTTGCATCATACTGCATCACCAACTTCTCATCAGAGGAGAAGGTTATCCCCTGCAGAGTCGACATCTTGTTTGCCATTAAATACGAAAGTTTGGGAAGAAACTTGATTTAATTGAACAAACTAAAGAGAGTACAGAGAGGAGTCCTAAACAGACAGTCTAAGTACAAATTTTGTGTTCTGGGGGTGCCGATGGAGGGTTAGGAGTGTTGCAACTCTCTTTACTCCATGGACGATCCAATGTGGAAGCCCTTTTCTCTTTCTCAAGTGTTAATTTGCAGATAGCTAACCAGCCTCTTGTATGGGTGTGGTACCCTGCTATTTATAGTCATCTATGGGCACATATAATGGACCGTATGGATGCTGGAGGGTTCCACGTGCCCATTCTTGATAGGGTATAGTTGTAACCATAAGCAGCCCGAGCTGCCACGTAGGTGCTCATTGGGATTTTTGGTTGCTGAAGATCTGGATAGTTTTCGTCCTTTGTGGGCATGACATGGTCAGCTTGACACATAGTCCACACTTGGTTGGAGAGAATCACTATTGTCGTAATAGCAGGATTTGATCTTAATAGAGTCTGAAACCCATGTGGCCAGAGATGCATGGGATGCATGGAGTCTGGGATGCGTAGAGCCAGAGACGCATAGACCGCATGGAGTCTGGGATGCATGGGGCCAGAGATGTACGGGACTGCATGGAGTCTGGAATGCATGGGCTTAGAGACGCACGGGACAGCATGGTGTCTGGGACGCATGGGGCCAGAGACGCAAGGAACGCATGAAGTTTGGGATGCATGGGGCCAGAGACACACATGACCGTATGGAGTCTGGGACGCATTGGGCCAGAGATGTATGGGGATCACATTGGGTCAGTTGTACTATACACGCTGCACTGTACATCCATCGAGAGTGAAGTTATATGATTATGTAAGACTTTTGTCGTTTAGTGTGTTCACGTCTTTTGAGACAATAAAAAAATCCTTTTCATCAGGATTTTGTGTCAGAGACCATCCTGCTGACGGGACGTCACGTTAGGTCCTTCTGCGGCTTAGCTACTTTGGCTGATTGGGGACGCATGCATGTCATCTTTTGGGACCGTGGAGAGACTCTACGGCCTGATTTGAGCCTCCTTTTGGGCGTGCATGGCTATTAGACGCATGAACGCATGCAGCCAAGCTGGCATTTTTTTTAGGCTTGCCTCAACCATTTTTGGGGATCTTAACCTCCTTCTTGTAGACTTTTTGGGAACTTAACTGTTGGTTGCATGCATACTTTTAGGAACTAAACTGTCGAATTTGCCCTTTCTAGGTTCATCATTGCAATCATTGCCATCACATGAACCATCGCTTTCTTTTATAAATATCACTGTCGTGGTCCGTCGTGTCCCACTTCGTAAAATATGTCATCCAAGGGGGATTCTGGTTGGGAACCCTGGCCACATGCCTCACTTCCTCGTCATCTCCTCTCTGCTACGTCTCAGTGCTCGGGTATCGAAGGGTCCGAACTTGGAGGGTCTCGTTAGGGACGAGCTTTCGGTTCTCCGCCGGTTGTTATGGCATTTCCGCCTGGACGAAGGAAATGGGATGAGGATGTGTTGTCTGCTGTTGAAAGCTTTCTGTCCTCGTTGGGGTTATCTTTGGAGGCTCTTGCTCGGCCTCTAGAGTCCACTCCGAACTTTGCCTAGCTGCCCGCAACTCCAGAGGAGAGGGAGACATTGGAATAGAGGGAAGGAATGCACCGCCAGTTTCATTGTGCAGGCATACGTTCACTCCCGGATGTTGCGGATGTGCTTAGTGAGGTTTGCGATCTTTTGACTGATCGCGTCTTCCTCTTCTTGTTTTTTTATTTTGTATGGGCCTTGATGGCTACATATTGTAACCCCTTCCCCCTTTTGCAAAATGAACTTTTTATTTGTTTTGGGCGATATTTCTTTTATGCGGCCCCCGTATTCTGAGGATGATCAGGCCGCATGAGGACCGCCTATGCGGTTGGCTGTTCTGGTCGCATAGGTCCCATGCTGCTCTATGCGGCTTGCTTTCATATTAGGGGTACATGAGACCTTATGCGGCCTGCATAATTTTTATGCTTCTATAACCCATACCTCATATACTGGCCCAAGCCAAGATGATAATCCCTCTGAATGTATCTTTGCTTCCCACAATATTGGCACAGGGGCTTCTCCTGGACTTGATACGAGCCTACTCTTTGTTGTTGTTGATACGCCAGGGAATGCCTATTCGGTCCGCCCTGAGTCACTCTAGTTGGTCCAGCTGCTAGAGTAGGGCATCTCTGCGTCTATTGTGCCCCTTGTAAAGGAGCTCCTGGTTTCTTGCTTCCTCAAATACTATTGCATACGATATCCTTGACTACATGCTAGTGTATCTCTTGAGATCAGGTGATAACCTATGGTAGAATCTCCTGGCTCTTTCTAGCTCTGTGGGAATCAGTATAACACAAAATCAGGTCAGTCGACTAAACTCTGTATCATAATTGTCAACTGTCATATTCCTCTGCTTGAGATAAAAAAAATTGATCTATCTCGAACATTGGCAGAGAAGTACTTCACATTGAAGAGTCTGTATGACTCTTTCCAAGCCTGATTGGCACCTAGAAGTCTCTCATTTGATTTCAACAAATGGTGAGCATTGTCCTCAAGTAGGAGATCAACTGTTGTTATCCATAGAATTTTTGGCAACTATGACGCCTTCAACAACTTCTCCATGCTAATGAGCCATGCAGAGACTTCTAGTGGAGTCTTGATACCCTTAAAAGGCTTTGGGTTCATCTGAGTGAAACCCCTAATGTTGCCCTCGTAGAGTCGTAGCACTGGTGCTAGTGCTGGGGTTGATGGTGGAGGCATATTCACTTTAGCTTACATAGCTTGTCTCATTATCTCATTATGTTGCCACTGAGCTTGCAACATAGCCTACAGGAACTGGTTGATGTATTCCCGTCAGTTTAAGGGAATGGCTGCAGAGGTGGCACATAGGGTATCTGTGAGGTAAACTGAGGTAGAAATGAAGGAAGTTGTGGTGGAAAACACCATCCCTAGGGTACTATAGTTTGCTGCTCCCGATGCCCCACCTGAGATGCAGGAATATGAGAGTTCTACTGAACCGATAGTTATGTCATGCATGTCTGCGGTGGTAGTTCCTACTGAAGTGGTATGGTTGGGGATACCATCGAAGATGGATGAACTCTTGATTCCTCCTGAGTTGCTAAATTGCCTGAAGTAATGGTGAGAGTAACAACACGTCCACTATGAATATTCGTCTTTCTGGACACGAAGATAGGGACAATGTTACAACAGATTCAAACTAGATACAAGTCAAGCAGTCAAACAAGAGTTCGATACGAAAATCAAGAAAGTTAATCAAATAAGTAGATAAGATACTATATTATATGCCTAATTGCATGCTTGTTCCGTACAGTAATATAACCAAAAAATTATTTTCTCGACCTTCATGGGCCACCACAAAAATATGTCACACCCTAGTCCCAAATACGTAGGACTAGGAATACGCAACAATGTCAGCTGGCATGTATATTAAGGCTACTCCAATATATGAAACCCATGAATACACACGTGCACTGTAATAAGATTGTATCTCATAACAGATATATCACAGTCAAGGGTACACTATATCTCATCCCATAAGGTAAAGGAAATAACTACTCAAATAATTCAAATGAATCAAGTACGAAGTAGTCAAAGAGAACTAATAGCCTGGTAGAGACAAATTCACTACCAACAACTATATCAAAATAAGAATAAAAATAGAGTTTGTCCTCCAAAATAAATAAAATAAAGAGTATCAACTAAAAGGTCAATCAACTAGATAATCAAAGAAACTCGGAGGAAAAGACCTCCTTGAGTGAAAATGAAGAATCTGGTCCTGGTTCGAACTCTTGAGGATAGTCTTGATCGTCTACACTTGGAAGAAATCCAGGTACTCAGAGGGATGTAACAAGATATAATAACATGCCATATAAATACTGCAATAAACAATCATAAGGTCTCCTAACCATTCTATGTGAAACATGCACTTTTGAGGACAACTTTCCTAAGCACGGGCTTTCTGGCTAAAATAGGATCGACATAATTCTCCTTGGGAATCAGGAGCCATAACGTGCATAACGTTTCCATGAATGTCAGAGGACATGTACAAAAAATATACTAAGGTCATCGCGCCGGCGTCTCCGGCGAAGCTTACATGTTACAAAAGGGAATGTACAAGGTAGCCCATACACCTACTAACTGTCCTCCCCACCCTATGCTCCTATCCATATTGTATCCACAACATAATCCATCTAATAACTGCTAAAGATTCTAACATGAATCTCTATTAGCAGTTATGTTCTATCCGTCGTACATTCCATACGTACCGATGACCGATCGAATACGCAAGTCTGTGTCCTATATGAGACTCACAACTCATGAAACACATGTGTCATGGCCAAAGGAGTTATAAGGATACCTCACAATCATATGGTGGTCTCTTAACTTTAAGTCAATATGTATAGTAAAAGCAAAAGACAAATAGACGACTCATTCCGTCATTGCACCCAAGTCTTTCTTGGACGCACAGTTTAATAGAATAAAAAAAAAATATATAACATAAATATAATATGCTGAAATAATTGTAAATAAACAGTAATCGTGGAAATGTATACTTGCCTAGAGGTGATAGGGTAATATAACGACGTTCAAACAGCAAGCACGTCAAGTCAACAGATGCAGAAAATATAGAAGTGCAACAAACGTCTCTGGATGCTGAATTAAATATCACTAACATTTTCGGATTCGGTGAGCTAGTTAGAATGCCTACCCATAAGTCTAATTTGGACACAAGGCCAAAAATAACAGTTACGGGTCAAAGTTGGCTCTAAATGTGGCCCATTTTGTATCCTAAAATGTACAAGGACTAAAGGTCTCTAAATTCAAAATATTATAGATCAAACAAAGTCTAAACGATGATTCGAACTACAAAACGACGATCCGGTCCACCATCTCAGAATCGAGCAAAAGTTCGGTCAAAGGACTTGTCGAATGCTATGGTCCAATGGCGCAAGTTTTATTGCGATACGATGAGCGAGCACGAAGTAATTGAAAAAATTCCAAAAGTACCGATATGGGGATTTTTGACGGATACAGGTCAAATTCGTCGCGCACTGAGCAATCAATTCAAATTCTGTCAAATCCCACACGTCGACGATATTGTATACTCCTTTCGATGGAATCAGTACATAGCAGGGTTGCCCGGTTGGTCGGGACCAACTCCGTATCGGAGGTTTTATATGTTTCAAAAATATTTTTTTTCGGATTTTTCATTATAGTTTTTGACAAAGAAATAATAGACATAGATTAACGAAGTTTATATCATCGTGATGTTGTTTATATAGGCTATAATATTGTTTATTTAGATTTTCAAATACCTAAAATCCTGACAGATAATAGTCTTCCTATATAGGATTTTAAGTAAACTTCTGTCAACATATTAATACAGTTTCAGGCAATTTTTGAGGTTTTTGCACGAATTTTTAACATGATATAAATCATATTTATTTCCTCTAAGTTATAAAATCATAAACTAGATTAAATAGGCTTTACATAGGATTTAAAAGTTCGAAAAACGATTACGTATAATGGAAGAAAAGAATCGATGAAGGTGCTTTGCGGTCGGGTCGGTTGAACCGAGCGACGGTCGCGGGGGTGTTGTGGCTGGTCTGATGAGTTTACGGCAGCCTCTGGTGGTCGAGGGGGTGCACGACTATAGGGGTTCTTCTGGCGTCTATGGTTGTGGGAAAGGAAAAAATATGTTTGAAGTTTCGATTATATACGTAGGGTTTAACCAGATTTTTAATTCAAATTTCACATTGATTTTTTGTAGTATTTGAACTAGGTTTGAGTTTATCTAGAAGAGAGTAGGATAAGGTTCACATAGGAGTTGGTTTGGGTAAAAATAGTTGAGATTTGATCAAAATTTAATCAAATGAAGTCGAGTTTCCGTACTCGAATTTACCGCAACTTGACTCAGGTATTATAATTCTGTGAAGATGAACAATGCCATAAGTACTATTTATTTATTTATTTGTTATCTAATTTATTAATTTTACTTTCTAATTTCTCTACAAATTTTAATCCTAAAATTTTCTAAATTTTCCTTTATTACTAACAATTTATTTCACATACCAAAAAATATATATATATATATATATATATATATATATATATAATCATAATAATTTATTCTATTATCTAAAATTTAACCAAATCAATAATTAAAAAAAAATTAGGGTGTTTACAAGGTTGTCATGTTCCTCAAGCATTAGAGCTATTAAGTCCTTCTTCATCCGTTTGACCTGAGCTATGTATTGTTCCAACTCTACCAACACTGGCTTGAGCTCCTCGACCATTGGTTCAAAGTCCGGGTATTCTTCAAGTGACTATATTTGGTGGAGAGCGAGTCTCTAAATTTGAGAAAATAACAGATGCTATGATGCTCGGTATACCGCGCATGTGTGTGGTAAAAAGTATGCAGAGGGATCACTGCCAATTCCTCCGTCTCAATTAGAGTTGTTCGAACCAAATCTGCAAAGGCTTGGGGGGGGGGGGGGGGGGGGGGGGGGGGGGGGGGGGGTGGCAGTGTTGTTGGCGGATTCAAAGTCGAAGAAGAAGTAGTCACATGAATACAAACTTTTTAGTGATCGAGCCTAGATATTAAAAGGAGTTGGAATTGTCATGAAGACAAAAAATTATACCTGCACCAGTGGGTGGAGCGACGACGATTGCAGGCTCCTCAGCAATTGTCTTCTCAGTATCTAATGACTGTGTTGGTTCATTGGGAATGCCTTCTTCAACTCTAGCCTCATAGGGGCCAGGCACAGATTCAGGCTCTTATACAGGTGTTCCTACCCCTTTGGGCAACTTATTGTCCCTCAACAGGGATGTCGGTCGACTTCATGCTTGATGGACCTACAAAATCAGCCCAATTTGGAGTCCTCTTCACATGAAGTATTGCAAATTGAAGTCAAAAAAATTGGTCCATAATCAGACTTAAGAGATACGTACCCGATGGAGAAGTGGTTGTCTCCGATCAGTTCAGTTCGTCGAAGGTGGATCCAATTACGACCAAATTGTCAAAGGTAACACCCGGGTAAGAAGAACCAGGGTCCACCATAACATTGATCAGCTCATATTCATCTGATCAGTCGGTCTCGGCCTTGTCGACAGCTTCCTTTTTGCCGGCATCAACAGCCTCCTAAGTGCCAGGCATGTCGACATCTCCAACTGCTTCGACTACCTCCTTTTAAGTTTCAGGGACTGCTCCCACATCGATTGTCGTTTCTTTCCTCGACGAACGCTCGGGAGATAAGTCAGTGATCTCTATATATCTTCCTCATCT